>OY730195.1:39863358-40463358 GCA_963422505.1 Pseudognaphalium luteoalbum | reverse complement strand
AAATATGTGTTGACATACAAACCTGTGAGCTCACCAGCGTTTCACTGACCCATTTTAGCATGTATCACAGGTACTCTGCAATAGGTTGGACTTCCCAATCAGGATTCATTAGCTCGAGTCTTCATTCAATCAATCAGAGATTTAATTGCATTATTATATTTTGTATAAAGTAATTATGAAATGTAAATCTCTCAATTTCAAGAAACTGAGCTAATGTAAACAATATTTTTGATGTAAACTTTGGTTTTATCAATACAATGTAAAACGACGCATTTAGTGGTCGTTCATTATATCTTTGTGCTTGTGATTATTGATTAGTCGCGCCCCGACCCGATTCTCTTCCGCAACCCGAATTTGGGGGTGCGACACATAACTAGTTGGATGAACAACTAGCATAGATGATCTTTTGAGATACCTACTCACGTATTAACCAATGCGCGTCTTGGATGCCCTCAGGTTACAGTCTTCAGACATCACTGCTTGGTTTAGCAGCAACACACGTTTATCGTATAAACGCATCAGACTCAGGTGAGTCTCATAGCCCCGCATTTTACTGTTTTACTCCCGGGGTGGGAATACATGCTCAGATTTGTTTTACATGTAAACACAAGTACAAAACACGATATATTGACTGCTGTCACACCCCGCCAAACGGTAATCACGATCAGTACTAATTAAACATGCAGTTAAATCAACCAAACAATACATACATACTTAAAGCATATGGCTATTGCACAACATAATAGATAAGGATGCCAGTTTAAACATTTGTTACAAAAGTAATACGACTATATAAGTCATACAGTAGTAATAGTGTTAAAACATTTGAGTTTTACAATTCATAAGTTATAAAATAAGATTTCATAAGTATAACCGCAGTGTCTGCAGTAATACAGAGGAAATCCTCAAAGCTGTCCCAAAATAGGTGGCATCCTAAGTAGACCAGGGTTGTCCATCCTGAATGCATGTGATTACTTACCCAGCTAATTTCCTGAAAAATATAGAGAAAGTCGACAACAAATATGTTGAGTGAATTTACAAGTTTTTATATGTATGTGGTTTGTTAAACTAAGTTTGTATAAATGAATTGTTGTTCATTTATAAAATACAAGTTATGTAGGGTTGTTACCCAAGAGTATAGTTTTATATGGGATGTCATCCCAAAATATGTTACTGGTTGTTTACTAGTATAAAATAAATTACCGGTATGTTTTCCAGTATTTAACAGTTGTAGGATTCGTTCTTCCTAAAAGTATGTGGAAATTTTCTCAGACTATGATCCCCTGTGAGGTGAGCTAAACCTCCCAAGTTAAAGTAGCGCGACCTAACCCTATAACCAAACCACAACCAGAACTTATGTTGTTTGCCTGAACGGACATTTAAGTATACGCTCCACCGTAAGAGGGTCGTCACGGCAATAGTATTATCCGTATACTCAGTGGCTAGAGTCACCTAGCTAATGATTACAGTAGCATGTCATGAGGTCTTTTCATGCACACATTCCAAGTCTGGGTCCGTACTAGGATACTTTGTCTAATTCCCAAAATAATAGTGAATATGTAATATCACAAATCAACAGTTGTATAAAAGCAATAAAGTATTTATAATTTGATTGCATGTGTTGGCATGCAATTTCTATGTTTAACACCCCTGTGTTTAAAAGCAGAAAGCATTTAAAAGTAGGGGCTGTAAACTCACTGTAGTTTGCTCGGTATGAAAGCTAGCAGCCGACAGATAATTGCCCAAGGTGTGTTAACCTATATATACAATAAATGTATTTTCATAAGTACGTTTGATTGTTAAATCAATTTATATTAATAGTGTGTTTGTTTGAAGAAACTGTTGATTTCTTAAATCGTTAAATAACGGTTGACGTTATGTTGAAATATTGTTATCATTTCTTATGTCATATATTTTGTTAAGTGTTTATATAGACATGTATGTAGTTGGATACATATATTTAAATGTCGTTTTGTTCTCACTGTACATATATACATTTGTTCTATATATATATGTATATAAATATACTTGTTATATATTATGTTTCGTACGTTTGTTAAACGCGTAATCCTTTTGTTCAGTTTTGTGAATATATAATCGGAAGTGTCATATATATATATATATATATATATATATATATATATATAAGTCTTAAATACGTTGTTTACGTATATACATAAGTTTTATTTATTATAAAACTTCCCATTTCATTTGTTTCCGTTTATGTTATCGTTTTCAAAAATTATCGATTATATATATATATATATATAAAAAGATTTGTCGTTGTTTATTGAGCATATATATATACATATCAAAATTTATAAATTTTATTTACATCGAATAATTATAAAATTTATCATTCGTTTTATAATTACTCGTTCCGTTAAATGTCTCGGGTCACGCCTTATGTTTGAAATGTTTTGTAGTTTGTTGGGCTCGGCCCGATTAGTTTTGTTTTCGGCCCAATAACTTAATCCGATTACATAATCCGTTTGGCCCATTAACAAGTTTTGGCCCATTTGTTCTTATGACCCGGATCATACGACCCTTTTTATAGTTAATGGTAACCCGTTAAGCCCAGCCCAAAGTCTCCGGCCCAAAAAGAACACTTGGCCCAGCTCGCAGACCATTTAAGCCGATCGGCTCACAGCCCAGCCGTTCGGCTTTAGGCCAGCCGATCGGTTTCACCCCTTCGGCCCAGTCCAACCACTCACTCAGTTCGGCCCAAACTACCCAGCCCAGAAGACCCGCAGCCCGTAACCCAGCCGTTCGGCTTTGGGCCCTCAGCCGTTCGGCTTTGGGCCCTTAGCCGTTCGGCTTGATCTCCGAGCCCAGACCCCCTGTTCGTTTTTCAGTTTTGCAACACGATTTCGACATGTATTTTTGGCTATGTTTCGAATGGTTCCAGTGTTTATATGTCCTATACATCAACGTTATATCACTTTTATAACAACTTTTACATATTTAATTTGTGATTCCAAGTTTGGTTTCATATAAAAAAAAAAGCCATTTCATGAATCAATCATCAAATCTTCAAATTATGGAGTTAGATACAATGATTACGATGTTACCAAGCTATATAACACGAAATTTAAGTATAGAAATTGAAGAAAAGTGGGTTTCTTACAATGAGGAAAATGGTGGTGATGATGATACAAGGAAGAAGATGAAGATGATGTTCCTGGTTTGTTGTTCCACTGCTACTCCCTGCTGCTGTTGGTTCTCCTGATCTTGTTAATTTTGAGAGAAAGAAGAAGAAGTAAAGAAGGTGATGATATGAGTGTGTGTGTGTGATCAATCTTCAGGAAGAAGGAAAAAAAAAGGAAGGGAGCAAAGAAATCAAACGAGTATGGTTCAAATACAGTGGCCGGTCTCCTCAATTATTTGAGGTGGTTGACGATTTTAAGCCTGTTAATTTCGAGTACGGGTATAATTATAACAGTATAAAATATAATATTTTATATTTTTATTTTGTAGATGTTCTCCTGCTTCGTTATTTAAATTTAGAATAATGATGTTATCATTATTTTTGATAGTTCTACAATTTTGTACATTTTACTGCGCGCATTCAATTGGGCACCAAATTTCAGTTAAATTACGAATTCATATTATGAGGTAATGCTCTAAATACTTTCAAACGTATGAGAAAAATAGAACTTTTATGATTTGTGATCTCTGGGTATGTTTTACAATTATTTCTGTTCGCTTCATAATACGTTTTATGTTAAATGTATATTTAAATCATTTTATCTTTATGTTATGAATATATATTATTACTCGTAATTAATAATTGAATTATTAATTATTTTTGTGTCACGTACTTTTGATATTTATTTTTGTCGGGTTCGTTCCGATACATTCGTACATAACTTTAAGTACTTACGTATTAGTAATACTTTTTGTTTAAAAGTACTGGGGTGCTAGGCTTACATCACATCAAAAGTTTTATTTTCAGGAAATTAGCGTAAGAATGCACATGCTTAATGTTTAATTAATACCTAATTTGGAGAGTTGTCACATTCTCCCCCCGTTAAGGAAATCTCGTCCCGAGATTTATGATGTGTCGTGAGTCGCGGTCACGGTTTCAAATAGTCGAGGATACTTATTGCGCATTTCATGCTCACGTTCCCAGGTGAACTCTGGGCCATGTTTTGAGTTCCAACGAACTTTAACTAGCTTGATTCGTTTGTGTCGAAGTTTCTGTGTTTTCGTGTCCATAACCTCGATAGGTTCCTCCACAAAGTTTAGTTTTGAGTCAATGAAGACCTCGTCCGCAGGGATGATATATGTTTCATCGGAAAGACACTTTTTCAAGTTAGATATATGAAAGGTGTCATGGATACTGCTAAGCTCTTGCGGTAGTTGGAGCTTGTAGGCAACAGGACCAATCCTCGCAAGGATCTCGAACGGTCCGATGTATCGTGGGTTAAGTTTTCCCCGTTTTCCAAATCGTGCAACCCCTTTCCAGGGTGCTACTTTGAGTAGGACTATGTTACCTACTTGAAACTCTAAAGGTTTCCGTCTGTTATCGGCATAACTATTTTGTCGTTCATGTGCTGTTTTCAATCGGTTAAGCACTTGAGATATCTTGTCCGTAGTTTCTTGGACTACCTTAGGGCCTGATAATTGTCTGTCAGCCAACTCTGCCCAACAGAGTGGCGATCGGCACTTGCATCCATACAATGCCTCAAATGGTGCCATCTGTATGCTGGTGTGATAGCTGTTGTTGTAAGAAAATTCTGCTAGAGGTAGGTGTGTATCCCAATTACCTCCAAAGTCTATCACACATGCTCTTAATAGGTCTTCGAGCATTTGTATCGTTCGCTCGCTCTGGTCGTCAGTTTGTGGGTGGTAGGCAGTACTCATGTCGAGTCTATTACCCAGTGCAGGTTGAAGTGTTTGCCAGAAGCGAGAAGTGAATCGTGCATCTCTATCAGAGATGGTGGATAATGGCACCCCATGTCAAGAAACGACCTCTTTCAAATAGATTCTAGTCAGCTTCTCCATTTTGTCTGTTTCTTTGATAGCAAGGAAGTGGGCTGATTTCGTCAATCGATCGACAATCACCCATATGGTGTCAACTCCGGATGTTGTTCTCGGTAACTTCGTGATGAAGTCCATCGTGATGTGTTCCCATTTCCATTTAGGCATTTCGGGTTGTTGCAAAAGCCCAGACGGCTTTTGGTATTCAACTGTGACTTTTGCACAAGTCAAGCACTTACTAACGTATGTGGCAATGTCTCGTTTCATGCCAGGCCACCAGTAAAATCCTTTTAAGTCGTGATACATCTTATCTGCACCAGGATGTATCGAGTAGTTGGACTTATGTGCTTCGTCCAAAATCAATCGGCGCAATTCATCTACGCATGGTACCCAGATTCGGTTCATGAAGTACAACACTCCGTTGTCTTTGGTTTCAAGTTGTTTCTCCATTCCCTTCAAGGATTCTTCCTTAAGGCGTTCGGGAATAAATGCTAGTTGTTGAGCATCACGAATTTGAGTAATGAGATTCGAGTGGATTGTCAAACCTAAAGAACGAACTCCTTGAGGTTTTGCTCGTTCCTTACGACTCAAGGCATCCGCTACTACATTAGCTTTGCCCGGATGGTACTTAATTTCGTAGTCGTAATCATTCAGTAATTCGACCCAACGACGTTGCCTCATGTTGAGTTCTTTCTGGTCGAATATATGCTGGAGACTTTTGTGATCCGTGAAGATTGTACACTTTGTACCATACAGGTAGTGTCTCCAAATTTTAAGTGCGAAAACGACTGCTCCTAGCTCTAAGTCATGCGTCGTATAATTCTTTTCGTGAACTTTCAATTGTCGAGATGCGTAAGCAATGACGTTGTCGGTTTGCATCAATACGCAACCCAATCCCTGATGTGAAGCATCACAGTAGACAACAAAGTTTTCTACTCCTTCTGGTAGTGATAGGATTGGTGCGGTACTTAGTTTCTGTTTCAACAATTGGAAAGCAATCTCTTGCTTCTCGCCCCAATCAAATTTCTTATCTTTTTTAGTTAAAGCGGTAA
Source organism: Pseudognaphalium luteoalbum (assembly GCA_963422505.1). NCBI lineage: Eukaryota > Viridiplantae > Streptophyta > Magnoliopsida > Asterales > Asteraceae > Pseudognaphalium > Pseudognaphalium luteoalbum. The sequence goes on along the minus strand of OY730195.1, from coordinate 40,457,323 downwards.
GTGGTTGGGCTATTTTCGAGAAGTTCTCGATGAAGCGTCGGTAATAGCCAGCCCAAGAAATTGTCGTATCTCGGATGGCATTTTCGGGGCTTCCCAGTTCTTAATTGCCTCGATTTTGGATGGGTCCACATGAATTCCCTTGTTATTGATCACATGACCAAGGAAATGAACCTCACGCATCCAAAATTCACACTTAGAGAACTTTGCGTAAAGCTTCTCTTTCTCCAGTAATTCAAGAATCATTCTTAGATGTTTCTCGTGATCCTCCTTCGTTCGGGAGTATATCAATATGTCATCGATAAACACAATCACGAACTTATCAAGATAAGGTTTGCATACTCTATTCATGAGGTCCACGAACACTACTGGTGCGTTTGTCAGTCCGAATGGCATGACTAGGAACTCGTAATGACCGTACCGAGTCCTAAACGCAGTCTTAGGAATATCCGCATCCCGAACCTTCAGCTGATGGTAACCAGATCGCAAGTCGATCTTCGAATAGTAACTTGACCCCTGCAGCTAGTCAAACAAGTCATCTATGCGAGGTAGTGGATATCGATTCTTAATAGTTACTTTGTTCAGTTCCCGATAATCGATACACATTCGCATTGATCCATCCTTTTTCTTGACGAACAAAACCGGAGCTCCCCAAGGTGAAAAGCTCGGTCGGATGAATCCTAAGTCTAAGAGTTCCTGCAGTTGTGCAAACAGCTCTTGCATTTCTGATGGAGCAAGACGGTAAGGTGCACGAGCAATTGGTGCTGCTCCAGGCACTAGGTCGACATGAAATTCAACCTGTCGTGGGGGTGGTAATCCTGGTAACTCGTCAGGAAATACTCCCGGGTAGTCACGTACAATAGGTACGTCGTCTATACGTCGTTCCTCGGATTTCTTTTCTACAACGTGTGCCAAGAATGCTTGGTATCCCTTTCGGAGATATTTACGGGCTTTCAAGCATGTAATCATTTTTGTGGCACTTTTTCATTTCTCACCTTTGACCATGAGAGTTTCTCCTGTCGGTAGTGGTAAGCGTACCAACTTATCGTAACATATGATCTCGGCGCGGTTCTTAGACAACCAATCCATGCCGACTACAACGTCGAAACTTCCTAATTTAACCGGTAGCATGTCTATTTGGAAGAGATGACCTTCCAATTCCAAGGTACATCCTGGTACTATTTCTCCTGACTCGATTAACTCACCATCGGCTAGTTCAATAGTATATTTGTTATCTAACTTACGTGATTCAAGTTCTAATAGTGGCCTAAACTCGTTAGACACAAAACTTAAATCAGCACCTGAATCGATTAACACAGAGGCATAATGGTTGTTTACAAGAAATGTACCAGTGACGGTGTTAGGGTCCTGGCGTGCCTCTTGTGCTCCAATCACAAATGCTCTTCCTTGAGCCGGCTGATTGATGATGTTGTTGGCTCGGTTGTTGTTACTACGGTTGTTGGTGTTGTTGCGGTTTTGGTTGTTCTGGTTGTTGTTGTTGGGGTTTTGGTTGTTGAGTCGAGGGCAACGGTTCCGATAGTGCCTCGTGTCGCCACATTCAAAACACCCTTGGTTTCGGCGTTCTGGGTTTTCCCTAGGGGTAGGGTTAACTTTGCAGTTTTGGGTTTTGTGACCCCAACCTCTACAGTTGTTGCAATACCAACATTCACCCTCGTGGCGTTTGCTACATTTATCACACTTAGGTTTGTTACCCAAGTATGGTTTTGGTTCCACAGTGGTGGCAGCATAGGACTTTGGGTTCCCAGATCCCTTTTTATTTGTTTGACCCTGACGGTCACTTTCTCTGTCATTCCACTTACGCTTTGTACCCCCAGAACTGCCAGCTTCAGTACTGCTCGGCTCAACCTTGCCCGATACAGTTTTCTTGGTCAGGGTTCCCATCCTGACTGCCTCATCGGTCAGACTTTGCGCTAAAACAACAGCGCTCCTGAATGTGTCAGGTTTGGAAGATGTAACCAAACTCCTGATTTGTGGTGCCAGGCCATATACATAACGCTCGATGCGCTTGTACTCAGGTGTCACCATATGTGGCACTAGACGTGCTAGTTCCTGAAACTTGGTAGTATAACCAGTGACATCGGCACCAATCATAGTGATGTTCCACAGCTCAGTTTCGACTTTCTGCATCTCACTACGGGGACAAGACTCTTCCAACATCATGTTTTTCAGTACCTCCTATGACAAGGAGTAAGCAGCTGGTCGGCCAAGTGATTGGACTTGACTGTTCAACCATGTGAGAGCTTTGTCAGCCAGGGTGCAGGTGGCATACTTCACCATACAGTCGGGTGAACAGTCACTAATGTCCAATACCGACTCAGTCTTCTCTATCCAGTGTATAATTCCAATAGCACCCTCGGTGCCACGAAAAGTAACTGGCTTACAAGCCTGGAATGTCTTGTATGAACACCCTCGGCGAGTATTCGCAGGTACCTAAGAATTAACAGGGGTAGATCCGCTGTTATTCATTCCATTCTCACGATTTCGGCTTGCTTCATACTCAGCAATCCCTTCAGCTATTCGTCGCGCGATCATTTGTTCAGTAGTTTCATTGTTGTTGGGTGGGGGAACAGTTTCAGGAATGGAAGAAGGAGTCATTCGTCGACTGTTCTTAGTCATCCGTCGTTTTAGTGGCATGATTCCGTTCTGCGATGAAATAAAAATGCAGAAGTCAATGCCAAGATTTTGAATGTGATGAACAAGATTTCACATTATTTAACAAGGAACGGTATGAAGGATTGGAGGACAGGATTTGGCATCATATGTCACACGACTTTGAAACGCCCATATGTACTTAGTACAATATAATCACGTTGGCCAGGCGCTATTATATAACGCTAAATACATATTTCTTTTCATCATCATTTAACACAATCGAGTTCAAAGAAATTCAAGATAGAAATCAAAAAAATCAAGGTGTGGTATGTTTCATGGTTTTTTCAAGGAATGATCAAATGTTATTGATTGGCTACCGTTTCTAACACACGTATATAAACGTAGATATAATACTAAAGTCATTGTTGAATGTAATGAATACGAAATACAACCAAACATAAGTTATATTATATTAAAAGGTGTAGCGCTGATACAACAGTTTTATACAAATCAAGATGGGATCCCTAATACGCCCCATCAGTTGTTAGCGCTATACAAAAGACAATGGGTTTTCCTATACATACACCCATTCTAACAACAGTTTCCATCTAGTACATATCTAGTACATACATACACCTACCCATCTGATACAGGTCTATACAATATGTGATGGACCTACTAACATATCCATCATCCAAAAGTAATCGGTCTAATGCCCAGTAGGCACAAACCGCCATACATAAGTCTACTGGAAATAAGGTAGAAACAACCCACAGCTGTCCTCAGCACAACTATCATCACACAAGCTCCAATCATCAACCCTGCTGTCCTCGCACGCCCCTCCAGTACTCTGACACAAGCACGTGCGGTCTCAGCTATCTCTCTGGCAGCAACCACGTTGCTCAACAAGAAGTGGCAACGCTCATGCACGTCTATCATGTCTCCATCCAGACGGGAGACATCGCTCTGTAGCTCTGCAAGGTGAACACCCCTGCTACCAGAAATACGAAACAATGTGCGAATCACAGCCACAATGGTAGGGAGGGTCAACTCTACAGGCTCTCCAGTAGTAGGCAGTGGTGCGGAGGATCGGGAGGACTCCCCGGTCTCAAAAGTAGAAGGAAAACCCTCCAACGACCTCCACCGCCCTAACATAGGAGTCATCCACTCCAAGTGAGCAAGCCTAGGTACCCTCTGTGGCGGCTCATCACAGTGTATCACCCTCTCCTCTGCCATCGGCGCCTTGTCACGGGGCGCAAGTAGTCCTCTAGGGAAGTCTCGGACACACATCCGTGGTGTCCTCCTAGGTACCGGTCCTCTGGAAGGTCCAGCAGTCGTATGGCGTGTCGCCATAAAGGTAGACCCTAACATACGAGTGGTAGGGTCAGTGGGAGCAGTAGTAGGTGGGACCAAATGTGCAGTAGGTGGTGGGGTGATGTAAGCATCACCGGTGTCATCAGACAGAGCTCTCGGGTGAACTGGTGGACTCACAACTCCGGTGCTAGCGTCGCTATGGTAGGAATCCTCAGTCGGCTCCTCATCAGAAGCATACAAGTAAATCGGACTGTGCCTTGACATGCTGAGACAAAATAAGTCATAGGTGACGTGTCAGTCGTATGTTATATGTATGCAAAGTATGTATGCATGCAATGAATGTTTTAGCCACGGCTATAGTCTAGGTCTCTAAGGTTTTAGGTCACTTAAAGACTTCTAGTTCGCTATAACCAATGGCTCTGATACCAAGTCTGTCAAACCCCGCCAAACGGTAATCACGATCAGTACTAATTAAACATGCGGAAGCTTAGATATCGTTACGGGGCATGAGCAGTTAAATCAACCAAACAATACATACATACTCAGAGCATATGGCTATTGCACAACATAATAGATAAGGATGCCAGTTTAAACAAGTGTTACAAAAGTAATTCGACTATATAAGTCGTACAGTAGTAATAGTGTTAAAACATTTGAGTTTTACAATTCATAAGTTATAAAATAAGATTTCATAAGTATAACCGCAGTGTCTGCAGTAATACAGAGGAAATCCTCAAAGCTGTCCCAAAATAGGTGGCATCCTAAGTAGACTAGGGTTGTCCATCCTGAATGCATGTGATTACTTACCCAGCTAATTTCCTGAAAAACATAGAGAAAGTCGTCAACAAATATGTTGAGTGAATTTACAGGTTTGTATATGTATGTGGTTTGTTAAACCAAGTTTGTATAAATGAATTGTTGTTCATTTATAAAACACAAGTTATGTAGGGTTGTTACCCAAGAGTATAGTTTTATGTGGGATGTCATCCCAAAATATGTTACTGATTGTTTACCAGTATAAAACAAATTGCCGGTATGTTTTCCGGTATTTAACAGTTGTAGGATTCGTTCTTCCTAAAAGTATGTGGAAATTTTCTCAGACTATGATCCCCTGTGAGGTGAGCTAAACCTCACAAGTTAAAGTAGCGTGACCTAACCCTATAACCAAACCACAACCAGAACTTATGTTGTTTGCCTGAACGGACATTTAAGTATACGCTCCACCGTAGGAGGGTCGTCACGGCAATAGTACTATCCGTATACTCAGTGGCTAGAGTCACCTAGCTAATGGTTACAGTAGCATGTCATGAGGTCTTTTCATGCACACATTCCAAGTCTGGGTCCGTACTAGGATACTTTGTCTAATTCCCAAAATAATAGTGAATATGTAATATCACAAATCAACAGTTGTATAAAAGCAATAAAGTATTTATAATTTGATTGCATGTGTTGGCATGCAATTTCTATGTTTAACACCCCTGTGTTTAAAAGCAGAAAGCATTTAAAAGTAGGGGCTGTAAACTCACTGTAGTTTGCTCGGTATGAAAGCTAGCAGCCGACAGATAATTGCCCAAGGTGTGTTAACCTATATATACAATAAATGTATTTTCATAAGTACGTTTGATTGTTAAATCAATTTATATTAATAGTGTGTTTGTTTGAAGAAACTGTTGATTTCTTAAATCGTTAAATAACGGTTGACGTTATGTTGAAATATTGTTATCATTTCTTATGTCATATATTTTGTTAAGTGTTTATATAGACATGTATGTAGTTGGATACATATATTTAAATGTCGTTTTGTTCTCACTGTACATATATACATTTGTTCTATATATATATGTATATAAATATACTTGTTATATATTATGTTTCTTACGTTTGTTAAACGCGTAATCCTTTTGTTCAGTTTTGTGAATATATAATCGGAAGTGTCATATATATATATATATATATATATATAAGTCTTAAATACGTTGTTTACGTATATACATAAGTTTTATTTATTATAAAACTTCCCATTTCATTTGTTTCCGTTTATGTTATCGTTTTCAAAAATTATCGATTGTATATATATATATATATAAAGATTTGTCGTTGTTTATTGAGCATATATATACATATCAAAATTTATAAATTTTATTTACATCGAATCATTATAAAATTTATCGTTCATTTTATAATTACTCGTTCCGTTAAATGTCTCGGGTCACGCCTTATGTTTGGAATGTTTTGTAGTTTGTTGGGCTCGGCCCGATTAGTTTTGTTTTCGGCCCAATAACTTAACCCGATTACATAATCCATTTGGCCCATTAACAAGTTTTGGCCCATTTGTTCTTATGACCCGGATCATACGACCCTTTTTATAGTTAATGGTAACCCGTTAAGCCCAGCCCAAAGTCTCCGGCCCAAAAAGAACACTTGGCCCAGCTCGCAGACCATTTAAGCCGATTGGCTCACAGCCCAGCCGTTCGGCTTTAGGCCAGCCGATCGGTTTCACCCCTTCGGCCCAGTCCAACCACTCACTCGGTTCGGTCCAAACTACCTAGCCCAGAAGACCCGCAGCCCGTAGCCCAGCCGTTCGGCTTTGGGCCCTCAGCCGTTCGGCTTTGGGCCCTTAGCCGTTCGGCTTGATCTCCGAGCCCAGACCCCCTGTTCGTTTTTCAATTTTGCAACACGATTTCGACATGTATTTTGGCTATGTTTCGAATGGTTCCAGTGTTTATATGTCCTATACATCAACGTTATATCACTTTTATAACAACTTTTACATATTTAATTTGTGATTCCAAGTTTGGTTTCATAAAAAAAAAGCCATTTCATGAATCAATAATCAAATCTTCAAATTATGGAGTTAGATACATGGATTACAATGTTACCAAGCTATATAACACGAAATTTAAGTATAGAAATTGAAGAAAAGTGGGTTTCTTACAATGAGGAAAATGGTGGTGATGATGATACAAGGAAGAAGATGAAGATGATGTTCCTGGTTTGTTGTTCCACTGCTACTCCCTGCTGCTGTTGGTTCTCCTGATCTTGTTAATTTTGAGAGAAAGAAGAAGTAAAGAAGGTGATGATATGAGTGTGTGTGTGATCAATCTTCAGGAAGAAGGAAAAAAAAAGGAAGGGAGCAAAGAAATCAAACGAGTATGGTTCAAATACAGTGGCCGGTCTCCTCAATTATTTGAGGTGGTTGGCGATTTTAAGCCTGTTAATTTCGAGTACGGGTATAATTATAACAGTATAAAATATAATATTTTATATTTTTATTTTGTAGATGTTCTCCTGGTTCGTTATTTAAATTTAGAATAATGATGTTATCATTATTTTTGATAGTTGTACAATTTTGTACATTTTACTGCGCGCATTCAATTGGGCACCAAATTTCAGTTAAATTACGAATTTATATTTTGAGGTAATGCTCTAAATACTTTCAAACGTATGAGAAAAATAGAACTTTTATGATTTGTGATCTCTAGGTATGTTTTACAATTATTTCTGTTCGCTTCATAATACGTTTTATGTTAAACGTATATTTAAATCATTTTATCTTTATGTTATGAATATATATTATTACTCGTAATTAATAATTGAATTATTAATTATTTTTGTGTCACGTACTTTTGATATTTTTTTTTCGGGTTCGTTCCGATATATTCGTACGTAACTTTAAGTACTTACGTATTAATAATCCTTTTTGTTTAAAAGTACTGGGCTGCTAGGCTTACATCACATCAAAAGTTTTGTTTTAAACTTAATCAAGAAATTAGCGTAAGAATGCACATGCTTAATGTTTAATTAATTCCTAATTTGGAGAGTTGTCACAACTGCATGAGTTGTTTTCACTAATCATGAAGTCCTCCACCACATAGTTTGTTAATATGGATTTAGCGTGAATGTTAGTGTATGGTACCATATGGGATTGACAATCCCTGTCCGAGGTAGTCGCGCTTCCTTGACTGTGATGTCAAACGGACACATTATCATTTGTTCACACGAGTGTAGATTAGGCACTCGCTCGGAGGCACCTTGCTCAGGTCCTTAAAGGCGGATCCTGACCCCTCAGTTAAGCTCAAACTATGGATTCATGACAGTAATATACACATTTAATTGAATAATTTCAAACATATCATTAAATCTTGTGGTTCATACATTGTGGTTTTATCATTTACACCTGTGAGCTCACCAGCTTTTAACCGACCCTTTTAACATGTATTCTCAGGTACACAGCGGTAGTAGGACTGCTCAGGATATTACTTAGCTCGAGTCGCATGCAAACACGAACATCAAGAGATTTTTCTGCATTATTATATTTTGTATAAGTAGTAATGCTATAGAATCTTTCATATCAGGGTACCGAGCTTATGTAATCATTATAACTACTGTAAGCTTTTATTATAATCAATGTATTTTGTTAAAACGACGCATATAGAGTCGTTCATTATAACTTTGTGCAGTGATTATTGATTAGTAGCACCCCAAGTATGCTTTTACCAAACAATAAATTTGGGGGTGTTACATTCTATGTTAGACTAATTGTATGTATCATTATATATATTGTTACTAGGAAGTCTCTATGGCTGTGCGTAGCACAGCCCACGATTGTCGATGTATTTTCAAAAAGTGAACCTTAAAGAATAATTGGGCTATATGAATTTCATAATCTTGGTGTTCATAGTGGAGTGTTCTACATTAACTGTATTACAATGACACGAGCAGGAACATAAGCATAGTTGGGCTATATGTATTTTCAAAAAGGCAGGTCACATAAGCAGGAACATTTATTACATTCATTACAAGTACCATTCTATGTAAAAAAGAAAAAGCCAGGTCGCATAAGCAGGAACAAAAGCATAAGTAGGAACATTCATTACAAGCACCATTCATTACATGAATGGTCAAAAGGTTCACATAAGCAGGAACATCACCATTCAATCATTCATTACATGAATGATCAATATACTAACTAAAGGAGAAACATAATACTAATATACATAATAATAAGCATCATTCATAAGATGAATGGTCAAAAGGAACACTGCACGGGTTGGCTTTAGAAAGGAAATCTCCATACTCGTGAAGGCATGATCCCGTGAAGCTATAAATATATTTAGACTTCTTTGAGCTTCTTTGTTGGGCTTCCATCACTTATTTGAGCCCCAATTTCCTTCTTTATAGCAACAAAGGTGATGGCACTTCCATCAGACACTCGAGTAGCAAGCTCGTTAGTGGAATCAAGGGTTTCAGACGGCTGAGCTTTGGTGGTTGTACTCATAGTTACCTTGGCATTTTGTTCACTCAAAAACGGTAATGACCTTTTGACGGTCTTTGAAGCAGTGGTTGAGCTAATTTCTTCAAGAACGAGCTTTGTGGATGGGCTGAACAACTGTTCCTTCCCTTTAATAGCCTCATTTGAAACATCATTCACAGGTCCAGAAACGTGTTCTTTTGGTGGAAGACTGGTGGTAACCAGACTGGCAACATCAGATTCAGAAAATTGTTCTTCGGAAGGCAGTTCTAGTAGATTTGGTTGAGCAGGAACCTCTCCCACTTTGTAAGCCTTGAAAACATTAATTTTCAGTTCAGTTCAGTCTGGCCACGGTATGTTGTTTCATACAAGCGTATAAAAGCAACAATTGTATGCTGCTTAACTGACATAGCAATGTCATTATGAACATCGAGGCTCTGCCAGTAATACATATTAGTAATTAAAGATAACAACAATTAATATGTATTTTAAATTGAAAAGACAATTATATTGGTTATAGCTAAACTCACAATTTCTTCCGCTTCTCTCAGTTCAGCAGCAGTGAATGGCATGAGCTTTTCTGCATCAGGTGTACATATAGTGGCAATAATACTTGCTGTTCCATCATCAATCCGAATAGCAAGTCTAGATCTAGCCAATGCATAAACAAAATGCAGTTCAGAAAGCAAAAATCATGTGATGCTTATTTTAAATATGCAAGAAACTAAAGGTGATACTCACAATGCTTGGACCTCAGATTCTACCCTACATGATGGACATGTTACTACCCAAGAAAGATCAGCTTCAAGAGCCTTTTGACAATTAGCACAAGCAGTGTACCATGCACTTCTATCTTGCCTAGGAAAGCTTGTGCTACCTTTGATCCAACATGTTTTCAACTATTTTAAAAGTAAGATAGTAAGTATAGGTTTTTGACAATACATAGTCTCAAAGTCAGTGGAAAAGTTTACGAAAGTATCAAACCACTTACTGTGTTCAAAGAAGCAATGGCTGTTTCAACTGAAATTATATCATCATTTTTTGGGTAGGGAAGTAACATATCAGTGTTGTTGTAGGTTTTCATCACAAGCAGTTTTTGGAGCTCTTGCCTATTGTTGTTGTACCTTACATGAAAAAATGCATATAAAGCTGGTAAACTTGATGTGAACTTGGAAAAAGGGAAGAAGGGTTTTTTTTTTAATTATTGTACCAGTCTTGCATTTGTAAGCCATCAGTTACAGGTGGGTTGATCATGAAGCCAGAAGATGTTCTTGTGGTCAATGCAGAGCTGAACGGTGGTTATTTATAAGTAAGGCTTAGCTATGACAAAAGAAAGCATTTGAGACAATTGAAGTAAGTTGTTGTAATGTATCTGTAATATATCACTTACAATTGAATGTTGTTACTTTTAGCCTCATTCCAAAGATCATTGGCCGTGCCTCAATCAATTGACCAAGGGTTTCTCCTTCAATTTCATCAAATTGATTCCATAATGTAAGCAACAAAAGTTTTTTCCTACAAATTAAAGAAAATATAGAAATTGTTAGGAAGATGGTTAATGGCACAATTAAGTAATAAAGTTATCTTACTCCTCATTGACAATGACAACATCCCTGCTAGAAGTAGCAGATCCTTGTTCTTTACTTGGGAAGCATTGTAAGACAATTGCTCTTACATCTACATATATATATATATTGAAATGAAAATAAGTTGGTGTTTTGATAAGAGTGAAGAAATGATGATATATATGGTTAAGCAGAAAGTGAGAAATTTACTATGGCTGGACTCAGTGTCAGCATATTTGTGTAGATCATAAAACTTTGTAAATTCAAACTCACAAGGTAGTGTCATTTGGATAGCATCGACAAGTTCCTCAACAAGAGTCCTGTTGTTCAAAACCCAAGAGTAGGGGTACGAGCTGAGACGATATCTTTGATCATTATCAATGACACCAGCATTGGAGATATAATATCTCTTATATTGCGTCAGTAGTCTTTCAAAATAACGCAAACTGCTGTTGAATATTAGCGCAGTCAGCTTCATTCCCTATTTTTAGGGGCAATGAACATTAAAATAAGTAACTTCAAAATAGTATATAATATACAGATAAATTAATTAAGATTAGTACCTGAGAATCTGTCATGACTATTCTTTTGAACCTGGTTTCTTTGTTGCTCCTCAATTGTTCATGGCCATTTTCCAAAACTTGGATAAGGACTGTCCAAGGTTTTCTGGGTTCACGTCTGATATCAGCTACATTCGAGATGCGCCTAGACATTTTGGCTGCAATTGTGAATCTACATGTGAGTATATATATAATAATTCACATAAGAAAGACTAAAAACAAAGACCAGTAGACAATAACAACACATTCACTACTAAGAGTATATGAAATGATGATGATAATAATAATAACAACAAATTAGTAATCAAGCCTGGTTTTATTGAACAATTGCTTTGAAGCGGGAAATAACCTTAAGGATCTGGAGAGAGACCTTGAATTCGAAGTGGTTTATGTATGTTGTTATTGAAATGGCTATTTAAGGACCAAAAGGAGAAAGAAATCCCATATAATCAGGGATATATGATGACTTTAAGCATGGTTTGACCCATACCTTGTACTCTTGTATGAAGTGAGGAAGATTGATGGCATTAACCCTAATGAAAGGGTACATAATATAGGGATATGATGGCTTTGAAGAAGTTTATAAGAATGGTTTACCCATACCTGGTAGGAAATTTTGAAGAATGATGGCATTATCCTTACTGAAAGTACATAACACAGGGAAAAGGGGTCAACATGTTTGAAAACCTTGCCCTGCAAAATGAAGATTTAGAAAGAAAATCAGTGGTGGGTAGCTTTGGAAATGGTACCAAGCATGGCCAATTGACCATATGTATTGTAAATATATGTTTCATGTAAACAAGAAAGGTTCCTGACAAGAATAAGAAGTACAGTTGGTGGGGATGGCACGTGGGTTTCATATTTTATATATTATTAAGTTAGATTTATTCTAAATTTATAGTTTTAATAGTTTATAGTTGGTGTAATTGTTTGGTGATATAAACAAAAGAATAATGATATGTAACTATAAGATGATTAAATACTAACGTATTGTTTTTTTTTTTTTGGGAACAGATTTGCTAAAGAAATAAAAGCCAAATATAAGAATCATAATTTTAGTCATGTGTCCAGGCATCAAGCTTCACAACATGACCAAAGTTCACAAAATACTTGGGCAAACTTCACTTGTTTCTTCCAATTTGATACCAAAAAAGAAATACAAAACATATGTTAATCACTAAATATTTAATTTCTGCACCCAACTCAGCATACTCCACGACCTTTCTATTTAATTCTACACTAGCTACGTATACAACAGCTAGTCGCAACACATCTAGGTTTTCCAAAACTTGAATAAGCAATGTCCACGGATTTTTGGTTCATCTTTAATCTGCACCACATTTGGGATGCGTTTGGACAATTACCTTCAGTTGACATGTTAGATGTGAGCAAAAGGTTTGAAATCGATAAATAAAATAATCATAAATATAACATGAAATAATCATGTACATACTTATCGATATACTGAGAGGCTTGAAGAACCTCTTGAAAAACAACATTCTTGGTTTGTCTAATGTTAGGCACATTGAAGACAGGTGGCCTAATAAGCACTTTTGCGTGTTTAGTTGTTCTTGCACGTGAGAGTGCAACATACAATTGTCCATGAGAAAACACTGGTTCCTTCAGGAAGACACCAACAAAATCAAGTGTTTGACCTTGTGCTTTGTTAATAGTCATCGCAAAGCATAACTTGATCGGAAATTGAATACGTTTGAATGGGACTGCATACTGTTCATCACTTGGGGGTTGCAAAGGGATTTTATGGATAAAAACTTGTTTACCAGCAAAGTCTCCAAAAGCAATCTCCGCATGTATGACATTTCTCTTCAAATCTTTGCAAATCAATCTAGTCCCATTGCACAAGCCTTCGGTAGGGTTCAGATTTCTTAAAAAAATGATAGGTGAATTTGGCTTTAAAACAAGCCTATGAGGTGGCATGCCATTTGGTGTAAGTGAATGCAAGAAGTCCTCATATTGAGTTTGGTTATTTGGATCCAAGGTTTCATCAAAGCTTGCATATTATGTTTCTTCACCGGGAAATTTTGCTATCGACTTGTCATTAATCTCATCAACGAATATATTTTTAGTGGTTAAGATAGCACGATTTAAAGCACAAGGAGAGAGTGGCTCTGATCGAATGTTTAGGTAGACAGAGTCAATGAGGACATCCAAAGGGTCTTTTTTTGAATGTGTGTCAATGAGCATGGGTGTCGGAATGTTGACAAGGTCATCATTCTGCGATGTCTCTGTTCCATCCCCAATATTGAGAAGAAACTTGGTGAACGTAGGATCTAACAAAGCTCTCATGTTTTCTTCCAATCGTAACTTGTGAAGTGATGGCCATAATGGAGAATTAGTTAGACATGCAGCTATTGTTTCCGATTTGGTTCCTTTACGTACCACGGGAAGTGTTTGTCTAAAGTCCCCACCAAGCATGACAACCTTTCCGCCAAAAAGTTCTGTGGAGTCCATTAAATCTTGCAACAGATCATTTAAAGCCTCGATAGCAGATCTTTTAGCCATAGGGGCCTCGTCCCATATGATCAGCTTAGCATCTTTAATTAAAGTTGCTAAAGAACTTTGTTTGCTAACTCTACAAACCGATCCTTCTACCAAGTCTAGTGGGATTTTAATTCGTGAATGAGCGGTTCTACCACCGGGAAGTACTGATGCAGCTATGCCAGATGTTGTTGTGGCTAGCGCAATGTGCCCTTCTGATCTTATTTTAGCTAATAAAGCTCTGTACAAGAATGTTTTACCTGTGCCACCTGGACCATCAACGAAAAAAGTGCCACTTTCTTTTGAATAAACTTTCTGAAGTATGATTTCAAATGCATCTTTTTGTCTTTCATTAAGTTTTTCAATTGCATCTAAGTCTTGTTGAGAGACAATAATACTTTTTTCAGCTCTAATTTCTCTAGTTTCATCTTGTAATTCAGTGCTTGACAAGCCTTGGGGAAAAAGATCAAAATCGTCAATGTTTTTTCCCATCGATTTCAAAAATCCATTTATTTGCTGCAACCCACTTTTCATAGCCTGTCTACGTGTCATTTGATTATATCTTAAAAGGTCTTCCAGCATAAATCCTCATAAGCTAACCATAATTCTCGAGGATTATTCGGACATGAATAAACAAGAAGAGTGGCAAAAAGCCTCCTTAGTTCATATGGCATATGGAAAACAGAAGCCTCTTGTAAACATAATTGCTGACTATTATCATCGACCAAATAGCCACGCAAGAACGATGCCTCTCGAAAAGTATCTACTCGAACTCCATTACATATTTTTAAGTCATCGAAAGACTTAGGACAGCGTACCTTTGACAAAAGGAGCCTCAAGTAGTATCTTTCACCTTCAGTAGGATGAGCAGCAACAATGCGGCCTACTGAATCACCTAATTCTCTATGCTTCCATATTTTTTTGTCTTGCTGCCAAACAAAATGGTCTGGAAACTCGGAATAAGTCAAGTTCAGACTCTGTGGTAGTTGATCAGTCCTGTTCATATAAAAAAATTCAGTCAGCATGGTTTTTCTTTGGAATGGGTTTCTCAAAACATTGTTCAGCTGGTCTTTCTTTTTAAACGTCAATGGCTGATAATTCTCTAAATGCAGCTGTAAATGTATAACAGCAGGTTTTATCTCGCTCATTGAGAAACTGAAAATCCTCCAAGCTGCTTCCGGAGGCGATACCCACCTACCTGACTGATACTGCTCTATTTCATCTATTAATGTAGAATTGTTATTCGACAACACTGCAAAACTTATTCTATCACAACCCTTGCATATATACTTATATATATACTTGACTGCTTTTATTGTCGAACAAATTTCTACATTGATATGACAATCAAACTTAGCCAGCAAGTAGGCATTATATGGTACCACCCATCGATTATCAAGTTTAGCTTTCCTAACATACACTTTAGTCCCATTTTTACGCCTTCGGTAGATTGGGTATGCATCCGTTGTTTGGGTGGTCTCATTAGCATAGGCTTTTGGATATGAATTCTTGCACATTCCATTCTTTTTCATGCAAACATTATCTGGCTTCAGCGTACCGCACGGACCATGAAGCATGTGTCTAACCACCATTTTATGCAAGTGAGGATTATGCTTTTCATTTTGTATCTCAGCAGACACGATTTGATCATATTCCTCTGGCCTATACATTTTGCATTGAGGTTTCAGTATGATTAAGAAGTGTGCATGTGGAAGACCCCTCTTTTGAAACTCTATGACATAAGTATAGGCAGCTACTTCACCAAATATATGTTTTTTAAAGAGTTCGACCTTTAGTTGTTCAAGTTTTGCATGAAAAACTCTAACAACCAAATCTGGTCTATTCTGTGATTCCTCTTGACTCATTAGATGTTCTTTTACTTCTGGCCAGCTAGGATTAGACGTGACTGTCAAAAATATATCAGGTTTTCCAAATTTCTGCACTAATGTCATTGTATCGACATATTTTCGTCTCATGTTTCTTGGTCCACCAATAAAGCTAGACGGAAGCACAATTCGCTGCCCAACCTTTGAACCTTCTGTCTCACCTGATGCTACAGCATCCACTACTCCTTGAAGGAATTCTCTTCTGATTTCTTGTTGTTGACTTCTGAAAAAGTCCAGCCTTTGTGTTTCAAGCTTAACATAGCTATCTACTATGTATCGTTGTAACAACCGTCCAAAGCTTAATAGATATGACTTATCATTCTTCCTAATTTGAAGCTTGTATGCATAATACTCTCGCACAGAAACAAATTTAGAGTCCACATCTTTTTGAGCCAACACTGAAGAAAGATCAATATTCATTAGTAGGAGAGCTAATCTACATAATGAATTGTATGAAAGAAGCTGATTTTTCTTACCATCTTGTTCCATGAACAACAAATCTTCAACATTTGAAGCATTTTGAGGGGATATAAGGCTTGCAGCACTTACATTTGACTCCCCTCTCTTCCTTTTTTGTTTTTCGCCTTTTTTAAGAATTCCTTGATGCCAACCAAGTTCTCCAAACGTGAACATCAGGGGATATTGTAATGGGTCGTAGCAACCGTAATAATAAGAAATTTTTCTGGATTGATTGCTATTAGTTTTGACCTCAATGTTCCGATGAGTATGCTCTCCATTGTCATCTCCATCAACCCAAAGCGCTGCAACTTGTGAAACATTCAGATTATTATACACTCTTTGATCCTGTGAAGGAAGTGTTTTAAGGATGATTTTATAATTCTCTAGTTCAGGAACGTCTTTTAGGTTTCGAAAGAAACAAGCATAAGGATTTTGTTGAAGGGCTTCCATGCATATTTCAACTGCTTGTTCAGAGAGCTTGTCACATGCTGCCAAACGATTTTGTAATTCATGCTCAGTATCATGGAAATACAACTGAAGATTTTTGGCATTACTATTATCATGTAGCAAATCATTAATGAAATGGTAAACCTGTCCTTGTACTCTGAATGTGTATATCCCATTGTTCCTCTTGCTAAGATTGGTATCCGCTCTGACTCCTAAAGAAGTAAAAGCAAATAGGTTGTTATATGTTCTAATATATGTTCTAAATGTTTTTGCTTCTTCGGATGTCGAGGTCAAAAATTGTTTGAGAGTGTCTGGAAGGTCATTGTTAGTTAAAACCACACGACCGTCTAAGCAGCAAAAGTTGTTTGTTTCAGAGTACATCTTAACCGCACCACAATGCGGACAATTTCTCACCTTAGGGAGTGTGTCTGCCATCAGAGGACCGTACTGCAATAAGTCTCTTCCCGTCGCAGGAATGTGTCCTATGATGTTGGTGTAAAATGATTATTATCTCTATTATGATATTATCATGAAACTAATAAGTACATATCGATAAAAAAGAAGATGGAAACAAACCTTGTCTGCGAGTTTTGGGTATTCTTTTTTGACCTTCCTGTTTTTCAGAGTGCCTATCTGATAGTTATACTTGCTATTAATACTCAATATTGAAACGTAGGTTCGTCGCATACTCTTAACCCATATATTTATCAACATACATGTTGTTTCATTTAATACAAATGAAGGTTGATTAGAAGGCCCGACCTGTTCTACATAATTGGTGGCAGGAAACAACTTGTTCACTGTTTTGGAAGAATGGTGAATTCTGACTTTGGATCTTTTTCTTTTCCATCTTATAATGGATTCTTTCCTATAATTTTTCTTGTTCATTATGTCAAGTTCATTGGTCATATGAGGTGTATAAATTCCACCACTTATGGGAAGGTTAAAGTTTGCTTCAGTTAGAGTAAAGTCGCTAGAGCTACTAACATGTGAACACGATGATGACTCTTGATTAGAGCTGACTAACGGTTTATTGAACATGTAATTGTGATGAAAAAGATTGGCACTCCTAGCATGTTGTATTGATGGGTGATCTGAATCTTTCGAGAACTTAGAATTGTATTGGATTTCTTCCAAGTTAAGTGGAGTCCTACATGAAGCACTCAGGGAAGCATGATCCATAACAGCATCCCTTTGCTCAACATCTAAATTACCGATCTCCAATAATCTACCATTGAAAGCCTCATCAAGCAAATCATCGTATAGTTGTTTCTTTCTAGTATGATTATTTTTTCGATTCATGTTTTCTTAGTGAAGCTGCTCTAAGTAAGGATCAATGAAGCCACTAATATATTAAAAAGAAATAATATATAAAGAAAGTTCACATAAAACCCAAGTAATGAGTAGTCAAAAACTTACTGCACATGTAATCTAATTTCCATCAAAACTCCATGTTTGTTCAGTCATGGATATGAGTGAAGCAAGCAATGCACCCAGAACTGAATTACATCAACTGCTTCCATAAAAAATGGGTAAAAACTTCAATCCATTTGATTAAACATGTCAATCAATAAACAATCATATAATCCTATATGTTTTAACACAAGATCACATAATTCTTGCAACAATCATGGAACATAAGACCATTTAAATCATCACATCTCTGTATAAAGAAATGGTTAAAAGAGATTAAACTAAAAAGAAAAGAAAGCGAGAGGCTACAAAAGGCAGAAGTGTACTCACCCAAAGTTTGTAGATTTTTGTTTTCTTTGTAAATTTATGTTTTCTTTACCATCTATACAAGCAGCGATGTCAACACAGGGGAGGTCATGGGTTCGATTCTCATCTCAAGTCCCTTTAACCACATGTTACATAACTTACTTATCTCATGTGGGGCGTGGGGGCCGCTAGAGGGCCGTTTACCCTTAAAAAACCAAAATGGCGCTTCAACTCTTTTTATGCTCACAAATTCTAACATAGTCGTTTTCTGTAAAACTTTCTTACTTCAGCATAAAGAAGTCCAAAATGCTTAAATTGACTACTTAAACCTTGTTGCCTCAATATAACCCTCTCAGGCTCTCAGTAATAAATATAATAAATATAAGAATCTTAGGGTGAAAAAGGGAACTTTTCCTTTATATGTGAATTTAAAGTTAAAACTCTGTAGATTATTGACAGCTTACTTATCGCTACCTTCTGACTATTTCCTATTTCCATTTTGACTATTTCCTATTCAAGGGAGGCAAAAGAAGGTCAAATTCAACAAACCTTTAAAATAAGAGCACTTGAAGTGCAAGGTAATACTATTAGTGTAGTAATCAAAACCCATAACGAAATGAGATATACCATATAGATACATGCAATTGAAATTGAAGAACGCATAACAACCTAGCCAATCAAATAATAAGTTCATCTTCAGCTCCCAGCAACAAAAGGAAGTCAATAGTGAAGAAGAAATGAAAATAGGAGAAGAAGAAAGAATAAAGGCTTTAGGTATTGAAGGGTTTTGAGTACAAATCCCACCTTTTTTCATCAAAATATTGAAAAGGAAACCAGAAAGCTACGAAATTAAATGTCTATGAGCCATTCATAATCGTAAAATCCAAGTCATACCAACAAATCAGAAGCAACAAAAACCATGTGATATGATCAGCAGCAAAAACATACCTTAGAGGGCAAAAATGGAGACCGATAACACTTCAAGGTTTGAGAGCAAAGAAATTTATCCTACAAGAGTATTTACATTAATAGAAATCAACGCTATTGTATTACAAAAAAGTTTGGTAAGAAAAAGGAGTAGAAAAGCAAACCGGGATGATGAAGATGTCCAAGATGGAGGAGGTAAGGTCAGGGAATGGGACATGGAAGGAAGCAAGAATTTTAAAAGAAATTGCTTACACAAGAAGATGAAATTGACGGTTGGATCTTGATAATTCTTTCTATCCTTTTGTCTGAGTCCTAATTGTCTTTTGCAAATGGGGGTATGGAAGGAGGGGAGAGCAGCTATGGAAGGTAGGGAAAGCAAGGGGGAACAATGTTACACTGTTTAGTGCTGATGTGTATTTCCTTGGTTGATCCACAGTGTCTAATGCCTTCTTTTTATATTATTGGTAGATATATATACACGTACGCGATTAAATTTAATCGTGCATTATTATGTCGGAGGCATTCCGAATCATTATAACGGACATTGGTGAACTTAGATTATTAAATAATACGAAAATATTTAATAAACATATTAGTTTCTAAAAATTATTTTTGACAATATTTCATAAGTGTTTTGTATCGTATAAAACACTCAAGCGCGGCAAAAAATGCACGATTCTTACCCGACAGTCGAAACAAACAAAAGTTATATTTTTATAACTTAAAGTAAAGTATTTTGACAAATACTTCCATTATAAATATTAATATTTATATCAAAAAACGAAACTTTTAGTTTAAACATCATGCGATTTATTAATCGTAACACGACTCCGCGAACTGCTACCGACATGTCACAATAATATTTTTATAAATGTTACCAAGCATTATTAAGTAATACTTCAAGATAAACTATCAAAAATGTATTTTCATATCAAACACGTACGTATAACGCTTAACGTCTAAATAAACGTTTAAACGACTGAAGAAACGAACACCGAACGGAGCACGAAATTGGAGAACAATTTGGGAGACACCCACCACCTTGTGGGGACCCCCTCCAGCCGAATTCAGCTCCCATTTTAGGTGTCATGCTCCTCTTGACCAACCTCCACAAAACCCTCACCTTTCACCCCATTTCCCTCATTCTTGTCCCTCTCCTCTCTCTCTAACTTCTCACTAGAAAAACACACACTAATTCCTCCTCCCTCCTCCTACCTCACGGCTCTACCACCTCCACCATCATCCACCATCATCTACCACCACATTTTGAAGAAAACACCAAGAAAGAAAGCAAGAACAAGAAAGATCAAGCATCATTTCACTTCTCTCTCTCTAACTCACGGTTTTGGGTATGATCCAAACCACTTTTCCTTCTAGATTTTCATGTTATACTTAGATCTACATGTGTAGTAGCTCAAACAACAAGATAATGTCCAAAAGAAACCTCAAAAACGTTTTTAAAGGCTTAAACATAAAAACCACAAATCTGCCCAGATTTTCTACCTCACGAGAAAAATCATATAAAATCGTGTGTTTCAAGTTAGGTCATGAATCTTATGACAAAAGTTTCGTATGAATGTAATCTACAACTTTTATGTTTACTACTTCGACCAGACTCTCACGGATCTGAGTGTAGAAGCGGATCTTTGAGTGTTACTCGATTTTGTAACAAATCTGACCACACCTCCATTTTTATTTAAAATAGTAAATGAACCTATAAAATCATGATAAAATTCAGATTTAGGATAGACATAATGATGATTATGTGTGATTTTTGGTTGTACTTGATTCGGCCTAAAAAGTGTAGAAAACGAAGGTTTCCTTTTATCGAAAAACTGAAAAACATAAGTATAAGGACTGTTTTGGTAAATTTGTGAAAATGACACTTCGAGAGACCCACGAAACATAACGATAATTTTTATGACCTTATTTAACCATTTTAAGGGTTGAGTAAAATTTCGGGTCAAACGGTGGTCGTTAACCACGTTTTCGACATTGACCAAACCTCATTAGACGCGAGTGTCACAGAAAAGAAAGGTTTTCAGCGACACTCCATCAAGTGATGCCTAGGCATCGAAACCCTAATTTATGAGACACTTGGCACAAGTGACGTCATATTAGACTGAAACCCTCTAGCGATACTTCATCGAAGTGACGCCTATTTCTGTAACAGTACTCCTGCGACACTCACTAATAGTGACGCCTAAATCCGATTTAACCCGTGAACCCGACATTGACCATTAGTGTCGCCACCAAGTGATGCCACCTCATGCGACACTCCATCCAGTGACGCTAATAATGCTGAACTTCACATTATATGCGGCACTACCCTAGTGTCGCCAAGAACTATTAAGTGTCGCCATAGAGTGTCGCCAAAAAGGAAATGTTTATAATTCATTTCACACTAAGTAGCGAACATTGCGTAACCTTTAATACTTATACGATACAACATTTAAACACTTCAAATATATCTATTAAGTATATCATTTTAACATCATAATAATAATAATTTGGAATTATTATTCAAACTCACCAACGGGCCATACTTATTTTCCAATCATACTAATTAAATTAAATCATTGGATATTACTAGTTGGGTGAACAACTAGCATAGATGATCTGTTAGAACATCTAATCATTATAATAACCTTGCGCATCTAAGACGCCCAGCAGGTTTCAGTCGTTGGAGATGACATCATTCCTTGTATAGCATCATTGTTTCTTGATAGCATCTCATCTGTAGGTTCCCGGTACGAACCTAATCAGATCGTCAACTCAATTGAAAATGCGGAATCCAAACAATCAAGTATTGAACGTTTAACGAATCAAACAAACACGATATCTATAATCTTTGTATATATTCACACTTAAAGAATAATGATTACAGATTACAAACTCTCTCTCTCTCTCTAACCACGGCTCTCTCTCACTCTCTAGGGTTTTATCACCCTTCAAATGAAACCCTACATGCCTAATTATAGGCTGTCCAAACCCTATAGCGACACTAGCCAAGTGTCGCTATATGCGACACTTGCTTAGTGTCGCATAAACACTAATTTGTGTATATTTTCTATTTCACTATTCGTTTACAGACTCGCATATATACACTAAACACTATACATACGCAGACTAATTGACTTTGACAATTACAAACGTTTGACCAACTGACTGACACACAAAATGTACCAACAAACTCCCCCATGTCAGCAGCTTGGTCAAATAAGTCTTCAATTAGTCTTCATCAACAAACTCTTTCATGTCTTCAATAATCAGAAGCTCTTTTATATCTTTAACAATCAGAATCTCTTTCATGTCTTTAACAATAAGAATCTCCCCCATTGAGATAGCATGGTCTTCAAAGAAATCTTGATGTCCAAATTCATGTGACTGACATAAATTCATCATACAATAAGATCTTCAAACTATGTGACCATCTCTCAATCATCAGCAGCTTCTCCAATAGAATTTATCTTCACAATCTTTGAAGAATAACCGACATCCTTTACATCTTCAATATTTGACTTTAACAAGATATGTGATGTTTGAAGAAAATAATATAGAAATAAAATCTTTTTGTATTTTATTTATAAAGGAAAAGTAAAGAACAAAGATTAAAACAAATTTGGGGATAGGATTGTTTTACGTCTGCTTAGAGATCATATCAGGCCAACATACAATTATTAGGAAATAGTAAGTGTTATCTCGATTATCATTATATTTGTCCTCTTTAAATTTACTTAGCATATTTAAAACACCTTTTATAAAAACTATTTCAAGATGATTACTGGTATTGTTTGTCCACTTAAACATGTTACATCTGGGTCTGTGAGTTAACCTTTTATTGTTAGTATGAATATTGTTCCATAGTCCCCACCTATGACATACCCCTGTAACCCAGACATGAGCATAGCTTCCTAATCCAGAGAGAATATAAGAATATCATTTTTAAGAATCAAGTCAGCGGTGACAGGTCTGTACAAACGTGCAACAAAGCGACATAACTTGATTCAGGTGTAAGCAAAACCAGACTTGGTCAAACCATTTTGGTGACCTTGTTAGGTATCTTAGATTTAAGACTTTTTCAAGTTCATTGACTTGCGTTTGCTTAACTTTTAAGCATATACTAATTGAGACCAGGTCTGTACTTACGTACAACTGAGGAAACAATCAGTATAGACTCCCAAATGATTTCAGATAAACCTCATGTATAGAAATATGTCATGCTACGTTAAGGAATTAAGACATTTAGTCGTACATCATATGGTGTTTACCACAAGATCATGGACACGTATTAGAATTACTTCTTAAGAACCCAGAAACCGGTGTGTATCATGCCTACCAGTACATCACATGATGAGGCTAATATTTATAAAAGCTATTTTAAACATGCCAGATAAACCTACTGACACATCAAACATAAACCTTAAAATTTTCATTTTTTGCATGTCATCTGATGTACAATCATTTCCCATGTTGTTTACAGACACAATCCAATATTTTTTTGAGGGATTAGAATCTTGCTGTTCACATTTCTGATCCAATTAATCAGAATTTTAATTACTCCCCCTGAACATCAAATTCTTTTCGAAAATCCAATTCAAAAGTACTCCCCTTAAACATTAAACTTATTTTTGTAATTTTTGATTTAAGATATTTCGCAACATTGCATTTCTTTGATACTAAAAAGTACAAAGAATGGCTGTTGCAATAGTAATAAAATTTAAAAGAAAAGTATCAAAATCACATATCAAGTCAATTCAAATGCCTTTTAGCACTTTTACCACCACGAAACTTCAGAAATTTTATCCAATCACAAATCATCATAACAATCTTTCAACAATATCTACATCCATGCAATCACTAAAAATATTACTTTACAAGAAACTGACTGCATCACCACAAACAATCAAACGTTAGTACTTATGGGACACCCAAGCCTTGATAGACTTGGGTTGTCCATGATCATCCATAATCATCACATCAATGAGTTTATGATATTTTAAAAACTCAGAAGATTTCATTGATGCGTTGTTTGTGGATTTGGGTTTCCAAACCTGTTTAGGTTCAGATGATTTGTTTTCAACAATGTTGTGCTGTTGAACTTGAGGTCTACTAGGCACAACTTTGTTTACTCTTGCCATAGGTTTTGGAGATTTTGATGCACAACTAGATACAGGAGAATACGAACAATGCCTTGAAAAAGTTTTTGAAAAAGAATTCCTGAAAGAGGAAGTTCTTGGCATCCCTCTACCAAACCTATCTAGGGATAATAACTTACAATCCCTAATAATATGGCCCTGTTGACCACAACGAAAACAAGAACGTCTCTCAACATAAGATCGATTCCAATGGGTTCCCTCAAATCGTTTCGGTGGAGGACAGTACACAGAAGGTCTATGACAAGGAACATTTGTTGAACATTCACTCTTAGGTGAACATGTTGAATTAGATGTTCCTGAGGTTGAGTTAGTAAATTTTGAATCCTTTTTAACATTTTTAACGTGGAAAGATTCATTGTCAACCTTAGCTTTGCCTTTGCATTTAAAACAGTCAGGTTTGATAGTTATGTTCTCAACCTTAATGGTAGACACTTCAGGTATATCTTCTACCTCTTCAATCTCCTCAACACTAACTTGAGATTGACTTTCAGGTTTAACAAACTTGGGCAAGGGATACTCTGGCCTTTTGGTTTTCTCCTTTGCCTGTTTGTTTTTCTTAGCTTCTTTAGCTTTAATACCATAAAGCTTTGTATAATCAACTGGAATCTCTTCAAGCCCTTCCTTAACAGGCGCAGGACAATATTCGGCATGGGAAGGTGGTGGTACTTGGTTATAACCAAGTCCTGCCTTCTTTTTACCGCCTGTCCCTTGCTTGTTAACGATTTCATTAAAGACAAAAGTTGCGGATAAGAACCTAAAATTTTGCTTTTATGGTTATCGTACTCACTTTTTAAATCAGAGAGCTCCTTTCTTAACAGTTCTATTTCAGTAAGATAGCTGTTGATAGCATCTTGTTGACTAAAAACTTTTGATTTGTAAGTCTGTGTGTCTAACTTATATGCCTCAATTTTCTTATCATAAAGTTTTTCATTAGCTTTAAGAAAATTGTTTGATTCAGTAAGTTTGACAACTTTTTCCCATAAATCTAAGTTGTCTTTCTGAAAACGTGCAAAGATTCAGTCAATTTAATGCATGAGATACAGCTTAGAGGTGCTTCAGGTTCAATGTTTACCTTAGGTGCATTAGAATCAACGTCATTTATTTGAGCCACCATTGCAATGTGTTGATCCTCTTCTTCGTTTATCAACATTTTCTTTTGATCATAAGCCTCTATAAGAGTGTCCCATAAATCTGTAGAAGTTGCTTGATGTTTGAATTTATTTATCACAACTTCTGGCAAGCACATGGTAATCATCTCATATGCTCTATTGTCTTTCTCAAACTCTTCCCGTTCGTTGACTGACATTTGTGCTCTTGACTTAAGGACCCCATCGAGTCTTAGTTGCTCATATCGATCAATCGCGGTAAACCAGTTCCACAACTTTGGATCTTTATGTTCAATGAAGTTGCATAGCTTAATCTTCCAAGTAGCAAAATCACTATAGAACAAAGATCTAGAAGGAGGCATTTTCGTACCGAAAGCCATTTCTGAATTTTCCCTCCAAAATGAATTCGAAACTTTCGTAAACTTTTCGCGTATTGCGAAAACTTTTCCGACACTAAAATTAAGCTCTTTTAAGCTTAAAAACAAAATTTAAAATTACCAAAATTTTCGCGTTTTTCCCGCCAAAATTGCGTTCGAAAACGTCAAAAAATGACCGGGTAAAATGAAACTTTTTCCAGGCTAAAATTGAACACTTTTAAGCCTATGGAAAAATTTTGAAAACGCAAATTTTTTTCGGAGTTTCCCGCCAAAAAACTCTTTTTTTTTTACGAATCTAGAGCGACACTGGGTAAGTGTCGCTATGAAGTGACGCACTGAAGTGACGCTAGAGGGTAAGTGACACACTGGTAAGTGACGCACTAAGTGTCAGCAAGTGGCACTAAGTGACGCACTTGAGTGTCGGCAAAACCCTAGTTGGAACTTACGAAGTAACGCACTTGAGTGACGCTCGAAGTGACGCTCGAAGTGACGCAAAAACGGCTGTGAAGTCCCAAAAACCCTAAAAATCGAATTTTCTTGAAACCCTAACGAATTTTGAAGAACAAACGACGAACCAGCACCAAAAACTCGTCCAAAAACACAAATCTTCAACCAATTACACCCGAACAACAAGATCAAACTCCAAAATTTCACGAATCGATCGAAAAATGAACAAATTACGATCCGATACCACGTAATCCAAAGATTGTGGCTCTGATACCACTTGTAGGTTCCCGGTACGGACCTAATCAGATCGTCAACTCAATTGAAAGCGCGGAATCCGAACAATCAAGTATTGAACGTTTAACGAATCAAACAAACACGATATCTATAATCTTTGTATATATTCACACTTAAAGAATAATGATTACAGATTACAAACTCTCTCTCTAACCATGGCTCTCTCTCACTCTATAGGGTTTTATCACCCTTCAAATGAATCCCTACATGCCTAATTATAGGCTGTCCAAACCCTATAGCGACACTAGCCAAGTGTCGCTATATACAACACTTGCTTAGTGTCGCATAAACACTAATTTGTGTATATTTTCTATTTCACTATTCGTTTACAGACTCGTATATACACACTAAACACTATACATACGCAGACTAATTGACTTTGACAATTACAAACGTTTGACCAACTGACTGACACACAAAATGCACCAACATCATCAGACTCAGGTGAGTCTCATAGCCCCTCATTTTACTGTTTTCAATCCAGGGGTGGGAATACATGCTCCGTTTTGTTTTACATGTAAACACAAGTATAAAAATCGATATATTGACTGCATGAGTTTGTTTTACTAATCATGAAGTCCTCCATCACATAGTTTGTTAATATGGATTTAGCTTGAATGTTAGTGTATGGTACCATATATGATTGACAATCCTCGTCCGGGGTAGTCGCGCTATCATGACTGCGGTCGAACGGACGCATTATCATTATGGTTATCCCAACGAAACCGGGGAATCTTCCAACATGGAAATCTCTCCCTACCCTCGAGAACCTACTCACTTCACTGTGCCAGTTTTAGCTGTTAGAATAAATCGTCATGAGCAACAACTTCGCGATATGGACATGGAATTTCAGGAGACTCGCGAGAACTGGAGACTCACAGCTATGGAGCGTATCAACCAAGTCTCTGGAGATCATGAAAATACCGTTAGTAACATGAAGGTGCTTCATGACCAACTGGAGGAAACTGCTGAAACCATGGAAATCGTCCACAATATAGTAATCAATAACCGAAACGAGATCTCCATTTTACAATCAAGGCTGAATGAATGTGAAACACGCCTGCGGGAAACCGAAGAGGCACTCAGGGTGGTTAGCAGACTTGTAGAGTCCGTTGACCGTCTCAGTTCCCTGCTGCCACAACTCAATCTACACCAAGATTAGTGTAGTATCTATCATGTAGCCTAATAGTTATCTATGTAAACTCATTCGAACGGATGTAATATTCCCGACATCTTTTGTGAAACAACTAAGCTTGTAACCTTTTGGAAGTCATATTATCAATCGAAAATTTACTTCTATTATCATACTGTGATGTTATATATTTACCGCATTTATATATACATCCATAGTAACCATCATCCTGGTGCAAATTCTAATGTACCTATTATTTCTTTTCTTGAAGAATCATGCCGCCTAAGAGGAAGAGTTTCACTGATGTTGAGATTGCCGCGCTCATTTCTCGAGGCCAACAACAATAACAACAACAACTCCAATATATCAAAGGCCTGCTATGAATGCGGCAACATGAGGCACTACAGGAATGACTGCCCGAAGCTTAAGAACAAGAACAGTGGCAACAATGCAAAAGGTAGAGCCTTTGTTTTGAACTCAGGGGATGCCCGTCAAGACCCGAATGTGGTCACGGGTACGTTCCTCATCAACAACCTAAATGCCTCTGTTCTATTTGATACGGGTGCTGATAAGAGTTTTATTACTAATGAATTTTCCCCCTTGCTTGACATCATCCCTGTTGCATTAGATCTTAAGTACATTGTTGAGTTAGCTAATGGTAAGCTCATTGAGACCGACAGTGGAATACCTAATTGCACTTTAAACCTCGCCAACGAACTCTTCTCCATTGACCTTATACCCGTCGAGATCGAAAGTTTCGACATCATTGTTGGTATGGACTGGTTGTCCAACCATCGCGCTGAAATTATCTGTTTTAAAAAGGTCGTCCGCATTCCCCTCGCCGCAGGTAGAACTTTGATCATACAAGGGAAGACCGGTGGGACGAGGATGAACATCATATCGTGCATGAAAACCCGTAAGTACTTGAGAAAGGGTTATCAGGCAATCCTCGCACATGTCGTGGAGAAAAAGTCGGAGGAGAAGCGACTTGAGGATGTGCCAATTGTCCGAGACTTTCTTGAAGTCTTTCCCGAAGATCTACCTGGCCTTCCACCACCGAGAAAAGTCGAATTTTCTATTGATCTCGTGCCAGGTGCAACACTGGTGGCACGAGCACCGTACCGATTAGCCCCATCCGAACTTCAGGGGTTGTCTACCCAGTTATAGGAACTCTGGACAAAGGATTCATTCAACCGAGTTCTTCACCTTGGGGAGCTCTGATCTTGTTTGTAAAGAAGAAGGACAGTTCGTTCCGCATGTGCATCGATTACTATGAGCTGAACAAGTTAACAGTAAAGAACCGTTATCCGCTTCCCCACATTGATGACATGTTCGACCAACTTCAGGTGTCGAGTTTTTATTCAAAGATCGATCTTCGGTCAGGTTATCTTCAGTTACGAGTTCGCGATGAAGATATCCAGAAAACTGCATTCTGAACTCGCTATGGACACTACGAATTTCAAGTGATGCCCTTTGGTCTAACCAATGCACCGGCTGTATTCATGGACCTTATGAATCGAGTGTGTAAACCTTATCTCGACAAGTTTGTCATTGTCTTCATCGATGACATTCTTATCTACTAGCGCAACGAACAAGAACATGCGCAACATCTGAAAACCATCCTAGAACTACTCAAACACGAGGAGTTATTCGCCAAATTCTCCAAGTATGAGTTCTGGATGCAAACCGTTCAATTCCTTGGACACGTGATTGACAGTCAAGGAATTCATGTAGATCCGTCTAAAATCGAGGCTATCAAGTGCTGGCAAGCACCCTCAACGCCGACCGAAGTACGACAATTCCTAGGACTTGTCGGGTACTATCGGCGATTCATTGAGAACTTCTCCAAAATAGCCCAACCTCTCACCTTACTGACTCAGAAGGAAAAGAAGTTCGACTGGACTGATAAGCAAGAGTCAACATTTCAGCTTCTGAAACAAAAGCTTTGCAACGCACCGATCCTATCCTTACCCGAAGGCATTGATGACTTCATGGTATACTGCAATGCTTTACAACAAGGTCTCGGTTGCGTGTTGATGCAACGAGATAAGGTCATTGCTTACACCTCCCGACAACTAAAAATCCACGAAAAGAACTACATCACACATGATCTCGAACTAGGAGCTGTCGTCTTTTCACTCAAGATCTGGAGACATTATCTCTATGGCACCAAGTGCACTATCTTCAATGATCATAAAAGTCTCCAGCACATATTCGATCAGAAGGATCTCAACATGAGGCAACGTCGCTGGGTCGAGTTGCAAACCGATTATGATTGTGACATCAAATACCATCCGGGTAAGGCTAATGTTGTTGCCGATGCCCTCAGTAGAAATAAACGAGTGAAACCCCTTCGAGTCCGAGCCCTTAGTATGACAATCCAGAACAACCTCGCTACTCAAATCATTACCGCTTAGCTTGAAGCACTCAAACCTGAGAACATAAAAGATGAGATCTTACGAGGCATGGACAAACTGTCGCACCCCCAATTTCGAGTTGCGGAAGCGAATCGGGTCGGGGCGCGACCAATCAATAATCACAGCATGTAAGATATAATGAACGACCACTATATGCGTCGTCTTATAATTATATTGATTAAACAAAGTTTACATCAAAATATAGTTTACATTAGCTGAGTTTCTAAATTGAGAGATTTATATACATAATTATTTTATATAAAATATAATAATGTAGCTAAATCTCTGAATGTTTTGCATGACGACTCGAGCTAATGATATCCTGAAGGGCAGTCTAACCTACTACCGAGTACATGTGATACATGCTAAAATGGGTCAGCGAAAACGATGGTGAGATCACAGGTTTGTATGTCAAAACATATTGAATGAACCGCAAGATTTAATTGAATTTAAAGTGCACTTAAGCAAATTAAAAGTTATACAGCCATGAGCATATAGTCTGAGCTTAACTTGAGGGTCGGGTCCACATTTAAGGAATTCCGATCTAGGTGCCTCCTACGAGTGCCTAATCTACACTCGTCTACCCAAATGCTAATACGTCCATTTGACCAGTTAGTGCTTGCTAACCCGGACGAGGATTGTCAATCTTATATGATATCATATACTAACATTCACACTACAGATGTATTACCAAACTATGTTTGTAGAGGACTTTAAATTGATTAGTTGAAAGCAACTCATGTAGTATTTGATTTTGAATTGTACTTGCGTTCACATGTAAATAAATCGAGCAATGTATCACACCCCTGAGTAAAATAGTAAAATAGGGGCTATTAGACTCACCTGAGTCTTGAAGCGTTTAACTTAATAAACTTCAGTTGATTAGCCGAATAGTGATGTGTGAAGACTTGTAACCTGAGGGTGTCCACGACACGCGATGGTTATAAACGTGAGTAGGTATCTATAAAGAATACCTTTGTAGTTGTTCATCCAACTAGAATGTCCAAATGACTACGATTTGGTTGATTAACTTGTCCAAATTACTACGATTTGGTTGATTGATTTGAGTTTTGAAAAACATGTACGGCCCGTTGGTGATTGTTTGTAATAATAATCTCAACATTATCATTATGATTTCGAAGTGTTATAGAAAGTATGTCCCGATGTGTTTTAGAAGTCGTATCGTATAAATGCTTGAGGTTATACAAGTTTGACACTTATTATAAAAATAGTTTGTATAATTTATGGATTCTAGCGTCACTTATATCGACACTTGATGGCTCTTGGCGACACTAAGGAAGTGTCGCATAGAATGGTAAATTCTGAAGTGTTGGCGTCACTTAAGGAAGTGACGTATAAGGTGGCGACACTTAGGCAAGTGTCGGGTATGAGTGTCGGGTAAAATTATAAATTGATTTTGGAGCGTCATTTAAGTAAGTGTCGGTTGAAATTATAATTTGGTTATAGGCGACACTTAGACAAGTGTCGCTTGGAGTGTCGGGTAACATATTTTCCGACACTTAAGCAAGTGTCGCCAAAAGATGGTTTTTAAGGCGGCACGTAAGCAAGTGACGCAAAATGAGGGTTTTGGCGACACTTAATGCGTCACTTACGAGAGTGACGCTACACTGTTTTTGGTCCTAGCGTCACTTACGTCTGGTCAGGTTGGATTTTGTCGAAAACATGTTTAATGATCACCACTTGGTCTGATTCTTTTACCCAACCCTTATATTGGTTCATAGAGCCTATAAAAATTATTACTTTGTGTCGAAAGTCATTTTGAGTGTCGTTTTCACAATTTGGCCAAAACTGACATTTTCCGACAAAGGTTCGAAATCAAGTTTTAATCACATATTTGGACACTACAAAGCTAGGAGAACAACATACAAGCAAGAAAAATCGAAATGCAAGAGTTTTTCGAAAGTGTCGGGATTCTCATAAGTTAACGCGAAAAGATTTAAAAAAGATAGAAACGTAGAGCTCGACTTCGGGGTTCTATTTCTTCAGATGAACTAGGTGAAATAATGAGTTTTGGTGGTGGAAGTGGTGGTGGTTAAAATGAAGGAGAGAGAGAGAGAGAGAGAGGAAAAGGGATGATTTTGTGTGTGTGTGAATGAATGAGGTGAGGGGGTGATGACCCTCACCTTTTCTTGGCTGATTTTCGGTGGGGTCCACGGGTGTGGACTTCACCTATTTTTTGTCCCGTGTTTGCACTGCGTACGGTGTTCATTTTCCCGATTCGTTAAAACGTTAAATAATTCTTTTTATACGTTTAAATATACGTTTTAAAAATACGAACAATTATTCGATAATTGTGTTGAAGTATTTTACCAAATACTTAATAATTGAGTTATAAAATAATACTTAGTTTTTTTTTGATTATTTGCGCGTTTAATATTTTAATCGCGTAGACCTTGTTTGTACGATACGAAGTAAATACGAAATATTATTAACATAATATTTTGAATATAATA
This sequence comes from Pseudognaphalium luteoalbum, assembly GCA_963422505.1. NCBI lineage: Eukaryota > Viridiplantae > Streptophyta > Magnoliopsida > Asterales > Asteraceae > Pseudognaphalium > Pseudognaphalium luteoalbum. The sequence continues at coordinate 40,424,680 of OY730195.1, read as the reverse complement.
GTGTTATTAAATAATGTTATATTATTTAATAAAATTGTTCACCAACGTTCGCATTAATTGAACCGAATTACATTCGATTGAAAAGCGCACGATTTAGCCAAATCGCGTAATTTTATATATTCAACATTCAACAATATATATTAATTGATACATTATTTAGCCTAACACAGAATTAATTACATGTATTATAGTTTATTAGGCACTAATTACTAGTCCTAATTTGACGGGTGTCACACAAACAGTTCGAAACCAAACCTGACGGGGCTAAATACTTCTCGAATCGAATCTGGGTACCCAGTTTTGGAAACCTGCGTGACTTGGTGATGCACGAAGCTCACAAGTCCAAATACTCAATACATCCTTGGTCTGACAAGATGTATCATGGCATCAAAGAGTTGTATTGGTGGCTCAACATGAAAGTTGAAATCGCTACTTATGTCAGCAAATGTCTCACCTGCTCAAAATTCAAAGTCGAATATCGTGTCGGTTATATAAAATGGTCAAAACCGTAAGTTTTATATATATGTTTTGAAAACGAGTTTTAACACTATATTTGAAAATAAACTACCAAGGTAAACAACTATACATGTAAATAAACAAAATATAAGTAGTTTTGGAGTGCCGGGATCTTACGAGTGTCGGTTTTAGAATCCGAAAAAATTGAATTATAGCTCGTGACTTCGTGATCATTTTTTCTTCAAACCGTCTTGCAAATGGAGATTTTTTATGGTAGTTTTTTGGTGGTGAAGTGGCGGTAGTGGAGGCCGATTTAGAGAGAGAGGGGGAATGAAGGGTAGAGAGATGGATATATTTGGTTGAATGATTGAGGTGGGAGTTGGATTTGGAGTAAGAAGGAAGAAAAAGGCAAGGCATGATTTGGGCTTACCATGCCCCTATGGGACCCACTAGGGGCAGGTCAAAGGAATGGCTTGCCATGCCTTTGACCTGCCCCTAGTGGGTCCCACAAGGGCATGGTAAGCCCAAATATTATCCCCTAAAGTTGTGCTCCGTGCGGTGTTCGTTTACCCGATCGTTTCGACGTTTGTTTATACGTTAAACATTTTAATGCATGTGTTTCGTTATTGATTTAAATAGAAATATTTCTAATGAAAGTATTATTCTAAATACTTTATTTTAACTTAATAAAATATTGTCGGGTCTTGGTTTGCGCATTCGTTGCGTAATTGTACGTTTGTTTAACTCGTGTAACGTTTATAAATGTTTTATTCGTGCGCGTGTAATCGTAATATTTTTACTCGAAGTATTTTATCAAAATACTTAATAATGAATTATAAAATATAATTTGGGTTTATTTCATTTGTCGGGCGCGTTCCGCGCGTTTCTGTTGCTTACGTTTAGTTTTAGACAATACAAAATGCGTGTATATATTATCCAAATAATATATAATAAAAATGAGTTAATTAAAGAATTTCACATTATTTGATAAATTGTTCACCAACGTCTGTATTCTGATGTGTCGGATTCCATCCGATATGTAGAATGCACGATTTAACCAAATCGCGTACGCGTGTGTGTGTGTATATATATATATATATATATAGAGAGAGAGAGAGAGAGAAATATATCAATACACATAATGATACATATAATTAACCCTAATTACATGTATTGACACTTATGATTAGGCACTAATACTAGCCCGAATTTGTCGGGTGTCACATAAAGTATCCTCCATACGATGGGCATGGTTTAAGCATAACGGAGCTTTATAACAGAGAAAATTTCGTTCAAGAGGGGTGGAAGAGGAAATGAAATACCAAGAGAAAAGAGGAATTCTGGAAAACAAACCTATGTGTCGGAATTAAAATCTGCATGGAATGAAGGATCATATGATCTGAAGATGGTGCCAGTCAAAAAAGCCTTTTTAGATTTCAACTCATTAATATCGTCGTCGGTGAAAGTGCAAGGTACCGGATTTTTTTGAGTTCTTGATCAATGAAATTGCTATCATCTTCATCATCGAAACATGATGAGGGATGACGGGTTGAAACCATTGTAAAGAAAAAAGAAATCAAGTATGGAGGTAAAGAGAGAGAAGTTACCTGGAGGAGGATGCATCTGGAAGAAGAAACGGGAAGTGACGGACAGTAAATATATCTCTCAGAGGTTATTATTACTTAGGCTCGTTTATCCATGCATGAAAATATCTCACCTAACTTTATCTTTAATATTTGGTTGTTGAAGTTATAATGTTTTCAGGATCCCGGTAAACGATACAACTTCGGGGGCAATTGTTGTGGGTAGATTATTGACTAACCTTGTAGGATCCTAAAATAGCGCTCATCTTATTGACGATGGAGATTGATGGGCGGAGGTCGGTTGCGATGTGACTCGCGTCGTTGTTGGCCTTCCTCCGGGCGCGACCACCAGAGGGTTTTAAAATTTGTATTTGCGGGGCCTAAGTATACTCAATCACTATGGGTGTACAGTGATAAGTATGACCTAGGGTCATTCTCTGAATCAGTGTATTATGGATCTTGGACGTAGGAGACGATCTATCAAACTAGTAATGGTTTTAAAATATTGTTGGAGGTTTTGTTTGGTTTTTGTTATACTTAGGCAGAAATATTAAATAAAGCAAAAATAAAATTTAGCAGATAATCTAGAGGAGGTGTTTGCTATGACTTCGGTAGCCTTCTTAACTGGGATGATGTGTGAGTTATAAACTGGTCTTAAAGGAATTGTATTTCGTTCATTTCAAGTATTAGTGGAGTAAGCACTAGTTCCCTACTGATAGATTTCTCGATCAGTATGTCACTGAGTAACTAGGCTATCGTGATTTTGATCGGAGTAGTTTGTCCAGCCCACAACACTAACCGGTCAAGGTATAGTCACCCTTATATGGAGTTTAATCCTGGGTGCATGAATAAGGCGAAAAACCAACTCGATGTCCGACCTTTCTTAACCCCACTAAAATACTCTAGTCTAAACAAAACATTGAAGTTCAAAATCATGTTTGATGAATGCATTGATCACTTTCTATCGATGGGTTTGTAAAGTCTGGGAGTAATGTAATTACTGAATATGTGCAAAACAAGTAACTGCGGTTCTTTTCGTGGGTTAACCAAGTACTTAGTCGACTAACGGTACTCACTTTGCTTTATACAGTAACCCCGTTGGTCCACACCGTGGAGTAACGACGACATTTTCGTGGTATTACGTTGTACTTCACTAGAAGTGTTTCCACCGTTTTTCCAAGTACTTAACCGATACCTACGTTACTTCGCAAAGGAACCCTAGACTTATTAACTAAGTTTGTATTTAAGCGCAGTAGTTATCCATCTATGATATAAACCAGCCCTTACTTTAAAGTCCCAATAAATCCCTAATTTATTAACAAAGTAATATTTGCGTTCATTTAGAAAATAGTATTTTCACAGACACGGTGTACTCTGCATTCAAGATAAGAAAACAGTATTTCCACAGTTCCGGTGTACTTTATGTTCATATTTAGAAAACATTATTCCATAGCCACATTGTACTTTACGTTCGATTTAGAAAATATTACTTCAAAGGCGACGATATACTTTGTGTTCTTTTCAGAAAGCAATGCTTACGTTGTTTATAAATCAGACCATGTTCGTTTAGACACAGATAACTAAGTAACTTTGGATAGGGTTCGCGACGTCCTATCATTAAGGCCATAATCACGTTTACTAGTTGAAAGGGGTTTAGTTTAAATGAGGTTTAAAATCATAGATAGAAAGTGGGTCAACGCACTATAGTTTAACATTAATCAACAATGGATTGTGCCCACGACTTTCATAGCTTCCACATTTCGTACTCCACACATTCGTGATGTTTCCGGCGCTATACAAATGAAAGCCGTATAACGTTACCTCCGTTGTCTCATAATGACATCATCCCAATTAATACGACTAACTACGTCATAGAAAACACACAATATAACTACTCGCTAATCATGGTAATTAATCCTAAATCTAGCATGATAACAGTAATAACAATCATCATAATAACAATAGATAAAGGATAGATATAACCGTAATAAGAGTGTAGCTAAATACAGCGTGAAAGAGTACAAGCAGAACTTCGAGTATCCTTCAAGAGATATTACAATATTACCCCTCTATTCGTCCGGTTAATACCGTGACTAACTAGCCGCTAACTACTAAAACAAAAACCTAAATCTAGAGAGTAGTGAGAGAGTGTGTTTTGAGGTGTGGACTGTGTAGTGTATATTAAATGTTGAGGTGAAGCCTTGTATTTATAGGAAATGCGCAACTGTATTCTTCAGCCGTATTCCAACCCCCAATGCACAACTGTATCGCACAGCCGTATAAAAATCTGATTTTTATTGCCTGAACACGGAATACGGTTGGTTTTGGCTGTATACGGGTGGACTGGAGCAAATACGGGTGGGCACCAACCGTATACGGTTGGACTGGGCCATATACGGCTAGGCACAGGTCGTATACGGTCTACACAGGCCGTATACATTCTGTGTCCAGCCGTATACGGTCTGGGACAGCCGTATTCGGTCCTTTCGGGTCTTCGTTTCTTCGATTTGGCATAACTTCTTCGTCGTTTATCCGTTTTGAGTGATCTTTATATCCACGCGTTTGTATTTTCCTAACAAAGAAAATGACATAAGTTAGAGGTCATAATTCTAAGTATAGCTTAAATTATGCTCAAATGCATGAACGGAAGATCCGTTGATCGTTTATGCTCTTTTTTACTCATTTTTAGGCCTTTTTGGTTGATTCTTGAAGTATCGTCTATATTTTAGCCATCATTATGAAATTTACTATATTTCAAATGTTTTCATCCATAATTGGGCTAAAAAGGTGAGATAATAGCAATAAAAACTTAACTTTTTGCGTGTTATCAAAGATCCTGGATTGCATAGAAATAAGTTATGTGCAGGATACTGAAATTAGGAATATGCTAAGGTAAAATATAATAGTTATGCATGATCTTGATTAACACCTTATGCGGGATCCCCATGTATGAATGAATTATTTTTATAATTAAGCATATTTGAGGATATTGATCATATGAAGGTTCTGCTTTAATGATTATATCGCAGAATCCTGGTAGGGATATTATCTTAATTCACAGGTTTATGGGTTCATGGGTATATCGTGATCTTGATTTAACTAAGTCTGAGATACTCAAATATTTCAGATATATAGTTGGCATTCTTATAATATATGCTTATATTGAGGATCCCAGATATCTAATATCTAGGGATCACTTATTGTTAACGGATATTCATGCTTATTCTTCTTTGACTAGGTCTTACGGGACGTGGATGACTAGCTTCGACTTATTTGGATCGAGGAATATTTGAACTTCTAGGGAAAGGAGTCAACATGTATTATTTACTCGGCCATGGGAACGTTGGAGATGATCCACTAAATCTCGGGTTGATCCCGGATATTTCGGAAATATTGTTGTGAGCTTATAGTATAAAAATGAGGCGAGATGATTAAATTAGGCTATCTTTTACACTCTTTTCACCACTGATACACTACTCACTCACACAAAAACGCTTTTACAATATCGTGCTCTTAGTTTGTGATTGTTTTCATTTTAATAACATATAAATAAGGTAAGGATCGATTTATCCTTCCCGAGGTTTTATGCAGGCGATCTATTATAGATCAAGGATTTTCCTCGTACATTGTTGTGTCCCTTGCTTTTATTCTGCGATTGCATCATTTACTTTGCATTTTTGTCATTAAATCTGCGTTATCCTGAGAGTATTTTGCGTTTTACTAAGTTTACTGCATTTATCTTGTTAACTAACACTTGATTTGTATAAATTAAATGTTATATATACATTTTCAATTACTTTCACTATTATCTCATTTAAAATCAGGTTTTCAATCGCTAAATTCGTATTTTCTTGTCATTGACTTGCATTCTATAGTTGATTATCTTGAAAATCAACACAAGCACTCTACCTCACAAACTAAATTTGATCACTTAATTATCTTAGGTAATTTTTTATCAAAAGAGCTGGAGAACGTGAGATCAAAGTTCTTAAAGATGTTGCAAACTATATCATATATCTCACGTAAACCATAGTGAAACATTATCCCATGCTCTTTCGGGTGATCCTCAGCAAAGATTTCCTGGATCCGATCTTTGAGGAAGTTCACGATGTTAACCATCGAACCTTTAGGTATGGAGGAAGGGATGTCACGCGTCCTTTCATCAAAACTCACATATTCGAGATCGTGGGTAATCTTGTGAGCATGATAATTAATAGTGAAGTCAATGTAGAACTTGTGAGGAGAAGTCTCGTCAATGTGGTCATTCCTAGCCATAGAGTTTAGTAGCCCCCGAAGATCATTCATCAGTCGAATATCAGCATCTGCATTAAGGTTCCCAGTAGCACGATACATATTCCTGCGGTATGACTGTAGAAACTCACTTTGTTCAGCGGAATATGGGAATGCGGATCTGATCAGAGTGTCATAGATTCTCCTGTAGATGTTTCTCTGCTCCTCGAAGAATGCTAGCTCTTCAGGTGTTGGTTCAACGTTGTGTTGTTCCTGTAGTAGTTGAGCAGCGAGATCTTCGGTGAAAGCATTGAGACGATTGTGAAAGAATCTATAATCTTGGGAATTGCTGGCTTGGTTGACCTCAGACTCGGCTATGATTCCCTTGATCAGGGCCTGTTGTCGTGGAGTGTAATTGCTAGTAGAGTTAATGATAATGCTAGTCATAGTAGGTATGTCATTTTCAAATTCCTCGATAACACTTATCATTTCCTCATGGTTGGTGATGATCGGAATTTCCGGAGAGGGTGTATCAGTAGGAGGTGTAGGAAGTTGGATAGATCGGATATCTACTGGAATGTCAGTGTATATGACATCATCCTCGTCACTCTTTGTTGATGGAGTATCCCTAGCCTGGAAATCAGGGAACTCAACAATATCAGATGGTACATGGGTGTCCTCAGTGATTTGAGATATCGGTTGCGAAGAATGCATCTCTATGTCTCCTTCCTCCTAAGAATCAGAGTCTCAGCAAGATTCAGAGGTACCTCTATATTCCAACAAAGTTTGAGGCACAGATGCGTCGAAGGTTAGAATCCTTCAGGTAGGCTCTCTTGAATGCAGCTCTGGTAACCGGGAAGCTTTGTATGCTAAGATCTTCATCGTCTTTAAGCTCTGGGTGCTGCTTTGATAAAACAATGGTTTTATCGATGTTTAGCAGAGCATCGAGTCGAGGCGAGATAAGAGGCTTAGAGGGGTCTATGACAGAGGCTATAAGCCTTTCCATAGTTATGCCAAATCCTGCATCATATGGTTCATCAATGGGTGGATCATCATCAGATTCATTATCAGACACAGAGATGGTATCTTCAGTGTTCTCGATCTGCATGGTCTCTGCTATTGAAAAGTGAGAATCAGGTAAGCAGCGATGTGGTGGAGTGGATTGGTATAAGTCCTCTTCTTCTTCTTCGGGGTCTTCTTCCATCTCTTCTTCGGATTCCTCCATTTCTTCTTCTTGCTCAGTTTCTTCTTCTTCTTCCATTTTTTCGAATCTGACTCATCTGGCTTGGAATTTCTCATCTCTTCTTTTGACTCTAACTCTTATGTTGATGATATGAGGCACGTGTGTTCATCAGGCACGTAAGTATTTGATGGTTCTGAGTTAGAAGTGTCGTCGTCTGAGGTAATCCTGCTCATTGAGATTGCATATATCTTTGCTTGCTCTGCGAGAAGTTCATCAGCCTGGTTGATTCTGAATGCGATAGTTTATCCATGTGCTCTAAGGCTGATAGTCTGCGAGTAAACATCAATTATAGCACGAGTAGTGTTCATAAATGGCCTTCCTAGGATAATGGGTATATTAATGTCCTCCTGTATATCCACCGCCGATGGGAAACCAAAACCTGTCAACCTTTACCATGACGTTCTCAGTTATGCCTCTTAGATATCGGATTGTTTGGTCGGCAAGCTGGATGCTCATTTTAGTGGGTTGTAGTAGTCCAAATTCAAGTCGGGAGTAGAGTGAGTAGGGCAGGAGATTGATGCTAGCTTCAAGATCGGCCAAGGAGCGTAAGTGATAGATGGAACAGGGCAAAGTGAAATGGCCCGTGTCTCCTACTTTTTCCGGAAGGGAATTTTGAATGATGACTGAACATTTAGCGTTGAGAGAGATTTTAGGTACTTCGGGTACCTTTTCCTTAGTGGCCAGCATGCGTCGGATGTATTTTGAGCTGGAAGGGATTCTAGACACGGTGTCTAAGAATTTACATCGAGTTTGAAAGATTTGGCGTTGGATCTTTTTCCGATACGATTTGGGAAGGGGACTCGAACTTCCTGAGTAAGGGTATGCACGGATTGAGTCTCAACTGTCGTCGGGACAGAAGTAGGGTTCTTCATCGGAGAAGAAACATCATAATGGCTCGGTGTCTTCTGGGTATCCGTGGATTTCAGAGTCTTAGCCTCCTCAACGTGTGGGTTGTGAACGGTATTACTAGGTAGAGATCCTTGGGGTCGAGTATCACACCACTGTGTCAACTGACCAATTTGATTCTCGAGGCTCTTGAGAACTGAGAGTTGATTTCTAAGGAATAGGTCACCTTGATCTTGTATGGCGTTCGTCTTCTGATTGATAATTTTCACAGGTTCAGCAGGCTGGACATCCTCAGTGGCAGTTAATGGAAGTGGTTGATTGTATGGAAGTTGTGGTTGTTGTGGGGTATGTCGGATATCGAGGCTCAAACCTGGGTTGGAAGGGTGGTTGGTTGTTCTGTGGAGGAAACTGAGTTCCTCGTGCTTTTGGCAGAGAATCCTAGCGAAACCAGGTGGATTATGTGGTCTAGTCGGAAATTGGGCGTAGTAGATAGTTCCGTCAGTAGGATCTTCATATTCGACCGTGTACTTCTCAGTAGGATAGTAAACATAATTATGGTAAGCCTGAACTTGATGAACCTACTGAAGGCTGCTTCTTCATCTCTCCAATCTACTTCATTAGGATTTCTATCTGCTCGCTTAGAGATTTGATGGTTTTTCAGCTTGAGCGGTGCTCTCTATAGGCAAGGATGAGGATTGTTCACCGAACTTCCAATCGTGGTGATGCATCGTCATGTCTTCGATTAAGGCCCATGCTTCATCATCGGTTAGCTTCATGAAGTTTCCTTGAGTAGCGGCATCAAGCGTGATGTGATGGATAGGGTTGAGACCGTTATAGAAGGTGTAGAGTTTGTCGGTCTTTGTCATTTGGTTGTTGGGAATTCTCCTCACCAAGCTCTTGAATCGCTCCCATGCTGAGTAGATAGATTCATCATGAGCTTGTGAAAAGTTCGCGATGTCCTTCTTAGCCTTGGTTTGTTTGGACGGAGGGAAGTTTTGGTTAGGAATTTGTTTCCCATGTCCTCCCATGAGGTGATTGAGCCGGTCTCAAGTCCCTCAAACCAGGTTAAAGCATGTAAAGCGGGAGAAAAGGGGAACAGGTACAAGCGGACTATGTTCTGCTCAACCCCATTCTGCATATACGAGTTGGAGATTTGAATGAATTTGTTGATGTGGGTGTTGGGATCCGCACGGGGTAGTCCGTGGAATTGGCAGTTTTCCTCGATGAGTTGGACGATGTGGTATTTGAGTTCGAAAGATGTTGCGTCGATCACGGAATAGCTAATCGATCCTCCTCTTCCTTTGATGGATGGTTTGGTGCTGTCGGCGAGAGTAACATGAGCGGCCATAGGTAGAAAACGGGAACGTATTTCTTTGTGGATGGTACAGATAATCGACTCAGGATCGAGTACGAAAATGAGGGTTCATATCTGGATGATCTGGTCGAATGTCGTTGTGAGTTGTGGGAAGGAATTGTTGGTGGTTACGAGAGAGAAATCTAAACTACGGGTATCACTATATAGAAAGTTCATCGGGACGAGTCGGAGTCTTATGATCAACTTTCTCGGTAGCGGCGCCAAAAACTTGTCGTGGTCCCAGCGGTCAGTTGGGTTTTCACCCGGTCATTGGTCCGGCCAACCGAGACGCGCGACTGGTGGAGTAAGTTTTAAAATTTATATTTTATTGGGGACCTAAGTTCTACTAAATTTGTATACCAGTAGTATGACCTAGGGTCATTCTAAAGAGTCGATCGTATTGTGAAACGACTTGTCGAGACGAACAGTTCAGTTTAGCGATCGCTTTTAAAATACTTTTGAGGGGGGGTTTATACTTATGTATTAATTAACTGGAAACTTGAATGTTCAATGATCGTGTCTGTTCATAGTACATTAATGTTTAAATTTAATTAATGTTCGCTAGTCTGTATTATTTTGACCAAATTTTGACCAACGAACTTGTTCCAATTTGCAAACTTATCGGTTCTTACAAACGTATGAAGTTTGGTGAATTACAACCTGCAAACTTGAGTCGTTTGACTAGTTTGACTCTGCGAACTATAAAGTTTAAAGAGTCAGTAAGTCAACTAAGATCTTTGACCAAGTTTGACTTGCGAACCTTAGGGTTGACAAGTCAACGACGAAGTCAAGTTCTTCTTGTGAACTCGTATGTTTGGCGAACTTTAAGATCGCAATACTTTATGTTTACAAGATGCAGATATGTTGAACACATAATTTTAGCTCAAGATTTTCTTTATACAAGATTAACTGTATCACGGGTTTAGCCGGTTAATATATGTAAGAGGACTATCTTTGAGGAAAAATTAGGCAATAACATTTACTTGAAATGTTTAGGCTAAATGAGTGTTCCGACAAACAGTTACAGAGTTAACTGTATCCATGAAACAGGCTGATAATTCAGAGAATAAGGTAACTGATAAGTCTGAAGTATCTGAGGCACAGAAGGATGTTATTAAAGATCTACCATCTCATATTAGTAAGAAAATTCATTCACTAAAGTACACTTTGTCTCGAGTGGAATGGTATTTGATACTAAAGAGGATGATGAGATTATTAAAGAACATTATAGTATTCCTTTAGTGTCTGAAACTCAGACTGATAAAGAGATGGCAAAAGAGGTTAAGTCATGAAAAAAAAAGAAGTCTAACTTTAAATTTCACCAAAAATGGCATGTGGCTTCTTGTTGTCCAAATAAGAAGCTGGAAGCTATACATAAGCCAGTGAATAACGAGAAACCAAAACCTGTAGACAGGTCTAGTGCTAAACCTGGTTTGGGAAGCAAACCTGTGACTAAACCTGTGAACATGTTAAAAAGAGACAATACTAGTAGTGTCTCACTACCTAAACCTAAGAGACCTTATTCTCAAAATGATAACACTATCATTAAATCTAGAGATAAGACACCTTCGAGGTTTAGAACCCCAAGTAGAAACCATAATCAGTATGAAAGTGGTTCTACTTCTCGTGCACAACAACATAGTCAAATGCCTAGGAGGTTTTCTACTCACTCTCCTCACAGGCATAAGGCTATAAGTCATCAACAACCTCAACCTCCTGTAAAAGTCACCAAGACTCCCGATGGGAATAGTTATGGTTACGTTAAGGAAGTTCAGATTGTAGATGATAAGGGACAACCCAAGACCGTAATGGATTGGGTCCCTCTTCAAAACAAACTGTGTACAACTTGTCATGTGCAGGAGCAGACTGTGAACAAAGATAGCTGGTGGTATGTAGACAGTGGATACTCAAGACACATGAAAGGAGAAAGAAGTCTACTGAAGGACTTCAAAGGTGGTTTGAAACAGCGAGTGAACTTTGCTGGTGATAAAGGAGGAGTAATTATGGGAAAAGGAAAAGATTCAAATAGAACTTTGACTCTTGAAGATGTGAATTATGTTGAAGAACTAACTCACAACTTGGGAAGTGTTTCCCAAGTCTGCGATAAAGGTCATCCAGTTCATTTTAATGAAAAGAAAGCCTTAGTCCTGAAGCCGGGATTTGTGATTCCCGAAGATTGGATATTAATGAGGGAACCAAGGAAGAAGGACATCTATGCTATTAACATGGGTTGTAACACCCGCCAAATTAGGTCTTGTCATTAGGTCCTAATCATTCTGTAATACATGTAATTAGTTCTGTGTTAGGCTAATTAATGTATCGATATATATATATATATATATATATATATATATATTATTGAATATATACGAATATACGTTTTGATTAACTCGTACAAGTTTCAAAACGAATATAATTCGGTACAATTAAGTGCGGATGTTGGTGATCAAATTTATTAAAAAGTATAAAAATTTATCTAATAACGATAACATACCCGAATATTATTTTGATAATATTTCAATTACCTTTTGTATCGTACAATAAACGTCTACGTGACTTAAACATTAATCACACGAGCAAACGAAACCATTTAAGTTTATTAGGTATTTGGAAAAATACTTCAACACAATATTAAATAAATAATTGTATTTTAAAACTTATAACTAAACGTGTAAAATAATTATTTAACGCAAAACGATCGAAAAATGAACGCTGCACGGAACGTGTACGTGGGAGAACGAAAAACTGGTGAAGCTCACACTCGGTGGACCCCACCAGCCGCCCCTCTCCCCCCTCTCTTCCCCCTCCTTTTCTTCCCTTTTTTCCGTTCTTCTTTCTCACTTTCACCTTTTTACTTCTTTCTTTTCTCTCGAAACTAAACCACACCACCACCACTTAATCTCACTAAAAACACCACCAAACGACTTCGATCTTCACCACCCGTTTGGAGAAAAAGAACCGCCTCGCAACAATCTAAGTTTCTATCCTTCCGAATCCTCCGCGCAATGATTTGTAAGTTTCCGACAAAACCCGAAAACTCTCGATTTCAAGTATTTTTAGGTTCTAGTTGTTTCTTTAATCTCAGAATGTCCCTATAAGGGTTGGGTAAAAGAATCAGATCAAACGGAAACCCGAAAACTCATTTTTGGCTCAAATTTTCGTCAACAGCTTTAAGTGTCGCAACGAAGGTGCAGTATCACGACACTTCGTGCGTCACTTAAGTGACGCATTGAGTGTCGCTAAAAGCCCTAATCTTGCGTCACTTGTTTAAGTGTAGCATAAAATCCCTTTTTCCCGACACTTACCTCCGTCACTTGTTTAGTGACGCCTAGAAGCCTTATCCGACACTTATACCCGACACTAATGGAGTGTCGCCACCTTATGCGTCACTTACCTAAGTGACGCCCTAAACTCAGAATTTCCAATTTTATGCGACATTTCCTAAGTGTCGCCCAAGCCACCTAGTGACGCCTCACTATGCGTCACTTCCATAAGTGACGCCATAAGTGACGCCCTTACCCAGACTCTGCTATTTCATGCGTCACTTCCTAAGTGACGCCTAAGACCCTAAGTGTCGCTATAAGTGTCGCATGAAGCAGAACCCAGATTTTTACTAAGTATCGAGACTTGAAATTTTATCACTTGATTTTACCCAAATTCAAATCTTAGATGCGTTTTTCCCTATATCAAAATTTTTCGAGCTGACCTGGCATCTCGACCCCAGCCAGGGGCCAGCCCCTTGGACCCCGCCAAGGGTTGCCACCCCTGGGACCCCGCTAACCAGGGGCGCTGCCCCCGGACCCCCGTCACCTAAAGTTTGTAAATACTTTTTAAGTATAACACTTCGACATAATAATGATATAATTGCAAATAATCACCAACGGGCCGTACACATTTTCAAAAACTCAAACTTACCAATCAAATCAAATCATTGGACATTACTAGTTGGATGAACAACTAGCATAGGTTATCTTTTAAGATACCTACTTATTTTATTTAAACTTGCGCGTTATAAACGCCCGGCAGGTTACAGTCTTCGGACACCCCATTTTACTTCACCACATTTGCTTCATTGCAACTCTTCAGGCTCAGGAGAGTCTCATAGCCCCGACTTTTTACTATTTTTACTCCCGGGGTGGGAATACATGCTCTAACTGTTTTACACGTGAACACGAGTACAAAACTCACTATATTCTGCATGAGCTATTTTCTAATCACTTTTAAGTCCTCTACGATCATAGTTCTGGTAATACTTTATGTAGCGCGAATGTTAGTGTATGGTACCATATAGGACTGACCATCCTCGTCCGGGTCAGCAAGCACTGACTGGTTAAACGGACGCATTAACTTTTGTTCATACGAGTGTGGATTAGACACTCGCCCAGAGGCACTCACGATCAGGCACTTTATTGTGATACTGACACCCACGTTAAGCATAGACTATGACCTCATGGCAGACATATACTTCATTTGATTCATTTCAAACGGTTATTATTACATCTTGTGGTTCACACTTACATATTTATTATGCAAACCTGTGAGCTCACCAGCGTTAGCTGACCTTTTTAGCATATGTTCTCAGGTACCCAACAGCAGTAGAACCTGTTCATTCAGGATGCCCATAGCTCGAGTCAGCATACACATCAGAAGATTATTTTGCATTACTACATTTTGTAACTAAGTTATGCGAATTAATCTCTAAACATTGTAGTTATTAGGCTTTTGTAAACATTTATACATTGTAAAACTTTATATTATCAATGTATCTGTAAAACGACGCATATAGAGTCGTTCATTATATGCCTTGTGTGTTTCGATTATTGATTAGTAGCACCCCAAAGCTTGCTTCCGCTAAATAGTAAATTTGGGGGTGTTACATGGGTGCTCCAAATACTTCAATGGAGTCTACATGTTTATTATCCAAGGCTTCAGAAGTTGATTCTATTCTATGGAATAGGAGAATGGCACACTTGAACATTCGGAAAATGAATTACATAACCAAAAATGGTTTAGTTCTGGGTGTGCCACAGAAACGTTTTGAGTTTGAAGACAGGTGTGTTTCTTGTTTGAAAGGAAAACAACATAAGAAACCACACAAGTCTATAACCGAAAACTCAATATCCTCGCCATTTGAATTGCTACATATGGATCTCTTTGACCCAATAAGCAAGAGAAGCATAGGTGACAAATGGTATTGTCTGGTAGTTACAGATGATTTCTCTAGATTCTCATGGGTATTCTTTTTGAAATCTAAGGATGAAACTCCAGGAATGCTTATGGAGTTCTTAGATTTAGTAAAGAATGTCTATAACACAAGAGTTAAGAGAATTCGTAGTGACAATGGTACAGAGTTCAAAATTCTACGTTGAATGTTTATTGCTTAAGTAGAGGAATTCAACATCAATTCAGTGCACCATATGAACCACAGCAAAATGGTGTTGCTGAAAGGAAGAATAGAACTCTTATTGAGGTAGCAAGAACCATGCTTGCTGATTCAGGGCTTCCGGTCATCTTTTGGGCAGAAGCGGTGAATACAGCATGCCATGTTCTAAATAGAGTTCTTACTGTTAAGAAGCATAACAAGACTTGTTATGAACTTCTAAACAAAAAGAAACCTAATTTGAAGGGATTTGAGCCCTTTGGTGTATCATGCACCCTATTGAAGACTAGCAATCAACCTAAGTTTAGGGAAAAGGCTGACGAAGGATATTTCCTAGGTTATATTCCTAATTCACCAAACAAGAAGGTTTTCAATAAAGTCACTGGACGTGTGGAAACTGTCTATAACATTGAAGTTACCAGTCATACTCACGACAAACACAAGGGATTAGATTGGCAATTCGATTATTCAGATCTGTTTAAGTCATTTAAAGTCCCTATAAGTGACTATGTGGTTAATTCAGAAATCCCAGAACATTTATTGTACGGTGACGGGGACACTGGCCCTACACATACATCGAATGCTTCTTCATATGGGACGTCTGTAAATAATCCATCTACTGGTGCTTCAAAAGAGTCCTCAGTGGAAAAACCTCAAGAGAAAGACAAGTTATCGGAAGTTACTCAAAGGGTATTAGATAATATCTTTACCCCTACAAGGGAATTGAGAGAAAGAATAACTTCTGATGAGATGTACATTACTGATGAGGATATGCCACCACTGGGAGAGATTGACACCAATTTGGATGATGAAATACTTGTTGAACCAGTAACTGTGACTAGAACAAGTAAGAATCATCCTGTGGAAAATATCATTGGTGATCAGGAAATTCCAATGTTAACCAAGAGTCAAGCTAAAGCTAGTACTTCTGAATACACCAGCTTATACATGGAAACTGGGATCACTAGTAAATGTCTTTATGCATGCTTTATCTCACAAGTTGAACCTAAAAACGTTCAACTGGCATTAAAAGAAAATTCGTGGGTAGAGGCTATGCAAGAAGAATTGACCCAGTTTAAAAAGCTGAATGTTTGGGAGCTGGTTGACTTACCTTCTGGTGAATATCCTATTGGAACTAAATGGATCTTTAAGTGCAAGAGAGACGATCGGGGAATTGTTACTCGCAATAAAGCTCGTTTAGTTGTTCAGGGATTCAATCAAGAAGAAGGAATAGATTATAACGAAATGCTTGCACCAGTTGCTAGGCTTGAAGCAATAAGGGTATTCTTATCATTTGCAACTTACAAGAAATTAAAGTGTATCAGTTAGACGTTAAGAGTGTCTTTTTGTATGGAAAAGTACAAGAATTGGTGTATGTCTCTCAACCACCAGGGTTTGTTGATCCAGATTATCCAGATAGAGTATATCGGTTGAATAAGGCTCTATATGGATTACATCAAGCTCCCAGGGCATGGTATGAGACACTATCAAAATACCTACTTGAGAATGGATTTACAAGAGGTTCAATTGATAGTACACTTTTCATTAAATGGAAAAAGAATGACTTTCTGCTTGTTCAAGTATATGTTGATGACATCATTTTTGGGTATTCTGACGAAAAGATGTGTCAAGAATTTGAGAAAGTCATGCGAAAAAGGTTCGAAATGTCTGCTATGGGAGAGTTGAATTTCTTCTTAGGATTACAAGTTGATCAAAAAGAAGATGGTATGTTCATTCATCAAACAAAGTACACCTATGAACTGTTACAACGCTTTAAGATGGATGAAACACGCATATATCATACTCCTACTCCAGAAAATCATGGACTTGGACCGGATACATCGAGTGACAAAGATGTGGATCCTACTCTTTATAGGGCCATGATTGGGTCACCAATGTATCTCACTGCATCCAGGCCTGATATAATGTTTGCAGTATGTATCTGCGCAAGATATCAAGCTTCTCCTAAAGAGTTTCATATGCAAGCAGTTAAAAGAATCTTTCGTTACCTAAGAGGGAAACCGAAGCTGGGACTTCGGTATCCGACTGGAGGAGACTTGGATTTTATTGCTTACACTGATTCTGATTATGGAGGATGCAATCAGAATAGAAAGTCCACAACTGGTGGATGTCAGTTTCTAGGAGGAAGATTAGTGTCTTGGCAGTCCAAGAAGCAAACCTCAGTAGCCATTTCTACGTGTGAAGTTGAGTATGTTGATGCAGGCAGCTGCTGCTCTCAAGTGTTGTGGATTCAACAGCATATGAGAGATAATGGATTAAACTTGACCAACACTCCGATGATGATTGACAATGAATCCACCATATCAATAACCAATAATCCTGTAAAGCACAGCAAGACAAAGTACGTTAATATCCGTCATCATTTCAAAAAGACTGTGCTGAAAAGAAGCTTATTCAGTTAGTCAAGGTTCCATCATTGGATAACTTGGCATACTTATACACAAAAGCTTTTGACATGAATCGTTTTGAGACATTGGTTCAACTGAACGGAATGAGGAATCCTGAATAACTAGTCTTCCAAAGGATATGTAATAGTTAGCTGTAAGTTTAAATCTTTATATTAAAAAGGGGGGGGGGGGGGCGTATGGCATTCATTTGCTTGTTACCTTAGGGGAATCGCCTCCGATAAAAGAAAAACAGTAGTTCTTTTAGAAATTGTGTAAGTTTTTATTTGCAAAAACTTGGGAGATGATAGTACATTAGGAGAATAAGCTTAATAATAATTACGTTAAGTACTAAGTACGATATGTTAATAGATTCCTAAAAGTCACTCTAAGATAACGATTTTAACTAGGAATCGACTTATATTTATCTTATTATACACCTATATCCACTTATTATAACTTGTCTTTTACTTTATAAGTGATAAGAATAACTTTAGTCTAGTCAGTTTTATCATACGATATATTGGTAGGCAGATTATGCTAAGATTTCCAAGCGGTTAAGAAATTATAATTTCATGTGTCTTATCTTTTGTGAAACTGCTATATGATGTATGACTTATGTCTTAATTGTTGAATGATAGTACTTCCATGCACTGTTATCTAAAACAAAAACAAAAGGATACAAAGTATCAAAAGATTAAAAGGTGAGTTATATGTTTCTAAAGAGCATCATTTAGTAACCTCTACCTTACATATGAAAGATACAAAGTATCTAGTGTCAAGTGTATGTTATATGCTTCTAAAGGACATTATTTAGTAACTCCTACCTTACAAATAAAAGATACAGTGTTATGTGTTGTATTTGAGTTCTTCAGTATGTTGTATAGTGGAAAACACTAGATATTGGTCACATTAACAATAAAAGGTTTGCTCAGAAATCTGTGTATAATTTGTTTATGTGGATCATAATATCGGTAATCGTCTTGATCTGTCTATGACAAATGAACATTCACCTTTGTGAATAATAAGTTCTAAAGAAACAATAAGTTATTTTTCAATAATGTGTTATATCGTGTGGATAAAGGTAACTAAGATATAATTTTATAAATATAAGTTTATTATTGGTTAAAATTGTGATTTTATTGTGCTTATATGAATTTCATGAGGTATGTATATTAAGAATCGTCTTAGACTTATTAAAAATCAAATAACTTTAGTTTATTCCTTTTAATATGATCCCTAAGCAGATATACTTTTAATCATTTGAGCAAAGGATTTATTTATTTTTGTTTAGTAAGTATGTTTACATTTCTACTTTGTAAAAGTTTATGTTATTAATAATTAAATAAAGTTTAGTTCTAATTTATTTATTGTGTTATCCTTTGGAATTAAGTTAAACTGCAATTATTATTCCGTGCTGAATAAATGTGACAAAAACGCTATGGACAGTTAAAAAAGTTTGGCTAGTAAAAATAAATATAAGTTCAATCTATATTTAAAGCTAAATTCGCGTTTTTGGTCAAAAACTTGCGAAGTTGACCAGTCAAACCTGCGAATCGAGCTTAGTGTATAAAAGGAACAAAAGTCAAACAAGTCCAATATCACATACTCTGCGAAGCGAATCCACATCCCTGCGATGTGAGATTCTGCGAAGCGAGCTTGGAGTATAAAAGGGATAAGTCAAATGAGTCCAACCTCACACTTTACACATACTCTGCGAAGCGAACCCATTCACCCCTGCGAAGCGAGTTTGTGCGATACGAACCGAGACTATTTCTCGATTGATTTTTTATTTTCAAGAAAGAGGAAGGGATTTTCACTCCATGGAACTTATACACATTTCGATTACGCATCATTTGAAGTAAGTTTCAACAATTTTCACCGTGTAATTTACGTTTAATCGTTAGTTTTATGTTTCGAAGGTTTCGGTTTAGTTTTTCATGGATTTATCTCAAATGAGTGCAAAATAAGACTTGAGACTCTTTGAATATGTTAATCGGTGTATAATGATCGAGGCTAAATCAGTTAATTGTATTCGAATATGTCCGTTCATTGTTTTTGATTTTAAAATTTGAAACAGCAGCCTCTGCGAAGCGAGATTTCATCTCGGTTCGCAGTCCGCTCCTGTGAAGCGAGTTTCAATCTTTGAACTCGGATCGCAGACTACTTCTGCAAAGCGAATTCAAATCTGTGAACTCGGATCGCAGACTGACTTTGTGAAGCGAACTCATACGTTTGACTTATGTTGACCGAAGCGAGATGAGACTCGACTCGCAGCCACTACCTGCGAAGCGAGTTGAGACAATTGACTTCTGTTGACTTTGAAAATAAAAATTAAAATTTTGATCTTCAAACTTGATTTGTAAACTGGAAGTTTGATTTATTCGATATTTAGTTTACATAATCATTGATTTAAACTTGTTTTCGATTTGAGAACCTTGGGGTTACAAATAATTTACAAGTTAGCTTTTTAGTACACGTTTCGGCTTATGAACTTTAGTTAATAAGTTAAATATGTGTGATAACTTAGAAATTTTGGGTTAATTCATATCGAAAGTCTTCCGACTCATAGCGTAGTCGAGCGGCGTGTCCCGATTGTTGTCGGCGGTATGATAACTCAAATTTTCTATCTTCACTTATGAATGGTACAAGATTTTGGGAATATAATTGGAATTCACAGTTCAATTAAGTTCAGTAAATTAAGGTACTAGTTAATAGTATACATAGATGTTTGATGATAATGTGATCATAATACGTTGAAGTTTAAATTAACTAATGTTCGTAAGGTTAAGCTAATTTCCATTTGTGTCATTTATAATCACAGATATGGCAGCTAGAGCTTTTGCACCTGGTCACAACATTTTGGTGAGTGTAGACACCAATGAGCGTGGTGCAGAGCGCTTCACTGAGATTCTGACATTTCTGGCATGATCGAGGATTCGATATGCCATTACTGAGTCACCACCATTATCTCAGAGCATATTGACCCAGATTTGGGAGAATATTCAGTATGATGCTCCAGCTAACCCTCTTGTCATCCGAACGAGGGTTAACCAACATCCAGTTGTCGTTTCTGCTGATGATATTAGACAGATTTTGTGATTAGGTATTGTCGAGCAGGAAGCTGGTCCATGTGCTTACTCTACTGATTTTATTGAGGGAGCTTTAGGCTGAATGGGATATTCTGGTCCCAGACGAGGACGTCAGTTCCTCAAGGCGTTCATTCTTGGACAGTGGAGATTTCTATTCCACATTATTGTTACTATTTTCGGTAAAAAGAAGGGCGGATATGATGAGCTTAGCCATTAGCTATTTTCTGGGTTACTGTCACTGGTTTATAACAAACCATACAGTTTTTCTTCATATATCTTCATCTCATTCATTGGTCAGATTACTGGAGCTGTTAGATCGAAGTTTCTAATTTATCCCAGATTTTGTATGTTGATCATTCGTCACTGCATTCCTGACATGCCAGCAGTTGCTCCTGATCTATTTGTGGACAGGGTTAACTTGCGTACTTACAATGCATGTTTTCTTCATTCTTCGAGGCGTCCGGATGTTGTTAAGCCAGAAGCGGATGACTTATTTAGATATCTTTTGGATGAGAACTATGTTGCTCCGGCCAATGATGGTTGGATGGATGCAGGAGCTCAACCTCAAGCTCCACCACAACCACAGCCTCAACCTGCAGCTGAGCCTCAGGAACTACTTGAAGATGTTTTGATACAAGCTGGTCAGCAGGAACAACATGTTGTCCCTGAGATTGCGGCTCAGGTTGTGTAGGATGTACTGGGACATCAAGATGATGTAACCGACCCAGTACTTCAAGCGATTGAGAAATATCAACCTCAGGTACTTAATTTAGTACTTAAATATAATTATATTGAAACTTAGATGATCGAGATTAATATCTAATCATCAAAGCTTAAATATTCTACATCACATGATGATGCTGACCCAGAGGTTGCTAGACCTGAGGGTATTTTGAGGCACACTGGACCGGATGCCGGGACATCTAGTAGTTTGGGTAAAGAGGGTGCCTCTGCATCTGATTCTGATGATGAGGAAATTGATGATGATACTGATTCTTGACCCAGGTTTCCTATGGGTATTCCTCCGAGCATGATCAAGAAAGGATCAAGGGTATTCATGGATCCATTCGACAAGGGCAAGAAGAAAGCCGATGAGAAGGATCCTGATTATCATTTGATTGATGAGGATTCAGAGGACGATGAGAGTACACCTCTCGTGACATCATGCAGAAAGCGTATACGCTCTGCTACTACCCAATTAACTATTGGGGATTTGTCTCCTCCGGGTAACTTTTTATATTTAGAATTACTTATAGTATGCTGTATATTCTACTCTAGAGACTGAGATATATATTTTCTATAACAGTTGCTAGGGAAAGACAGCCTGCTCAGGCTAAACCTAAGAGGCAAACATTGACTTCTTCTGTGTCTAAAACCTCAGAGAATGTTAGAGATATATATTATGTTAATATTGCTTACTTAATCAGGGATTGGGACAGATTAGTCTGTGATATTTACTGATTTAAGTTAATTTTAGGTGTCTGCTTCTACTACTTCTACTTCCCGGTTTCCGACTAACAAAGATAGTCATGTTGCTGCGGGCTTGCTGAGTGATGCTTTTGAACAGTTGGTTCAACAAAAAGTACGATCTGCATCTGCACAACATGTGGTTCCGCTTGCACAGCCACCGGTGAAAGGTGCTGAACGGGTTTCCAGTTTGGAATCTCGCGTTCAAACTCTTGAAGCTCAGCATGTCACCCTTGCTAAAGCTTTTACGACTCAGGGTAAAGCTTATAATGACCTGCTGAAAGCACACAAGATGTTGCTTAGAGATGCTGAGGATAACCAGAGAAAGCTTGATCGTCTTGAGAGATTAGTTCTGAATCTATACAAGGACAAGACGTCTCAGGGGGAGATCTTGGCATACCATGAGTCATGCAAGGAGGATGAGCTGAGGAAGAAGCAAAGAGATGACAGAGACGAGGATCCCAAAGCACAGAAAGATAGTGAGCCGGCTGGTCCTTCAAAGACTAGTGAGCAAGCTACGATTCAGGGGGAGTCTGAGTCTGCTGGTGCTAGTGCAAATGGAAGTGGAGATGGTGAGAAGTAGTTATGTTTTGTATTTGAAACTAATATACTTTTGTAATCTTAGATTGATTGTAACATTCTTTATAATATTTGTAAGATTAATGTTTTGTAAGTATATAAGTTAAATTGATATAAGATTTAGACTTGTTAATTTATATATAACAAGTGAAAATTATATAAGATTAATTATATAAGATTTAGATTTGAGATGTTTTATAACAAGTTAAAATTATATAAGATTAGTGATTACATGTGATTATACGATTGAGATAAATAAAGGAAATTCTTAGATTGATTCAGGAAAATCAATGAAAGGATTTATATTATATTATCTAATTCGTGTTATTTAAAATGATTACAGAAAAGAATGTTGAAAATGATTCTGGTATTGAGATTATCGATGAGGTCGAAGTAGAAGTTGATTATGATCTAGAGGAAGGTAAATTTATACCTCCTGAAGATTGGACTTCTATTACTGATGTTGGGTTAGTTGAAGGTGTTGATCTTGATGCTGATATTGATGAACATATCATAAACCCCTCAAGGACTAATGTGATTATTCATGATGAAGAAGGAGAAAGAGTTATAGATTTGGATGAATATCTAAATGATTCAACTGATTCTGATTCTGAAGAAGATCTTCCTGATTGTCATAAAGATAATCCGATGTTTAAGCCTTTGGAGAAGAAGAAAAACGCAAAGACTTTGATATCAGAAGTTGATATTACTGAAAAACGCGTACCTAAGAAAGGTATAATTGGATGGTATTATGACGCAGATTTGAAGCTTTTTACAATCAAAAGATATGACGGAGTTCAATATTTTGAAAGAAAGCTTGTAGTCTTCAGTTCTTTACCAAGATTTGAAATTCGAGACTTGGCTAGATTGGAGATGAAGAACCCCAGTAATGATCCTTATGGAAGGTATGTCGAAAGGATAATCAAGACTGAGGGTTGGTCAATGAAATTTGAACGTATTAAGCCAAGAGTCAGAGGGACTATCAAGTTGAAAGAAAGAAGTCAAAGAACAGGAAGACGACTGCGTAAAAAGATATATCCAGCAGTTAAATGTGTACAGCAAATACCGTTAAAGCTTATGCCTCAAGATATTCTGGGAAATATGAAGAGATGGCATGTAGAAGCTGGAACTGGTGAAGCTGTGATTTTTGAAGCTGATGATGAAGTGGAAGATGGTGAGAGAGAACTTTTGAGAGTATATGATCATCGACACTTAGTGAATCTTTCCAAGAGTGATTTGTTGATGTTATACAAGAACAAGATCACTGCTACTGAATGATAGGGAGATTTAGGAAGAGATTATCAGCTGATGGTTAAAACTTGCATTAAACTGAAAATGTATGTTGGAAGTAAAATTTACAAGTGAAGATCAAAGACAAGTTGAAGACATATATGCTAGAACTATTGTCAAGGTGGAGTCTGTTGGGACATGTTATTGTGACAACAGATCTAGCTTGTAATAGTACTAGAGATTATTGTAATCAAGTTTATAAATTGGTTTTGAATTGTAATAAAAATATTGGTTGGTAAACATTTTAGAGTTAAATGTTAAATGCTGAAAAATGACCTGCGATGCAAACTGAGTGAGTTCGCAGGACAGGGCTGCGAAGCGAGCCGACTGGACTCGCTAGGCCAAGCTGGGCTGCGAACCGAGTTGGTCCGCAGAGCCCAGAACCTGCGAACCGAGACGAGTTTATATACAAAATTAAGTTTAAACCTAATTAACTTTTGCCATAATACCCTTATGAATTTTTTGTGTTTCCAGAGACATTCTAAGTATTCTAAGAGCTAGGTATTGATAGATAAACGTTGGTTTTAATCAATACAAAGCTAAATAGTATTTGATTTCACTAATACTTGTGAAACAAACCATTTACAATCCGTAAACTTAGTATTAAGGGATTTCGCACCTTAATACCTAAAGATAACCTCGTTATCGATCCTAATACATACGGACTTACAGTAGGTATATAAGTTGGGCAAGGCATTTAAGGTTAAGACAGGTGGTGACTGCTAACTTATACACTAATTTTTGTGATTGTGTTCAGAGATGTTCGGCTGTGATACAAAAACTACCCTCCGTTAGTCTTGGTTAAATATTAACCAAGATCTAACTTAAACTAACCTAAAACTAACAAACAAACTAACTAATAAACTAGCGAGAGAAAGTAGAGAGAGAGTATTTGAGAGATGTGAGAAGTGAGAGTTGTATCAAATGGTGATAAATGAGGTGGTATTTATAGGTGAAGGAGGAAAAGGGGCGTACAAACTTAGAAGCATGAAGAACAAGCATCAAAGCTCAATCGGGGTAGTGTGTACAGGGGGCAATTGGTACCATGCCTCAATTATCAAAGCAAAAAACAAAAGAAATTGGACCCTAGGGCCGTATACTGCCCTTAGGGTGCCGTATACGGCCCCTACAGGGGGGTCATTTTCAACTCCCGTTTACTTGACTCGTTGCTTATTTCGCCCGTATCTTCTTCGTTCGAAGCCCGATTCGCTTGATTCTTGCGCCGTTGAATCCGTATTTCCGTTACACTTTTAATGATACTAAGTTTTCCAAAGTTGGAGGTGTATAACTTTTGCGTGTTTCGGAGGACGATCGGTTAGCTTCCAGACTGCACATCTTCTCCGTCTTTCATCTATTTCGCTTGATTCTTTCATCTCCGGTCGTGTATTTTCCTATGGAACTATAAAATATGAATTCAAATGTGTTTCCCTGAGATAATCAAGAGGGGAATATTTAAAGTGATTGAATTTGCCTCATTTTAAGTGTAAATCAGATGTTTTTGATGATTTTTGCAGCAACGCCTATAATTGGACTACTTTGGTGATTTTTAGTAAATAGTGATTGTTTTAAGATGTTTTCACCAAATATAAGTCCAATAAGTGAATAATGTACGTAAAAATATGAGTTTTTGTGTTATATCACCCACGTAACCCAGATATGACCTGCGTGTTCCACCGCCTTCCGTATTTAACATCCAACCATCACCTAGCAAACCCAACCGGCGGTTGGACTTGAATTCCAGAATGTTCTTTTGGTCGATCTGCTCAAGTCCTTGGCCCATTATACTTCTTAATCCGAATTTATCTTCTTACTTAGCCCAAGTCTCTTGTATTTCGGGTTTAGTCTTCTTTTTATGCCCGATTAGCTTGAACTCTTGATTTTCACTCCATTTTCTTCAATTTAAGGCCCATTTTCATTCCTTTTTACTAAATCTTGATTTTAAACACCTTTTTGCAAATATAAACGAAATCGGTACCAAATATCAATTATTTACAATAAAATTGCTTAAAATGAGGGAATATAACTAAATAAATATGATATAATTTGATGTTATCATTGTACATGCATATAATCACTAATTTTCTCATCCTTGAGGTAATATTACCCCTTTCATCTCTAATTGGGTTAATTAATGCTTTGAGAATGAACCCTAAATTTGGGTTCTTAGAAAAATGGTTGTTATTTGAGAGAAAGAATGTTTAATGATTTCTATGGAGTTTAAATGAACATATTGGATATAAAATAGATGAGTTTTATGAGTTTTTGAGTAATTGATGATTTTGCTAGTACTAGAGATTTTTAATGGAAGAGGTGATGATGATGAGTTGATGTTATTGTTGATAAAAGAGGATCAAATTATCTAAGTGCATGTGAATTTCATTAGAATTAGAAAAGTAATTAATATGTTAGTTGATTTTATTGTTATGTTATGAGTATCAATTAGTTAGTTTAGTTAAAAATTTTAATGTCATTGATGATATCCATGAGTGGATTAGAGGATAAGAAACTAAAGATATAGAGTTATTGAGAATTTGAGTTGTAAGTAACTTCTATGTGCATGATTATGTGATTAGGTGATTAAGGAGCATTGAGACATATGTTTGAGCTAATTTTATCATCCATTTGCCAAAGTAATGGTTGTCTTGAATTGTAGATAATTGTTTAATTGCTGTATGTGATTAATGATTAAAGTATAATGACTTTAAAGAGGTAATCATGAAACATCTAACCAAGTAGTGCCATTGAAAGAATGGACACTAGCGTGATACTAGCTTGATGAGTTAAGAGATTGAACTAATTTGTAGAGCCAAATAGTGCCATTGAGATATTATGCACTAGTGTGATGAAAATCTGGCACCCCATTTTCGAAGGTGAAAATCGGAGGTCACACAAACGATGTACAAAAAGCAAAATTCATAATATAACGAAATCTTAACAAAGTTTCCAAAATTTTCAAACGAAAGTACATTGTGGAGTTCGCATACAAAACTGATTAATAGAAATTTAGAAATAACGAAATAGTCCAAAGCCAAGCTATAACTAATTTCTCTCACGCCGCGGTTCCTCACTCCTGACTCCTTCCTTCTGCCGATCGATAACCTGCCGCATGGAAAGAAATGCGGTTGTGCAATCATCACTAGTTTCTCCCGAGGGCATGGTATGGCTTTGTTCCCGGAAGTCCACAGAAAAATTCTTGCTAATTGCCCGAAGTGATAAGCAAAAATTGAGCCAAAAGCCCAGTGCGCGGTTACATAATAAAGCTGAATAACCAAATATATTTGATGAACATAATAGTAGTGATTTATCAACGACGTATGAACAAACGAAACACGGAGTCCAAAGGGGTAGGAAAAACCGGGCTTCTAAACAAAACAAAACAAAACAAAACAAAATAAAAGTTCAAACGATACACGGACCTGCGGATCCAATGTACCACCAAAGGTGAATGAGGCGTTGGGCACTACACCTCCGTCCACAGTCAAATACAAAAAAAAAAGTTATGGTTAACCAATACGCCTCCTAAAAGTCCCTTATCACACGGCACAAAGAGGAGACGCCGTAGCTAATCACACAGCTACGAAAGCGTGACGCTATCGGTGCCACAATGACGCCCCTATAGAACCCCTATAGAACCCCTATAGATAGTAAATAACTCACATTCCCAGAGTAGAATAAAGGTCGCTGAACAAACAAATGGCCTATAGCAAAAGGTTCTAACAACAAAGTACTAACAACGAAATGTCACACATGATAGGCCAATAGCAAGTCACAAACAATGTCAACGAATCGAGATCAAAGGGAAGCCAATAACCGTACATAAGTCCAATAGAAGTAGCAAAGCAATTTATAATTCATTTTATAAAAAGAGCTAACAAATACTAGTTTATATAAAAGCTTTAAAAGAGTTAGGGATCTGTACACAGTTAAATAAAATGAAATCTTATAAAGTCAGAATCCATACCTTACAAGTTGCACAGCTAGTCTCAATTAAGCTTTGATAATATGAATTCCTATTTCCTTACGCCCAATCTATATAAAATACATATAATCGTTATTACATCTTATTAGAATATTTCTCTCAATATTTATGTTCTTATTAGAGTAATCAACTATATTTTGGGTTTAGTGTCTGGGAATGTACCAAACTTTGACCAAATGTCTATTGTGTGTACCCAACTTACATTTACTAATTTTAATGTATTTAACTTTCAAAAAGGATGTTTTGATGTATTTATGGCGATGACGTGTCACTCTCTTTGTATGTCACGTGACACGCTATACGAATGACACGTCATCAAAATACATCAAAACATTTTTTTTTGAAAGTTGGATATATTAAAATTAGCAAATGTAAGTTGGGTACACACAATAGATGTCACACCCCCAAAATCGGTAATCGCGTTTATTTAGTAATTAGCGGAAGCATTTTAAGTTTACAGTTTAACAGCGGGGTGCTGACGTTACAATAGTGCATTCACTGTATCAGAGATATGATCATACAAAACGTATGTATTTAAGATGCCAACGTTAAAGTTATTACAAAAGGGTACGACTTTTAAAGTCGTACAAGTAGTAGTATTGTAGAAAAACATAAGTTTTAATAAATACAAGTTTATAAAAGTGGGATTTCGTAAGTATAACCAATGAGATTGGTAATACAGAAGAAATCCAAGTGTCCCAAAAGTGGCATCCTAAACAGTTTGGGTAGCTTACGTCCTTTTATGCATGCGCAGTACCTGAGTCCTAATTCCCTGAAAAACATAGTAAACCTTCAACATTGAATGTTGAGTGAATTCACAGATTTAGTATATACGTAGTTAAATCAAGTTTTGTATAAATCATTCATGAACACAAACATAATGTTTATATGTATAGTAGGAAACATAAGTATTATAATTAAAGAAAACATTCCCTATATAAGGTAAGAATATCATTCTTACTACAAGTAATAGTTGTGTAGGAACACAAGTTTAATCAAATACAGTTTCCTAATAAATAGTTGCAGGAAACCCATGTTTAACAATTAAGTAAACTTTTCCTATAAAAGTTGTTTTGTAGGAGAACCAAGTTTAACCAATCAAGGTAAACGTTTCCTAAAAGTTATCGTGTGTAGGAACACCAATCCTATTAGTTGTCACAGGGAATACCCTTCTCAAATCAAGTTGTAGTTTAGTTGTTTAGTTTACGTGGGAAATATAGATAATGATCCCTCTAAGGTGAGCTAAACCTTCTGAGTTAAAGTAACGACACCTAGTACTATAACCAATCAACGACTAGTTGATGTTGTTGCCTCAGTAACATGGTAAGTGTACACTCCTCGTTACGACTGCCGTCGTGTGGTTGGAAAGAGTTATATCCTGGGAGGGTTGTCAAATCGATAGTACTATCTGTATACTCAGTGGTTAGAGTCACCTAGCTAATAGTTATAGGTTGCAAGCACTGGGACTTATGTGCACTACAACTACCTCACGTAAACCTAGGATCGTACCAAGGTTCGTTGTCTTATTCCCAAAAAGTTGTGAAAACGTTTCATATAGTTAACAGTTGAATATAAAGCATATAGCATTTATATAAATCAGATTGATATAAAAGCATGTCTAGCAATTATATAAAATAAGTTCCATGTAATAGCATATAGTTCTATGTTTTCCACCCCTGGTAAAAAGTAGGGGTTGTGAACTCACTGGTAGCAAATCTTCAGCAAGATAACAGCTAATAGTAGTCGTCCAACTTGCGTCCCTCAAGGTCCTAGACGCAAGAAATATACTTAACATAAGTACACGTACTATTTGTTACGATTAAGTATTTGTACAATTTTAGTTGGTTGGTGATACATTTGATAAACCATGCGCGCGTGTAAGTATATATACCTATATACTTATTAAGTATTTGTACAATTTTAGTTGGTTGGTGATACATTTGATAAACCATGCGCACGTGTAAGTATATATACCTATATACTTATTAGTGGAATATATATATTCGTATATATATTAATTGTTGTTGTATATATATATATATATATATATATATATATATATTATTCATTTGTTAATGTCGCGTATATATATATATAGTTTATTGCTTTATGTTTTAAAACATAAATATATTTGTTATAAAGATAACCTCATTCAATTGTATATATATAAATAAATAAACTTTGTTGAAATGTCGTATCTATATATATATATATATATATATATATATATATATATATATATATATATATATATATATAAAAGTTGCCGTTCGCAAATATATACATCAAAATGGTGGTTCTATATCTATATAAACCGGTTTTAAGTTTACGTTTTATAATCACACAACCCCCTGGGCTTTGGCCCAACTCGTTCGGCCCAATAACAAAGCCCAAATAGTTTAATAGTTTTAGCCCAAATAGAAATGTGATTAATTAGGCCCATTAGATAACTAAATTGTCCGGCCCAATTAACATTTAAACCAGTCCGGCCCATTTGTTATATCGTTTAATATTTGTATAAAAATATTGTCCCGCGGTCGTGTACAATTTAGTACCAAATTTAGTGTCGTAAAGTTTCCTAAAGATATAACTTGGACATAAATTTTGTATATGTTAGAATCAATATCATATTGATTATAAGACTTATATATACGTGATTATATGTACACACACTAACTGAAATCTTCAAAGTAATAGATTAGCATATTGTATATGAGTTAAATAATAAAAATAAAATATATACAAAAAGGGAACAGGTCATAGGTTTCGAACCTATGACCTTTCGATTACAACCACGAGTCTCAACCACATGAGCTAAATGATACTTGGTATATCATTTCTTATATTCAATATATATATCAAAAAGAAACTTGAAATTTTAAAATTAAACAACTCATTATACCAAATTAGTTTATATTCTCCGGCTGCCATTTATACATATACCTAATCTTTATCTTAAATCCATTTTTTTAACATGATCAATCCACCATAATATGGTATATAAACGTATTATAACTAGTTTTTAACAAGTTTTTCCAACAATCATTAACCAAATTTAATGTTTATAAATTTGGGTTCTAACTTTGATCTCCATAATTTATCAACCAAGTCCATTTATAACTTGAAATCAACCTCATTATAGTGTAATAATCATCATATGACTACTTTACATACAATATAATCATCATAATTCAAGTAATATTTAAATATATGTGTAACACCCGCCAAATTAGGACTAGTAATTAGTTCCTAATTAACAGTTAATACATGTAATTAGTTATGTATTAGGCTAATTAATGTATCGAAATATATATTGTCGAATATATACGAATATGCGATTTGATTAAATTGCACGCGTTTCTAAATCGAATGTAACACGACTCACTTAAAATACGGACGTTGGTGAACAATTTTATTGAATAAGAAAATATTATTTAATGACGACCTTATATCCAAAATATTATTCTGATAATATTTCATATTCATTTCGTATAATTGACAACTTACGTGATTAAAACGTAAACGCGCAAACAAAACAAAATAAATTAAAGTCATGATTTATAATCCAAGTATTAAGTATTTTGATAAAATACTTCAACATAAATATCGAGTAATTAATTGCTCTTTAAAAATGTACAATTAAATATTTTAGATAATTATTTAAAGTTTAAACGAACGAGAAAACGAACACCGCCCGAAACGCGAATGCACGGAGTTAAAAAGTGGAGACCCACACCCGGTGGGCCCCCACCGAATCTGCCCAAAAGGGGGGGGGGGGGGAACCCCTCCCCACCCTCATTCTCATCCATCACTCTCTCTCTCTACTCCTTTTCTTCCTTTTTCTCTCCAACCAAACCACCACCACCACTTCATTAAAATTACCAAAAACACCATTAAACGTCCTCAAAATTCAAGGCTCATTTGAAGAAAAACGTTCACCTCATCACGATCTACAACGCTATCTTTTCGGAATCTTGATTCACCACTTTGTAAATTTCCGACAAAATCTCGAAACCTTTCGATTTCAAGTGTTTTTAAGTTTTAGTTGTTTCTTTAAGCTTAGAATGTCCTTATAAGGGTTGGGTAAAAGAATCAGACCAAACGAAAACCCGAAAACTCATTTTTGGCTCAAAAATTCGTTAACAGCCTTAAGTGTCGCAACAAAGGTGCAGTATAGCGTCACTTCATGCGTCACTTAAGTGACGCATTGAGTGTCGCTAAAAGCCCTAATCATGTGTCACTTGCATAAGTGCCGCATAAAACCTCTTTTTCCCGACACTTACCTCCGTCACTTGTTTAGTGACGCCTAGAAGCCTTAACCGACACTCATACCCGACACTAATGGAGTGACGCCACCTTATGCGTCACTTACCTAAGTGACGCCCTAAACTCAGAATTTCCAATTTCATGTGTCACTTCCTAAGTGACACCCAAGCTACCTTAGTGACGCCTTAGTATGCGTCACTTCCCTTAGTGACGCCCTCACTCAGATTCTGCCTTTCATGCGTCACTTCCTAAGTGACGCCCAGCCCCTAAGTGACGCTATAAGTGACGCATAAAACAGAAGGTTTCAAACTAATTTTACACTAAGTTTTGAGGCCCAAATTTGACGCCCCATTTCACCCAAATTCAAGTTCAGGTGCGTTTTTCACCAAAACAATATAGTAGAAATAAAAGTCCCGGTGCGTTTTTCACCCAAATTCAAGTCCAGCTCGACCCCAGCCAGGGGCTCTGCCCCTTGGACCCCGCCAGGGGCTGCCGCCCCTTGGACCCCGCTACCAGGGGCGCTGCCCCCGGACCCCCGTCATTAACGGGCTTCGCCCTTACCCTAGGTTCACGAGTAACGGTGTTGCATCTAAACTTTCACACAAAGTGTTAAACTTGTATAACATCAAACACGAATGCGACACAACTTCTAAAACACATTGGAACTTACTTTTAGGTATAACACTTCAAAATCATCAAAATAATAATGTGGGATTATTATTACAAACAATCACCAACGGGCCGTAAACATTTTCAAACACTTACACAAACAACCAAATCGTGGTAATTTGGACATTCTAGATGAATAAACAACTACAAGGGTGATCTTTGAGATACTCAATCATGTCATAACCATCGCGTGTCGTGGACACCCTCAGGTTACAAGTCGTTGGACTTCGATTCTTGGCTAAATCAATCTAAGTTTATTAAGATAAACTCTCCAGGCTCAGGTGAGTCTCATAGCCCCTCTTTTTACTGTTTTACTAGGGGTGCGCTACATTGCTCTGTTTTTAACACGTGAACGCGAGTACATATTTCAATATACTACATGAGTTGTTTTCAACTAATCAAATCAAAGTCCTCCGTCAGTATAGTCTGGTAATACGAAAGTAGCGTGAATATTAGTATATGGTACCATATATGATTGACCCTCCTCGTCCGGGTTAGCAAGCACTAACCGGGTAAACGGACGTACTAATATTTGGGAAGACGAGTGTAGATTAGGCACTCGTGGAGGCACCTCGCTCGAAATTCTATATATGGGACCCGACCCTCGAGTTAAGCTCAGACTATGCGCTCATGGTTGTATACATTATCTGTAACTTTATTTGCTAGATGCAAATCAATACTTAAATCTTGCGGTTCATAGAATATTATTTGATACTCAAACCTGTGAGCTCACCAGCGTTAGCTGACCCATTTTAGCATGTATCACAGATACTCAGCAGTAGATTTGGATTGCCCATCAGGATGCATCTTAGCTCGAGTCTTCATGCAAACTTCAGAGATTTCATTGCACTATTAGATTTTGTATAACTAATTATGTACTTAAATCTCTCATATTACGAACACGAGCTATGTATGAGTTCAAACTGTTGTAAACCTTTTAATATTAATATATTTTGTTAAAACGACGCATATAGAGTCGTTTGCTATATATCTGTGTGCTTTGATTATTGATTAGTAACACCCAAAGTATACTTCCGCGAATCATTAAATTTGGGGGTGTTACAATATGTATATGAAACTTTAAGAGTATGAAGCTCACAAAGATGAGAATTATGATGATGATGCTTCGGATGATTGCGATGATTCTGATTTTTGTTGATGATGATAACGACGAGATGATGATTCAAGAAACCATTTTAGTGTTAGTTTGAAGGTGATTGGGAAGATTTAAGATGAACTGGTGAAGATGAAGGTTGAAATGGTTTTACTCTTCCTCTGCTTCTTGTTCCAGTACACGCACAAACCAGAGAAAAATTAGGTGTATGAATTATTGGATTGTGATCAAGTGTAGGTGGGAAAGAAATATATAAAAATTGGTTTTGGTTCCAGAAATCAAATGAGAGTATGGAGGTGCAAGATTGTGTCGACAGATATTTTCATTGTGTAATTTGTTTGAGTTTTTAGCCCGTTAATTCCGTGTACGGGTATAATTAGTGGTACCCCGTGTACCAATCAATCAATCGTTAGTTTAATTTATATTTTAAACTTAATAATTGATAAATACAAAAATGAAATACTTTATTAAAATGATTAATAAAATTATTCACAGTAGTGTTACTGTACAGTTAAATTGCGTGCCAAATTTCGGTTGAATTTCGAAATTATATTTTGAGGTAATGTTCCAAATACTAAAACAGGAATGGGAAAATAATACTTTTGAGATTTTCAACTTCTAAGTACGTTTTGTAATTTTTTTTGTTCGTGTATAACGCGTTTTAAATAATCATCTAAATGTTTTCGTTTTATTTTTGTTTTAATTCTTTTCCATAATATATTCAAGTAAAAATTATTCGAAAGTGTTTTGAAGTTCTTTTTGAACTTTTGTATCGCGCTCGGTACGTTTAATATAAAACGTATAATATAGTATATTATTTCAATAATATAAGTTAATAATATTTGTAATTAATAATTTTCGAATTATTAATTATTTTGTATCACCAACTTTATTGTATTTAGTTTGTCGAGTTTGATACGTTCATTTAGTACGGTAATTATATATTATAACTACTATTTAACTAATACGACACGTATTATATAGTAAGTTTTGCTAAACTTATCACACAAAGATAGTTTTGAATTCACTAATCAGAGAATTACTCTAGGTAATGCATGTACTTAGTTAAAGATTAGTACCCTAATTGGAGGATTGTCACAATAGACATTTGGTCAAAACTTGGTACATTCTCAGACACTAAACCCCTATATATTAGACTTTAACATACCAACTGATTTCCAATTGGCCTAATGAGCTTCGCTAACAATTATCCAACAGCAGTAAACCAAAGTCATGAAATTCAACTACAACCCCACAATCCAATGTTAATTCCCAACACTCACATCTAGATTTAGATGACCATATATATAGCATCAAAAGAGTGTACAAACGTATATATTTTTAAGTTGACATAGGGAACCATAAATAGAGTGTGTTCTATATTATAAATCCATTGTTGAGAACGTTAATGTATTAAAACATGTTTTCATAATTTGCAAAGATCGTGACTTTATAAACCCAAATATTCTATGTTACATTCTTAATGACCAAAAACAGAGAACATAATTGTTTTGAGGATAACTCTAAATTGATAATATAGTGTCAAAGAATTTAAATATTGTTTCTTCAAAAGTTATTTCGATTTCATTAATGCAAATGTGTGCTCAGAGGCTAAAAACCAAAATATGAATTTTAACTCCATGAAAGGTCATCTCCATCCACACGTACTTAACAAAACCATTCATAACCTTTTCGATTGATTTAGTTTCAATGACTAGCAAAATATTTCAATCTAATTTGATTAATCCTAGTTTCACTTTCCAGTCTGAATTGCTATTAACCTTCATAATTTAGGACCTGCAGACACCTAGTTTTATTATTATCGTAGCCAGTAAATTCAATGGTGAATCCATTTAGGTATTTCAAAACATAAACACAACACTAACAAGTATAATACGTAATTAGAATATGAATAGGGTTAAGATATACCTATGAAACGATATCGAATTTGGATCGAAACTCAAGTACAACTCCTGTGCGTTGGTCACTCTTCTGCCTGCAACTCACTCTCTCAAAACTTACGGTTTATGATGTGTTTTACGTGTTTGATTTCTAACATGATAGACTGATAGGCAATCGAATATAAAGGCAGAGAAAACAACCCAATCGACCAAACGTGCATGTGATCTCGGAATATTAGTTACTTCCCGTTGTACGTGTGTTTGACGGAGTATGAGATATTAACAAATTGATATTAACAAGATATGATATGGTTGTGAAGGGATATATCTATTACAACTAAATTATACTTGTAAGTCGTATGTAATTGTTACATAGATGATAATAATAATAAGTTATTTTATCGTCCACGCTTACTATCGAGAAATACCTATATTTTATAACAATATCCATGTTGATTTATAGTAACCATAGATTCATACAAAATTATAATGATATATATGTTAAGAATTTAAAGTCTCTTTAATGATTAACAATTTTTAAAACAAAAAGTAAATTAAATCATATTAGACTAAAAATCTAAAATACATACGCATTCACATATAAATTTTTTAAGTAAAAAATAATGCTCATCTTTGAGTTTTTGGAAGCAATAAGCAAAATCTGTTATCATTCATAGAAAAAGCAAATAATAAAAGACTAATTAGTAGTATCTTAAGTTCGGTAATATATATATATATATATATATATATATATATATATATATATATATATATAAAACATTGACAAAGGTATAGAAAATCAAAGGTCGGAATATATCATGTCAAGGTCGGCTATTTGGTTTGAGATTAATATAAAGAATCATTAGTCGTGGTGTATTATGCCCGTTTTTAACCGATTAAAGGCATGTTAGGGCTTTTCTTTCCCATTGACTCGATTCTTTTATAAATCTCTAAACTAGGGAAGTTGTAAATAGAATCCTTTGACAGTGATTGAGTTTCCGTAAATAGATTCCTTTTAGTTAAAAAATTTTTAATCTATGTTTTATATGTATTTGTATATATTTTATTATTTAACTTTAAATTTTAATGACTTTTTGTTTTAAAGTCTTTAAGATGGCTTCATAAAAAGTCTTTAAGATGGCTTCATGGCCTTTATGGCCTATGGTCTTATATTGACTTTTTTATTAATGAACCGTGGCATATGGGGTGAAGCATATGCATATGTATATGCATATGCATATGCATATATTAGCTCTTATATGTACTGTGGCTTATAATGTTTTAACCTTTTCTTTAATTTTTTGAACTGTTTGAGTATGTACATCAGTCCATGGTTCTGGATTCTTTTTTAGTCTATTATATATAATAGATAATAGATGTATCTTGGGCTATATTATTATTAAAAGGTGAAATATAATTTAAACTTCCTAAAAATCTTTGTAATTGAGTTTTATCTAATATTTGATCAGGAAATTTAGAAGCAAAATCTATACTTCTATTTATAGGGATGATTTTCCCTTGTCCAATATTATGACCAAGAAATCTTATATTAATTTGGAAAAACATCATTTTTGGCTTAGAAATTACTAATCCATTTTAAATAATTATTTTTTCAAATATATTTAGATGTTTACAATGAGTTTCAATATTTTTTGAAAATACTAAAATATCATCAATATACACAATTATAAAATCACTATATTGATTAAAAATGTCATTCATTATATTTTGAAATTCCGAAGGGGCATTTTTTAACCCAAAAGGCATAACATTCCATTCATATTGTCCAAATGAAACATTAAAAGCAGTCTTATATCTGTCTTCTTCCTTAATTTGTATTTGCCAATATCCTGATTTTAAATCAAATTTAGAAAATATTACCGCATCATGTAATCTATCCAATAAATCTTTTTTATTGGGTATAGGATATCTAATCCATTTTAAAACTTTATTAAGTGATTTATAATTTATTACTAATCTAGGGACACCTCTTTCTTGTTCGGCATGTTTATTAACATAAAAAGATGTACAAGATCATGATGATTTGGATTGTCTTATTAATTTTATCTGCAAAAGAGTTTCTATTTCTTTTTTACAAAGATTTAAATATTCTGTATTCATTTGACAATGTCTAGCCTTTGTAGGAATTGTTTTTTCACAAAACTTTCTTCATATGGTAAAGAAACAATATGTTTTTCCTATCCCAAAAAGCGATGATCATTACAAATTTTTAGTGAGAATTGTGATTCTAAGGTTTTTATTTTTTCTTGTAATTTAGAATTTTTTTTAACTTTTCTTCTATTATAAATATATTAATTTCTTCCTTTAAAAAATTTATTTGATTTGTTTTTGCTATTAATAAATCTTGGATTTGTGAAATCACTCTTGTAATTGGTTGAGTTATAAATTCAAACTCAATTAATTCATTTTGAAAAGTACCAATTATTTTTTCTTCATCTATGTACCTTATGGGAAATATACTTCCAATAAATGGGCTTCCTAAAATCATTTGATTTGTAATATCTTTTACTAATACAAAATTAGTAGGACTTTTATTTTTACAAATTTTTGTATTTGTTAATGTATACTTAATGTTCATGGGTGAACCACTAGCATTATTTAATGCTTATGTTGTCTTTTTTTAAAAAATGGTAGAAATTAAATCTTCCTGAATACAATTTAAATCTGCTCCACAATCCACTAAAGCAGTAAATGTTTTTATTAAATTATTATCAATTAAAAGTGAAACTTTTACAAACCATTTTTGAGACGTTATTAATTCTAATGCTGAGAGAACCGGTTCTTCATTTTTTCCATTAATGCTTAATTCATTTGGTTTTTCTAAATTTGTCAATCTATTTTTTATTATTAAATTCTCTGTCTTTAATAATGAAATTTCTTGCTTCAAATTATTTATCTCATTAA
Organism: Pseudognaphalium luteoalbum; assembly: GCA_963422505.1. Taxonomy (NCBI): domain Eukaryota; kingdom Viridiplantae; phylum Streptophyta; class Magnoliopsida; order Asterales; family Asteraceae; genus Pseudognaphalium; species Pseudognaphalium luteoalbum. Next base: position 40,385,901 of record OY730195.1, on the reverse strand, counting down.
ATAAATCTTTTAGTGTAATATCATTATTTTCAATATTTCTTTGTTTTAGCATATTTTGTACTTCTGTCATTGAGTATGCTTTTGAATTATCAATTAATTTTGTTTGAGAAGATTCTTGTTCTTTTTGAACTAATTGATCTAATATTTTAGATCTCATGTCAGGATCTGTTATTGCTTCAAATATTTATAATATATCTTTATTGATTGAGGATCATAGAGGAAGGGTCATTTGAGGAGAAGGCGAAGAAGATTTATTTGTGGCCTTTGGATGATCTTTTGAGTTGGATCAATGGTTAAAAGGGATGTCAATTTTATAATTACTTTCAAAATTAAGGGTATTAGTTAACAAAAAAAAAACATAATATTAAATTTCACCCCACACTCCTTCCACCAATTAGATTTTTACATTTTAATTCATCCACCTTCTTCTTCCCCCAACCCCACCTACCACCACCCCCACCACCTGTTACCACCTCCTGGATGCCATCAACCACCGTCGCCCGCTGCCGTCGGATTCCGGCCGCCGGAATTATTTTTTTTTCAAATTTTTTTTATTAACTTTTTTTTTCCATAAATTTTTTATTATATATCATATTCCTATTCTACTGCATTTCTAATAAAACTATACATTTTTTACTACATTTTGAATAAAACTATACATTTTTTCACGGCATTTTGTATATTATTATTAATTAACTAAAACTTTTATATATTTTAACGCATCTTTTGTACCTGACTTCAACAAAATACCGTAAAAATGAATAATATATATAATATAAAATGCAGTAAAAAATGAACAATATGACCTAAGTGAAGTATATGCAAAATGCAGTAAAAACAACAACATGTAGTATACTTTAATACAAAATGCAGTACAAATAGATAATATGTATAATACAAAATGCAGTACAAATCGATAATATGTATAATACAAAATGCAGTGAATAAAAAACAAAATATAATAAATGAAATATATGAAAAATGCAGTAAAAATAACAAAATGCGGTAAAATTAATAAAATGTAATAAAAATAACAAAATGCAATACAAATAGATTATGTATAATAAGAAATGCAGTAAAAATAACAAAATACAGTAAAAATAATAAAATGCAGTAAAAATAACAAAATGTATTAGATTATGTATAATATAAAATGTTGTAAAAAGTGAACAATGTGTAGTAAATAAATATATGCAAAATGCAGTAAAAACAGTAGTACGTATTATACTTTCATACAAAATGCAGTAAAAATGGATTATATGTATAATATAAAATGCAATAAAAAATAAACAATATGTAATATATGAGATATATGCAAAATGAAATAAAAATAATAAAATGCAGTAAAAATATATTATGTATAACTTAAAATGCAATAGAAAACAAACAATATGTATTAGATCGAGGTGTATAAATAAAATGCAGTAAACACATCAAAAGAATAATGTGTAAAATACAAAAATGCAGTAAAAAATGAACAATATCTACTAAACATATATATACAAAATGCAATAAAAATAATAAAATGCAGTATAACTCTAATAAAATACAGTATAAAGTGATAATATGTAAAAAAAATCTGGGAAATTTTTTTTAAAAAGAATAATTTTTTTTTAAAAAAAAAAATTCCGACGGTCGGTGGCAGCAGCTAGTGGTGGGTGGTGGAGGGGAGGGGTGGGGAGGAAGAAAGTAGGAGGGAGTAGTATACAATATTAAAAAGGAAGAGGGGTAAAATTGAAACTTTGAAAATTATTCTCCTCCATCTCCTCAAATGGTACATTCTCCTCTGAAACTCACTCATCTTTATTTAATACATTAATTTCTAAATCCTGGAATTGAGATTGAAGTTTATATATTTCATTTTCTTTATTACATCCACATTCTTCTTCCTCAAATTCTGATGATATTAATTCTTCATCTTCTAAATTCCTAAGTTGATATTCTTCTTCTTCTGAAGACGGATTTTCTTCATTTTCTTCTTCCGATGAATTTAATAGTATTTGACATAAACTTTCTTTAAGATTTTCTTCAATATTAAGATTATTAATCTTTCTTCTTAAATTGCATTTATTAGCATAATGACCTTTTTTCCCACACTTATAACAGGTTATTGATTATTTCTTATTTTTTTTAAAATTATTGTTAGGATTGAAGCTGAAATGACTAAGTGTTGAAGACTGAGGATAAAGTCTCAGCCACTATTAGAGTTAAAGACTGCCGCTGTTAGAAGAACTGAAGACTAGCTACTGCTAGTATGTTTGTAATAGGTAGCCACTGTTGGTAGAATACTTAGTGTTTTGTATATAACACTCGTAGCCACCGTTAGTAGATAATATATTCACTACCACTGTTGGTATGTTTAATGAAGTTGGTTAGGCAGTTAGAGTTATTTATGGAATAGATTTACATTCCATGATTCGATGACAACTGGAGATTGTATAGGACTCTATGCATTATAAATAGAGATCCGTAGAACCTAGAATATGTTAACTTTAGCTTCAAGGTGTAAACCCTAATACTCTGTGTATTCGTATTATTGTTCTAATAATATTGAAGCTTTTCGTATATCGTTTACATATTGTTTAAACTTTCTTGAATATTGTTAAGTGTTATTCCGCGACTTCTTAACAAATAAATCCAAGCAAACTTAGTTAGATCGATAACTGGGTTTAACATGTGGTATCGATGTCATGGTGGCTTATGATCTAGGATCTACAAAGTGTTCGAGATAGAAGAAAAATTTGAAGATAAGTTTGATTTTCGTCAAAATCTGTTCATCGTAGCTAGATACAAGGCGATTTTGTAAAAACTCCTAAAGTCTCCATTTGTTTATTTTTAAGGATTTTTCAAATCGCATATTATTGACAAGCATGATCTGATTTTTAATTGTGAATGTTGGCATTCTAGACTCTATATTATTGTTTCATCGAAAATTAATTTGGTTCTTATTCAACTCATGTAACTTTGGAATTTTTTTTTTTCTTGTCTATATAATAGTGGAGATAAGATTGATTTGTTTTGTCATTACGTTCTATACTTGATGGTTTATATTTCGTTTTCTAATTCTTCACACATTCCGATTATATAACTTAATCGGTTCATTCCCTTGTGTTAACTTGATATAATTTAATCGTTTGAAGATTTCTTCGTGAGTTTTGTCATCGACAAGGGATATATATATTTAATGAAGCCGACAAGTGTTATATGAAGCGGATGTCTTGCAACTGGTCACGAGCTATTGTTATAGATTGAATATTTTTTTGGTGTTGGACAATTTACTTGTGGATTATAACGTGATCGATTGCTAGTTCAAGGTTTCAAGTTTGTTCAAGGTTTAAAATTCGTTCGGGTTTTTTGTTTCATACGTTCTTTAAAGAAGAGTAATTATACGAAGAAGAAAGGTTTTTCTTGTGGTTTAAGTTTCAATCGTGGAGCAGAAAGTTATTAACAAGGTTTGGTGCTAAGTTTTTATAATCGATGTTGTAAATTATTGTTAGGCATTATAATCTAAAAGGTTTGGTATCGATTTAGAATTATAATCTAAAAGGTTTAGTGCTCTTGGATTTGAAAAACAGTTAAAACTGTTAGTGGAAGTGGAATAAAATTACCACTGTTTGTGAAATTGATGAAGGCAGTTAAAACTGTGATTGCAAAAACAGTTAAAACTGTTAGTTTGAAGAAGTTAAAACTGTTAGAACAAAACAGTTACCACTAATAGCTTTGGATCTCGAATGGAAATTTTTTTTCATAATAATTTATTATTATTGATTTTATGGCTCGTTTTTGAAGATTATTTGAAGATATGATTATGAAGAAGATTGATTATAGCTTATTTGATATTGGAGTTGAGTTTTACAGGTTCGTATCTTATCATATCTTAAAGTGGGATGTTACACTTTGAAGATAACTTGTTTGGTTTGTATGGTGACGACAAAGACTTGACAAATCTAGCAAACGTGTGTGATTTATAAACTTATGTTGCTCAATGCTCACATTTGCTATCACTTGGAAGAGCGGGGTGCTAAGTGACTTATGTTGAAAAATAAGGATTTTTGTCAAAGAGATTGCGATCTACTTATACATTGGATTATAAGTTCAACATTGTGGATAATACAAGATATAAGGTACAAGTTTGGAAGGTTTAACTTCTTCATCAAGTTTGTTATACTCTATTTTCTTCATCAGTGATCATTACATGGAGCTAATAAAAGTTCGAGATTCAAGAGATGGTTAACATATTGATTTGAGGAGAAGCTTATCGACAAAGTGTTTAACCATCAGGATATATTCATGCATTGTTTGAGGAAAAAGGTTTCATTATTACTGCTAGTTGTATATTATTATTATTATTATTATTATTATTATTATTACTAGTGTAATTTTCTAATGCTCAAATTCATTATTCTTATTATGCGTCATGGAGGGTAATTTGAGACATTAGAAGATTGTATTAGTGGTGTACTATATAGCATATGGTTGTAAAACTTCAAGTTGCTTATCCTCTGGAAGATTCCTATTGGATTATGACAAAAAGGGGAAGAAGAATTGAAGATCAAGATTTACAGCTTATTATTATGCATGACATGGTTTAAAATAAATCAAGAATTAACGGGAAGTGTGTGCTAGAAGATGTTTATTTTGTCATCATCAAATAGGGGAAGATTGTTGAGAATTATTGATTTGATGATACAAAATAAATAAAAGATGAAACAAGAGGGACTAAAGATGAAGATTTTATTTTAATTAGTTTCCTAGTACAATTATGATTTCTTTGTAACCTTAAATATCTCTAATATATAAAGAGACATTAGAGATATAGGAAAGGGTGCGCAAAAAGATGTAGAAGTCTACGGTTTTGTTTAGCCTCAAGATCAAGGTATTCTTGATCCTATTATAGTTGTATAACCGTTTTATTTTGATCAAATAAAGTTGGGGCTTGTGATAACATTGATGTTCTTATTTTTATTCCGCACTTTATGATTAATTCAATGTTAATTTATTCTAGATCAAGATCTAAACAATCTGAGCTTAAACGATCATAAAATTTTAACAATTATTTTTTCTTTCATTTTTATATTCTCTTCTTTTCTCAGAATATTTTCTTTTCCTATATTTAGGTTTATCAAATTTTCTTGATCTTTAATTATATCTTTCTGACTTTATTATTGGATTTTTCATACCAAATTGATCACAAAAATCTCCTAATTGTCTTTTTTCATTTACATTTAAATTATTTCTTTTAATCTGTTTATTAAGTTTGATTTCATTACAAAGATTTAATCCTTCTTGTATACAAGTAGCTATTAATTTGCCATAAGTATAATCTTCATATTTTATAGAGACATCATTTCCTCTAAGATTTTTTCTAACTCTTTCAGGAAAAAGATATGGTAATCCATCAATGAATTTGGATTTCCAATTATAATTACAATCCGGTAGCTCCAATACTCTACTTAAAAAAGTATCCTTATACCATCTAAATGATGTTAAGGTTGAACATTTTAATCCATTTTTTAACAATATTATGGTACTCAGAATTATCAGACCATCTATCTGTAAAATGTTCTATAATATTAATTACTAAGGTGTATACTGCTATTGAAGTTTAACCATCTTCTATTTTTACTGCATTAGTATTTCATTTCTTTGTCATGGAGTGAGATAATTATTCCACCAACCTTTTAATTGGGTTGTAAAACCTGCTATTATCATTTGAGCAATTGTCTTATCACTATTTTGTTGATTTTTACATATAGTACTATACATTAACGTTCTATGCTTCATATTATTTATATGTCTTATTGACATTCCATCTATATTCCACTAATAAATATGATTACCATTATAACTATTATTGTCATAAAATTCATGTTCTTCATGTAATACATCTTGAGGAGTAGGTCTAGGATAATAATATAAATTCTCTAAATTCATTCATATCACTATCGGAGTTATTGTCCTTGTCTTTAATGTTTCTTCTATAGTTGATGATTCACCGATTTTTAATTTTCTAAATTGTTTTGTTATTAAATCTTCTATTGCTCCTAGTTCATTAGGAGATTTTAGTTTGAAATCTTTTATTTCAGGAGGAGGTTGAATAGTTAGTTTATTAAGAGATATTTGATTCTCTCCCTTTATATTTTCTGTAAATTTTATTTTTTGTATTTGGGACATTAATTCTTGTATTCTTTTATTAAGATGTAAAATTTGTTCTCCAAGCATCACAACATATAAATTTGTAAAATTTTGTTGTTGTATCATGTTATTAACATGTGTAGCAGTAATTTGTAAAGTATCATTTTTCATTAATTTTTGAAATGCTGAAAAATGTAAATTCACATTATCTTAATTTATTTGAAAATGTTGTTGTGAGGGATATACAGATGTTAACATTTGTCCATTATTTAACTTGTAATTTCTTTCTAATACTGAAATATAATTATTAAAATATTTATTAAAATACCAAGGAACAAAATAAATTATTTCGTTTACTTCTTCTAAATTTTTATAAAATTCTTCTTGAATTAATTTTTGTTGATACTTATCTGTGTTATCAAAAAATCATTTTTTAAAAGGCTCCCATTAAAGATTTTGAAATTCTTTTGAAATTTGTTTTCTTGCCAGTGATCCCGAGTTAAAATTAATTTTTTCTTTTATGTCCATTACCCCCTAATATCAATTAAGACACCACTATAAATAGTAACTTTAAAATTTTCATTTTTAACCTCTAAAGTTTTAGCACTTTTAAATTTACTACCCTTTATGTCTTAGCGAATATCCAATTTCTACCCTTTAACTTTTAGTATTTTTCTATCTTTTACCTTCTAATTTTAAAAACTCCACCTCTTAACTTTTAGTGATTTTTCACTTTTCCCCCTTTAAATATTAACTACTTTCCATTTTCTTCGTCTGAACTTTTATCACTTCTCCATTCTATATCCTTTAGGTTTTAATATATCCAATTTCCCCCCTTTACATTTTAGATTTAATCCCCCCTTTTTTTACTAATAGTTTATACATTATTTCCCTTTACTTACAACAAAGTTTTATACTAATTTTATTACGACAAAATTATACAAATAATTGCAAACGATAATTTAACTTAATATTTTTATGTAGTATTCTATCAAATTTGTATTAATTTATATTTTTTCAACTATACATACATATTTCCCCCTAATAAAAAAAACCATAAAGAGATCATACCTTCGTCAACTTAAACTTTTTTTATGAATTCATATTGGAGTTTAAGAATGTACTTTTTAACCCCGCCGCAAAGCGCGGGTAAGAAAATCCGCGTATAATATCAATTAGCAAACTTTATGAATAGTAAGTTGTTTGTTTTATTCTAAATTTAACTTTATGTGATCTAATAAATTATTGATTAAGTGATATATAAACAACAAAGTTATTTTAGAGTAGTGGTAAATAGGTGGGTTCCAATCATGATTTATGTGTTTGACCCAAGTTCAAAACATGGTGAATGTTAGTTATTTTTTTCTTTTTTTTACCTTCTATCTATGATCACTTTAATATATTTTATCTTTTCTAAACTATATTATGTGAGTCCCTAATCACTATTATGTTAGTGATTATGAATCATTAACAGTGAGTTAATTGTAGAAGGGGGGGTTGAATACAATTAAAAACTTTTCTGTTTTAATGTGTTAACTTGTTTAGCAAGTTTTTAACCGTATTAAAGTGACAGCAATATGAACACAAATATATAAGTAAGATAAGCAGTTCAGTTGCTGATGCAATACTAGCTGAAAGATAAATTCTTTTATTAATAAAATTTATCTATTGTTGATTGCGGAATAGATTAGCCAAAGCTAATCTAAATCAAACAATACAGCTCTTACAAAAGGAGATGAGCAGTAGTGGACAAACACGCTAACTTGCTCACTCGCTGAGATGGACTAATAGTGGACAAACACGCTACTAGTTCACTCGCTGGTGTTATTTGTATTTTAGACAAACTAGTTACTGACAAACAAGTAACAATACAAACAATCGACTCAAAATGAAGTACAACATTCTATGTTATTTATAGACGCTGAAACCCTTAAATTCAGGATCTGGAAGGACACGTGTCGCTGCTTGATTTGTGAGGTAGTTGAGATGTGATACATCATGGTTCGACATTCTGTCTTGGGAAATATCACCTTGTACCATAAACCAATCAGATGCTTCCACGTTACTCTTTTCAATTTATGAGGAACACGTGCTGCGCCGTAATAACGCCGAATGTCAACTCCTTATTTAATGCGGCATTTAATGCTGCAGTCACTGATAGATATATCAATCCTTCTCATTCTCGATGCGAGCTAACATGCTCTAAAGAATGACTAGAACAGCTAATCTTCAGTGACTTCTTTTATTCAGCAGAAGAGAGAACTCAAGAAGACTTGTAGACTCTCGCTGATAGATGAGTATCAGCGACACATATAGTTGAGTCTTTGATCTTTATAAATTCTTCATCTACTGGTTGAAGAGATAGGATCAGCGATCATAAACTTCAGCAGCAGGAGCTTGACTTGAATCATTTTCTTCATGGAGAGTTCTTTATTGAGTAGGACAGAGACTGTGAATATAAGACATGATCAGTGACTTCACATTATCAGCGATTAATGACTTCAATGATTTCCTATATAATCTCCCCCTTAATCCTTGTGATCAGTGACCACTTGAGTTCAGCGATCAGTGACTCAACAATCTCCCCCTAAATGGTTTAAGTCAAAGCTCCCTTAGACAAACTTGTTGCAGAAAGTTTTAGTCTCTGATGATAAGTTGGTTGCTCAGAGACTTGTACTTCTAAATTTTTGTTGCAGAAAGGTTTTTAGTCTCTGACGGTAGGTTAGTCGCCCAGAGACTTGTACTTGTAGATTTTCTATGTCAAGCCTCATTTATATCATTAAATAAATATTTACAAGAGACTAACTATTACAAAATATCTAATTTATTTATCTCTCCACATCTCCTCCTCTTTCACTATGCCAAGCTCAGCTTCAAGTTCATACTTGTCTTTGGAGGGCAGGTATCTGAATTTTCTTGCCAAGGCTTCATCGAGAATAGCTTTTCTGATTTTTGAATTTGTAGGAAGCATGCTAGCTGACCTGATTAGGTGTATGAGTTGTTCTTGATCAACCTTCTCAAGTTCAGCTTCTCTCTGAAACCTAAGGGCACCATTTAAGTCCCTGTATACCAGACCCTTCTCCCCCTCAATGACTTCATGTCCTTCAAGCTTTGGCACACCAGCAGGGATAGACAGATTTAACCTTGATGTGTTGGGGATTCGATAGATGCTGCTAGTGCCTGACCTATACCTTGGGCTTTACCTTGGGCTTGGTGGTTGAACAATCTCTTCACCATATGTGACAGTATCTTCTGGTCTGAGAAGTTGCAGCGACACCATCTTCTGATATAGCCTATCAATCTCTTTCAGGACATCAGCTTTAGCTGCACTTATAGAGTGGCTGATAGCAAGCCTGATTTCATTCCATTCTTCTCTGTGCAGCTTGCATACTTGATCAAGTAGCATGGCTTGAGTCTCTGAACCTCTTTGAATGAGTAGCTGAGGTTGAGATTGATTCTTAGACTTCTTCAATTTTACCTTGGTAATAGGTGCAGGGTTTGATCTCCCTGTCATACGGCCAGCAAACCTTTTTCTATCTATCTCATCCCACTTTCTATCCACTGCTGTTTTGACAGCTCCCCCTTTCTTTTTAGAGCTCTTGCTAGCTGATGTTTTCAGTTTCTGTTGCTCTAGCTCACTCTCTTCTATTTCAGCAAGTACCCTGTCAATTGCAGCATCAGACTCTTCTTGATCTTGCTTTTGTTTAAGCAATCTGGCCCTTTCATTAGCATCTTTAGAGCTCAATTCCAGTAGGTACGCTCTATCAGCATCTGATTGCTCTCTCAGCAACCTTTTCCTTTCTTGTTCCTCTCTTAACTCAGCCTGAAAGTTATTTTCATTATCATCTCCTGCTCCCTGTCCTATCTTGCCTTTATTTTTCTGGCAACTCGCTGTTCTTTACTTTCATCAGGACAGAGATTTTCTGAGGCTGAGTCAGAGGAAAGGCATGCTGTAGGGGAAGTGTCTGAAGTGGTAGTGTTGGAGAGAGTTGCTGTGGAGATTGGTATTATTGTTGCTGGGGTTGGTGTGGTTATTTTGGTTGTTTGGGTAGTTGTAGTTGTAGTTGCTGTGGGTGAGGGTAGGTTTTGGGTTGCTGGTGTAGATGAAGGTACAGTTACCTCAGATATGATAATATGTGATTGAGGGTCACTGACCTGTTGTTTCTTTGATGGAGGAGTAGATGCAGGAGAGGTGTCACTGGTCCTTTTTCTTTTAATGACAGATGATATGGGTTGCTGATCCTCCATATTTACATCATCTTCATCTTCACTTTCTGAACCCTGACCATTTCCATGACCACCTCCCTGACCATCATCATTGTTGTCATCATCATCATCAGCATCATGCATGATGGTATCATCTTCCTCATCATCAGATACATCATCTACCACCTCCCTGTTCATCCACTCCCAGCGAGCCAATTCATAGCTCACTGAGGTACCCTCTACCCTTGCAGCCTCATCAACTGCCCACTGCTGTACCAGCCCATTATAATTCCTGAGCTCTTCAGCACTGAACTCAGGGAAGCATTCAGCGACTTCCACCATGTCAGTAGCCATCTCCATATCAACTCAATGCAGTTCAGCAACTGCAAGGGCTTCCAACTCAGGTTGCTCAACGATTGGACGTAGTGCATAAGTGTTGAGCACAATGTCCCTGTGAGCTTTGTTTGACAGCGGATCAGTCATTTGAAGGGGCATCTCAGGATCAGAGACTGAGACAGAAATATCATCTTCTTCTTCACTCTCCCCCTGACTGGTTCGCTCAAACTGATCTACTGCCCTGAGAATTTGATCAGTGAAGTTAGCATTTTCTTCTCGCAGGGCAGCGACCTCAGCTCTAGTCTGATCAAGCAGTGAAACAACCTGCGGAAGTACCTTGACAACTTTGTCAGTGTTGAAAAGATAGTTGGATACAGAGATAGCCAAGTCATTTTGGTTGGTGGTGAGCTGGGCAATGGCAGTGGCATGAGTGGTAAAGTTTGTAGTGGAGGTGGAGGCTAGCTCAGTGACTGCATGGTTTATTGCAGCACTAGCCTCAGCTACTGTTTGCACCCTCTCACTGACTGATGTACTCCACGGCTCAATGGAGTTATAGACATCAGTGAGAGCAGTGACGGCTTTCTGGAGGACAGAGACATTGCCTATAAGTGCCTCACGGTCAGCAGTGAGCATCTTAATTTGGGTTTGAGATGAGGCAATGTACTCCATCAGTAGTTGATCTGATGTGGAGTGGGTGGAGGTATTTGGGGGAGTAGTTGTGGGGGGTATAGTGGGAGTAGGTGTAGAGTGGACTGCCTGGTCAGTGGGTGTGGTCTGACCAGCAGCAGTGACTTGAATGTTGTCATAGGAGAAAGAGGTGGGAGATAGCTCTCTGATAGGAGAGTTAGATGTGGGTAGAGGAATGGGTTGGGTGTCCTCTGAGGTGTCCATGGGCATGATTTCCTCATCATTAGCTTGTGATTTAGCTGATGGTTCATTGGAAATAGAGGTAGCGACCTGTATCTCACCATGGGTCAGTGGTGAGACATTGACAGCCGGTGCAGTGATAGATGAGAGATGGCCCGGGTCTGTAGCCAGTGGTGTGACATCAGCAATGAGTGTGTTATCACCCATTGATGTCACTAGCCCTTTGAGTGAAATGTCACCCTTTTGTGAGGATGACAAGTGGCTGGGTTGACTCAATCAGAGGGTGTGGGATGCACCCGAATCACTGCTAACAGTGGTTTGATCCACTGCAGCTGTCTGTAATTTTCCCTTTTTAGAGTCACTGGACTTTCGGGAGTCCAGTGTAGCAGGTAAAGTTGAGGGTTTAGCAGTGGTGCCCTCAGCAACTGAACGTACAGTCGCTGATTCACCACTGACATCCGTAGATGTCTTCTTTTTGCTATGTCCCTGATCCTTTAATGTCAGGGACCCTAATTTGGATTTTTTTTCTTGGGAGCAGTTGGTGGTTTCTTGATTGGTGGTTGACCAACAGTAGTCACTGGGGATGTGGTCAGTGACGTGGTCGATGGGGGGGCAGCAACTGACATTTGTACTGAAGTTACAGGCTGGGGTGCAAGTATCCCCGGGTGTTTCATGAAAGCAGGTAACATCGCAGTCGCTGGTTTGGCAAAGATTTGAGATCCTACCAAGGTCGGCTCAAAACCTTGAAAAGATACCCTATCATAGGCATCAAACTGATCCTTGAAGATCAGTGATAGAAACCTAGGGTAGGGTACATATTTGGCCCTGGCAGGCTATGCGACTTTGGTGATCAGTTCATTGAAGATCACACTTGCATAGTCAACTCGTAGAGAGTTGACCAGTGACCAACTGATCTGGGCCTCCAGGGAGCTGAATTGATCATAGCTCCCTGATTTTGTACCCAAAGATTGAATGAAATTGGTGAAAATGGCATTTCAAACACCATCCATTTTAGTTTTGTGGACCGTAGAGTACTTACGGTTGCCACTGCCATCGACTGAGTATTTACACTCAATCTCAGTAAGATCGACGAGGCCTTGTTTGGCTACGTCGCTCTCTGGCAGCGACTCGTATGACTCATAGGTCGGGAGATGTAAAATGGACCGGATGGCGTTGGCAGTTATGGTGATGGGATGGGTACCATTGTCGATAAAACCCTGGAGTTGTGAAACACCAGAGACGACAGAGTGAGTGCAGGTATACCAGAACTCACTGAGCCATTCTGGGTTCATTTCCCCAGGAGACAAGGTAAGAGCAGGGAGGATAAAGTGATTTTTGAGAAAGTTTATCACCTCCGCATACTCTGGTTTAGGGCAGGTTACATTTCCCAAATAGTTAGATTTGGGAACTGTAACAACAAGCGTCTTACTGACCGCAGAGGCTCGAAGAGCTTTCATCTCTGAGGTCGGTGTGTAAGCATTGTTGAAAAACTTAGTTCTAGCCATTTTTAAGAAAATTAGGTTTCCTTTTTTTTGTTTTTGCTTTTGCAGAGAAAATGAAGAAGATGAAGTTGAAAATAAGAGAGCGTAAAGAATGAAAAGGAAGATGAGTCTCTGCTTTTATAGGGTTACGGATGTACAGATTATGTGGTCAAAACGAGTATGTACGTGGTCAAAAAGTGGTGGTTGATGGTAGGGGAGTAGGGTGATGATGGTGGTGAGTGGTAACATTAAATGGTGATGGGACTGGTACGCCGGAAAGGTATACGAGGTGTCAGAAAAAGTGTACCTTTTCGAAGTCCCATGAGATATTTAATAAAGCATTTATTAGGAATATAAATCGTTAAGAATTAAATACAAAATGTATTAAGTGTAAAGGAATATATGTCGAAATAAATGCCATATTAAATGAGAAACGTCGCTGATACATTACGTCTCAGCGAGATGAAAATAAGTTATATCTTAAAATAAAATAAATATTATGTCTCATATTTGATTTCGCTGATCAGATTACAACTTAGAATACTAATCTAATCAGCTAGCCAAATTGTGAAGCATAAAACATATTTTATTTATGTGATATAAAGAGTTTTCAAGTGTAGTTACAAAGTATACAATTTATTGATCATAACTATACTAACTTATTGTTCTTGCTGATTATATCAGTGAGAATAATAGGACAGCGAGTTAGAACTATAAGCCATATATTCTGTAAATACCTTTTATTCAACAATCAGGTTTTAATCATTTAAGTTCAACATTCCCAACTCGCTGATGAGAAAGGTGAATCTTTTCTCATCTAAAGGTTTTGTAAATATATCAGCGAGTTGGTAATCAGTTGGAATGAAATGCAGTTCAATGTCACCTTTCATGACGTGGTCCCTGATGAAATGATATCTGACATCAATGTGCTTTGTCCTTGAGTGCATCACAGGATTATTTGCTATGGCAATAGCACTTTGACTGTCACAATAAATTGGAACATTGCCAAAGTCAAAACCATAGTCAGCAAGCTGATTCCTCATCCACAGAATTTGAGCAGTGCAAGCTCCAGCAGCGACATATTCAGCCTCAACAGTAGAAGTTGAGACAGAATTTTGTTTCTTGCTTGACCAGCTTACAAGCTTTTCTCCAAGAAACTGACAGCTACCAGAGGTACTCTTTCTGTCCATTTTGCATCCAGCATGATCAGAATCTGAATATCCTTTCAGTGAGAAATCTGAACCAGATGGGTACCAGAGACCAAGATTTGGTGTACCCTTCAGATATCTGAATATTCTTTTGACAGCGAGCAAATGGGATTCCTTTGGATCAGCTTGATACCTAGCACATAGACAAGTAGCAAACATAATGTCTGGTCTACTAGCAGTTAAATACAGCAGTGACCCGATCATTCCTCTGTAAGCAGTGATGTTTACAGATTTACCATCAGGGTCAGCATGTAATTTTACTGCAGATGACATTGGTGTAGCAAGGGATGAGCAGTTGGTGAATTCAAATTTCTTTAATAAATCTTTAACATACTTTCCTTGATTTATGAAAATACCAGTCTTGGTTTGCTTTATTTGCAGACCAAGAAAAAATGTTAGTTCACCCATCATGCTCATTTCATAACTTTTAGTCATGAGGTCAGAGAATTCCTTGCACAAGTCATTGTTAGTAGACCCAAATATAATATCATCAACATAAATTTGGACCAATATAACATCTCTCTTATCCTTTTTGATAAATAGGGTGCTGTCAATTTTACCTCTGACATACCCACATTTAGTTAAGAAAGTAGAGAGAGTGTCATACCAAGCTCTAGGAGCTTGTTTTAGTCCATATAAAGCTTTTTCCAGCTTATAGACATAACCTGGATGCTTGGGATCAGTGAATCCAGGTGGTTGCTTCACATACACTTCTTCCTGCAGCTTTCCATTCAAGAAGGCACTTTTCACATCCATTTGGTATACCTTGAACTTCTTGTGAGCTGCATATGCTAAGAACAACCTGATTGCTTCAAGCCTAGCAACTGGTGCAAAGGTTTCATCGTAGTCAATTCCTTCTTGCTGACAGTAACCTTGTGCAACCTCTCTGGCCTTATTCCTTATCACAACACCATCAGTGTCCATCTTGTTTCTGAACACCCATCTAGTTCCAATCACAGATTTCCCAGCTACTTGAGGTACTAACTTCCACACTTTATTTCTTTCCAACTGAGATAGCTCATCTTGCATGGCAGCTATCCAGTGATGATCAGTGAGTGCCTCATCAATCTTTTTGGGTTCCATCAGTGACACAAAGCTTACAAACAAACAAAAGTTAGCAGTTGCTGATCTAGTCTGGACTTTGGATTTTGGATCACCAATAATCAATTGATTATCAATATGTCTAGTCCATTTAGTCACTCGCTGAGGTTCAGCAGTGACTTGATTATCCAGAGATGATCCACCAGACACATCAGCATTAGAAGCATGATTGATGTTTAAGCTTTGATATGGACAGTGAGTGTTGTCATTTTGATGCAGATGGTGAGATGATGATGATGGAATATCAACAGGCAAAGATGAAGTTCCTGAGTCATTTTTAGCTAGAGTAGAGCCAGAAATGCCTTCAGGGACATCTTCTTCCCTTTCAGAATCCGATGGATGAATCTCATGCTTGTCATCACTGATTGTATTAAAAATAAGATTTTCATAGTCTTTTGGATCAGTGAGTGATTTATCATAAGATTCATCAAAGGTAACATCCATTGATTCTTCAATACATTCCCTTCTTTTATTATAAACCCTGAAAGCTTTTGAAATGATTGAGTAACCAACAAATATACCTTCATCAGCTTTGGGATCAAACTTTCCTAAGTGATCTCTTTTGTTTAAGACATAGCAGGTACTGCCAAAAACATGAAGAAAACTTATGTCAGGTTTTCTCCCCCTTAGCACTTCATAGGCTGTCTTATCATGTCTCTTGACAATCAGAGACCTATTCTGAGTGTAGCAGACAGTATTGACTGCTTCAGCCCAGAAATGGGTCTTAAGACCAGCATCTATGAGCATTGACCTTGCTGATTCAATCAAGGTTCTATTTCTCCTCTCTGCAACACCATTTTGTTGAGGTGTTCTTGGTGCAGAGAAGTTTTGAGAAATACCTTTTGAATCACAAAAACTTTCAAGGTCAATATTTCTAAATTCAGTGCCATTATCACTTCTTAAATGTTTAACTGAACAATCATTTAAGTTTTCCATCTTTTTGATAAAGGATATGATTTTCTGTGTTGCATCACTTTTGGCTTTGAGAAAAAATACCCAGGTGTATCTGGAGTATTCATCCACAATTACCAAGCAATACCTTTTACCACCAAGACTGGGAGAACTCACTGGACCAAACAGATCCATATGCATCAGTTGAAAATATTCTGTCACTGAAGATGTTTGTTTGCTTTTGAATGAAGAGCTGTGATGCTTTCCCTTCTCACATGCTGAACATAGCTTGTCTTTGTCATAAACAAGCTTTGGAAGACCATTTACTAAGTCATTCTTGCTGAGCTTGCTGATGGCCTTGAAGTTCAAGTGAGAGAGACGCTTATGCAATAACCATTTTTCTTCTGAAACGGTTCTGGAATAAAAGCATGTTCCTGATTGTGCTGAGTCCATATTAACTACATATGTATTGCCTTTTCTTTGAGCAGCCAGGACAACGCTTCCATTCTTGTTGTAAACAACTTCAGCTTCATGATCAAACAACACTTTATTTTTGGCATCACAGAACTGACTAATGCTTAGTAAATTATGCTTCAGTCCTTCAACATATGCCACCTTCTTAAACATAACACTACCATTGGTTAAGACCCCATACCCTCTGGTCTTACCAATGTTGTTATCACCAAACACTAAATCAGGACCTCTTTTGAGGGTAGTCACTGAGCAAGGACTTACATCCGGTCATATGTCTGGAACAACCACTATCCAGATACCAAATTGTCTCTCTGAGAATGCCCTGCATCACACATAAACAATTAGTTCAATTGATGAACCCATCCTGAGATGGGTTCATGGTTGTCAGCCTTTGGTTCAGGCTTCCACAGGCTTGCATCAATAGTATCTGAATGTTCACTGATTATTTGTGATTTTGAAGATGATGTAGCTGAACATTCAGATACCACATGCTGACATACTAATGATGGTTGACTGAGTGAAACTTGTGATGATGAACAATCTGATGACACATGTTGTCTACTTCCACATTTGTAACATTTTTTATTTGTGGACTTAGATTTCTTTGACTTATTGTTCACACTGGATGAAGACTTAGAAGTTCTCAGATTTACTACCTCATTTTGCTTCTTTGACTTCAAGTCACTGATGATGAGGTCATCAGTGACTGGAGTGTCAGAAGTGAAGTCGCTAATAGATTCTTAATCATCAGTGATAGTTTTGACAAGAGCAGTGCAAATAGTTGATTCATAAATTTCTAGTTTCTTTAGTTCATCAATACTTGCAGCAATATCATAACTATTAGTAACCTGTGAACTTCTCACAAAGTAATTTGGTTTAGGCTCACTGAAAATTGACATTGGTTCAAAGACAAACTCTGAGAATGTTTCATCAGGATTGAATATTTGATCAACTTTGGTTGCATCAGCGAGAGCAGCAGCAGTTTCATAATCTCCTCCCATAATAGCCTTAACTTGTTTTGGGATTTGATTACTTATGCACTGATTCACTTTTAATGCAGATCTACACCATGACTTCATCACTTCATTGAGTTGTGAAAATTTAGTTTCAAATTTTACTTTTCCTTGAATGCATTTTTGATTTGCATGTATTTGTGCATCAAGATCAAGTGTGAGATTCTTTATTTTTAACAAATTTTCTTCTTGAAGTTGAAGTTTTGATGTTAAGTCACTGATCATACATTCTTGTCTTTTCTGAATGTCATGAGCATTTGATAAGTCAACTATCAAAGTTTCAAAGATTAACTCTTTTTCAGTAGCTGATGCTGACTTAAAACAATGTACCTTGTAGAGAGTCTCTGGATCCCAGCCAGATGCTGAACATTTCTGTGCTACTTCTTTGATGTCTTCATGAAAAGCAGCATCGTCAGCCATCAGGCAGTAATCCCTATCCATACAGATCATAGCTTCTTCTTCATCAGATGATGAAGTTGAGTCAGAGTCGCCGACGGATCCTTCTTCAGCAACAAATCCTTTATTCTTTTTCTTTGACTTGGACAATTCCTTCAGCTTCTTGTACTTTGCTTTGTACTTGTTGTACTTGTCATTTCTGAAGCTGGGTTTTTGATCAGCGAAAGAGTTGACAGCTTTGGACCTGCATTCAACTGCAAAAAGGCCAGGTTTGCCACATTTGTAGCATTCACCTTTTGGTTTAGAAACCTCATTTGATGAAGCACTAGCAGATCTGTTGAATCTGCTGTTCTTTCTGAAGTTTGCAACCATCATGGCCATATCTCTCTCTAACTTCTCAAGTCCTTCGTCATAGCTGACTTCTGACTGATCATCAGCGACACTGCCTTCTTCTTCTGCGATCAGCGACTTTGAGCTCATCTTGGTGAGCTTTGCTTTCTGCTTTTGGTCAACTTCATCAAGCTCAGCTACAAGGGCATTAGAAATCTTTTGTCCTCCTAGTGCAGCACGAATGTGCTCACCTTGATCAGCTAGCTTTTCAGATTGTTCCCAATTAAGTAAAATTCCATAAACTTGAGTTAGATTGAGAAAGTTATAATCATTTCTTTGTCTTATGCATGTTGCAATGGTTCCCCAGGTTTTCCTAGGTAGTAATTCTAGAAACTTTTCGACAACAAATCTCTGGTCCTTTCCTATATTTGCTTTTTCCATTTTATTAATTAAAGCTTGATATCTAGTATAGGTAGATGCCAGTGATTCATTGGGTTCCATAGCGAACAATTCATATTGACGAGTTAGATTAACTTCTCTACAGCGAATTATATCAGGAGTTCCAATATATATGTTTCTAAGAGTATCCCACATATGTTTCGCTGTAGTGCACAATCTAATGGACTCAAACGCTTCATCAGGGAGTGTCATGCTTATGTAAATTTTAGCTTGTTTATCTAGCCTTACCATACGTTTATCCTCATCTGACCACTGTTCCTCCCTTTTGGGCATAACCATTTCAGGTATAGCAGGAGTAGTTGCAGTAGCTGCAACTGCAGGAACAATAGTAGTTGGGGTGTATGGACCATCAGTAATTATTGCACAAAGACGATCATCAGCAAGATCTAAGAACATCATCATCCTGGACATCCAGGTTTCAATTCTAGATGGATCAAAAGCCGGTGGTTTGGTAGTGGAGCCATTTCCCTTCTGGTACTCAGAATCAACACAGCTGTATTTAACCGATTCCATTGCAGATCTGATTTAATTATATTTAAACCAACTCCGCTCTGATACCAATTGTGAGTCCCTAATTACTATTATGTTAGTGATTATGAATCGTTAACAGTGAGTTAATTGTAGAAGGGGGGGTTGAATACAACTAAAAACTTTTCTGTTTTAATGTGTTAACTTGTTTAGCAAGTTTTTAACCGTATTAAAGTGACAGCAATATGAACACAAATATATAAGTAAGATAAGCAGTTCAGTTGCTGATGCAATACTAGTTGAAAGATAAATTCTTTTATTGATAAAATTTATCTATTGTTGATTGCGGAATAGATTAGCCAAAGCTAATCTAAATCAAACAATACAGCTCTTACAAAAGGAGATGAGCAGTAGTGGACAAACACGCTAACTTGCTCACTCGCTGAGATGGACTAATAGTGGACAGACACGCTACTAGTTCACTCGCTGGTGTTGTTTGTATTTTAGACAAACTAATTACTGACAAACAAGTAACAATACAAACAATCGACTCAAAATGGAGTACAACATTCTATGCTATTTATAGACGCTGAAACCCTTAAATTCAAGATCTGGAAGGACACGTGTCGCTGCTTGATTGGTGAGGTAGTTGAGATGTGATACATCATGGTTCGACATTCTGTCTTGGGAAATATCACCTTGTACCATAAACCAATCAGATACTTTCCACGTTACTCTTTTCAATTTACGAGGAACACGTGCTGCGCCGTAATAACGCCGAATGTCAACTTCTTATTTAATGCGGCATTTAATGCTGCAGTCACTGATAGATATATCAATCCTCCTCATTCTCGATGCGAGCTAACATGCTCTAAAGAATGACTAGAACAGCTAATCTTCAGTGACTTCTTTTATTCAGCAGAAGAGAGAACTCAAGAAGACTTGTAGACTCTCGCTGATAGATGAGTATCAGCGACACACATAGTTGAGTATTTGATCTTTATAAATTCTTCATCTACTGGTTGAAGAGATAGGATCAGCGATCATAAACTTCAGCAGCAGGAGCTTGACTTGAATCATTTTCTTCATGGAGAGTTCTTTATTGAGTAGGACAGAGACTGTGAATATAAGACATGATCAGTGACTTCACATTATCAGCGATTAATGACTTCAACGATTTCCTATATAATCTCCCCCTTAATCCTTGTGATCAGTGACCACTTGAGTTCAGCGATCAGTGACTCAACATATTCTACTAGCTAAAAAAATGTTAGACAATCGTTATAAATAATTGTCATACCGAAAAAATTATGTATAACAAATTATACTTTTACATATTAATTTTGATTTTTATGATATTTAAATGATATGTTTATGAAGTAGATTTAGTTGTATATCATTAAATGAAATTCTAAATTGTACAACTTAAAATATAAAAATTATATGTTTTACAATATAAGTAGACAACCGTGATTAAAAGTCTACGTTATGAGATAAGTTTTTTCCCTCAAAAACACCAACAATTTTAATTCACTTTGTTTTCTCTTTCTTTAACATTTTTCAGTTCTCTATTTCAACAACAAATCAATTGTAAATGATCGTAACTAAAAGATGAACTCATTGAAACAATTAACGAATAAATAAAATACAAAATAAATAAGATGAATCAAATTATATGTTTCCATCGCAAAGCGTGGGTATAATAAACCTTGTTAAATATCAATTCTGAGGGTGTAGGTTCCTCTCCTTCCCCAAATATTCCATGAGCAATATTATTTTTTATTTCTATGTTTTTAACTCTATCTTCTTCTCTTAATTGAGAAGTTGAAAATCTTGAACTAGCTGATTCTACTTTGTAATCTAAAGGTGATGTATGTGAATAAGATCTATTAGATCCACTTCTTCTTAAATTGGGTTCTATTTCTTCATTTTCTTCAAATTCTATTTGAATGGTTCCATCTAAACTTTGAATTACATTGGCTAAATCACTATTAATAATTGGTTGAAGAGGAACAGCTCCTTCTAAAACCCAATTATGAGGGAATTCTATTTCACTCCACTTTATTGTTCTTCTTGTAGAAATTTTTGACATATCAAAATTACTTTCTATTAATATTGTTTCATTATTTGATTTATTCATTTTCCCACATTTATGATTCATAGTTGTAAGTGGTTTGTAATATATTTTATAACAAATACATATTAATTGTGATCCTAGCATATAATTATAATCACGAGTTTTAACATAATTGCTCCAGATTTATCCCAACTTAACCATTTCGCATGCTTTTTCTGAGTTTAAACCTGAGATAAATTCCCAATCAAAATAAGTATCGAAAGTTCATGAAATTTACTCAAATACAAATGCAAAACAATGATATCGCGAAAGATTCATATATACAAAATGAGCGATATCAATGTGCAACTAGTTAGTATCACATGTATTATTTTGGCAGTATCACATGTGTGTATCACATATGTTACTGATATGTAACACATGTGATATCGTCACTAACACGTGTCACTCATCACTATCACATGTGTTAGTAATAACAAAATTATAGAATCACATTTTTCTAACTGCTACTAAGATTAAAACATGTGTTACTGATATATAACACATGTGTTACCGTATGTTAACACATATGTTATATATCCATAGTATAATCCCACCCGATGTTTCAATCTCATTTGAAACACACAACATGATTTTTGGTGTAGCCGTATGTTAACACATGTGTTATTAACAGATGTCATGTGTCCCTAATTTATCAACTACCACAAGTGTTAATGAATTTTAAAAATCAACAGATGTATTTTTTTCAAACTCTTTTTGAGTAGTTTTAACAAATAAAAATGACTTAAATAGAACACTCATATTCATTCGTTACTAGTATCACACACGTTAGCACAATAATTGTGTTGCAATTCAATTAAAACGGAGTTTTTATGACCGTCGTACGATTGTGCATGGTTTTATTTTGTGTTTTTGTAAAACATGATCATTGAATCAGCAGAAATTATAATTCTATTGCGTTTTCGTTAATCAAATCATATACAACAGTAGATTAATAACGTTAAAATCGGACAAAAATACGATCACATAAACTCGCATTAACACAAAACCTTATCGAATAACAGGTTTAGCATAAATCGATCGTTTGTTGTTTTGAATTGAAGAATCGTGAGTTGATTTAACGTAATTCGTAGCTTTGATTTGATCTGTGTCGCGATTGATTTGAAGAAAAACCCTGCGATTGGTTTTGGGAACGTACGTAGCTACTGTATGTGTATGTATATATATTCCGTATATATCTAATATATCTATGTTTCGCATTTTTGTATTTATTTAATTAGAATTAAATATAGTGTAGGATGACCAAAATACCCTTCCACCCCTAAGGAAAATGGAGCATTTTCTCACATAAAATGCCATTCTCGTAAAAGAATTAGATGCGGTAGTGTAGATAAAAGAGGATTAGACTGAAGTTTAAAATCCGTAACTTTATATGAACCCCAGGTACCATTCATGCAACTTAAGCAATCCCAAAAACAGGTACAGGTAACCGCAAAATAACCAAAAATATTAGAGAGGATGGATGCAGATGGCATGGATAAGTCCCAACAATCCCAAAATAACGAAATGGTTTTGGTGAGCATGTCCGCCGACGATTTCCTCCATCCTTGGAAGCAAGACTATCTTAAAACGAGGGAGCATTCTCCGGATCCCGAGCCCGTGGATAATTTTCCAGACGCAAGAAGACCACCCTATCTTGTCCAAGGATTGGGTATGGGGCCCGTGGTCTTCATTGAAAGAGGATCCCATCTCAAGCATGATGATTCCGGTGAGTTGATTGAAACCTTGTTCACTTAGTGTAAACGTTTGTTGTAACAAGATCTTTGAATATGATGTATTCATTTGGTCAAAGCAATCTTATCTAAGCTGTTTATGTGTTACCATCTGTCAATGATATAAAAACTTTTATACTACATTTCTAATCAAGTTGAAATTATGTTGGCTTATTATTGTTACTTACTTAATAGGTTTGGAAGCTGGATTACAGTTTTGTACTACTCTTGTGTGTGTATCATGTATAAGAAATATATAGTTGTCAAACTCGACTCTTCCCACGTCGAGTTACAATACCCCTAAATCCAGGTGACTCGCTCATTGACTATTAAATGACCTCAGACTCTTATGAGTCATTCATCATCGACCCGAAAGGTGAGTCATGCTCATAGCGATCGATTCGAGTTGATCGCCTTGCACAAACACACTAACGGAAATGAATAAACCAACACTTGAGACAAACTATCTAATACTTTAATTAATCTATGTTTTTCTTTTCTTCTTCTTTTTTGCCCCGTCATCAAAGTTTCTACAAGTTACATTCCAAGCGGATACTGGTTCCTTTATTGTCACAAACTGGATATTATTATCCTTATTTCGTTCTTATGAGCGATAAAGTAGTAGATACCACCACATCGGCGGGTTTTTGAATTTTACGTTATCTTTTTTGGCAATCTGCCCTTGTGTAAAAAGAAAATAGCTGTTTATTCTTGAGTAGTAGTATTATTATTATAATCAAAGTAAGCAAATAAGCATTTCTATCCAAATTCGTAGAATAGCTTGTCTGCCAAAAATGTGCAAGTGTACAAGCACTTCAATCAAATAGCTAAAGAGATGTTTTGGTTTTACTGATAGGTGCAAGTTCTGAATTGGAAAGAAGGTCCGATCTCAAGCGCTCCTCCTATGATGATGATTCTGGTGAGTTGAGTGAAACCTTATTTCTTAACAAGATATCTGAAATGTCATACGTCCCACTACAAATGTCCACTATTGACTTTTTGAAGTCTTTATTTTTCAACTTTGACCTTAAATATTTTTATTTATGTTCTATAATACTTGATGAAAATTATATCATTAAAAATACATTTAAAATTAAATTCATTCATATATTTTGAATCAAATATTATATAACGAAAACAAAAATATTTATGGTCAAAGTTGTAAAATAAAAATTTTGAAAAGTTAATAGTGAACATTTGTAATGAGAGAGTATTAATTTGGTCAAAGAAATTTTATCATAGCGATGAGCTGTAATTAGTCCTTTGTTCAATAAAGTTGACTCTTTTTCCAGACATTGTTTACGTGTCTTTTCAACCCATTTGACCGATTTATGATATAAATTTTCCAGACACAAGAAGACCCTTTGTTGTCAGCGAAGGATTGGGTATGGGGCCCTTGGTCTTCGTTAATAAGACAACCGCTGCTGCTGCTTCAGGCAATAAAAAGGTGCTATTTTAACCACCCTTTATTTCTAAAAAAGCCTCAAAAACCCCATTCACTTAGTTAAATCAATCATTTTTATCCTCATATTTCAAACTTCTTGTAATTAAAAATTTAAAGTTCATATTAAATATGTTTTTTTAATTCTTATGTAATGTACGTGTATAATTATTTGTTACTAAAAATAAGATTCATAAAAGGTGTTTCTAAAGGTTGTAAAAATCGTTTTCAATAAAAAAATATATTATAAAATTGTTTATTTAAATAATTTTTTACCAGTTCGGTATTTTATAAAATAAAGAAACTTATAATTTTTCGTATAAAAATCATTTTAAAAAAGAATTATAAAAAGCATTACAGGTGTATTTTTAAAAATAAAATTTTAATTATTAAACTTTATTATCAAATTTCGATATAAGTGCTACTTTTTACAAAGATAATTAATGTTTATTATTATTATTATTATTATTATTATTATTATTATTATTATTATTTATTATCATTATTATGTTCTATTTATAAAAATAAAAAAAAAATAAAAAAAAGTAACATAAGAGGACAAATTAGGTGATGTAAGGGGTTAATTATAAGGGTGTCTAAAGTTTTAGCCGGTAACCACTGTCCTGTTTGTTTGTTTACATCACATATCAACTCGAATCAATCAAATAGATGAAGAGATGTTTTGGTTTGATAGATAGGAGCAAGTTCTGAATTGAAAAGAGGATCCGATCTCAAGCGCTCCTCCTATGATGATGATTCTGGTGAGTTGAGTGAAACCTTATTTCCTTAGTGTAAACATTTGTTTTAACAAGATATTTGAATTTGATGTATTAATTTGGTCAAAGCAATCTTATTAAAGCGATGACTGATAACTAGTCCTCTGTTTAACGAAAGTGACTCCCTTTTTGTTAAGTTGTTTATGTGTTGCCATCCTTTTTACCCATTTGACCGATTTAACTGGTAAATGATATACTCCGTAAAACTTATACATTAGTAATCAAGTTGAAATTATGTTGGCTTATTGTTAGTTACTTAATAGGTTTGGAAGCTGGATTACAGTTTTGTACTACTTTTGTGTTTGTATCATGTATAAGAGTAGTTGTCAAACTCTTACAAGCAACGAATCAACTCTTCCACGTCGAGTTACATTACCCCTAAATCGAGGTGACTCGGTCGTTGACTTTTAAATAACCTTGACTCTTATGAGTCATTCATCGACCCTTTCGGGTCGAGGTGAGTCATGCTGATAGCGATCGATTTGAGTTGATAGCCTTAGACAAATACACTAATGGAAATTAATAAACTATCGAAGTAATCGGTCACTAGCCTCACAGAAGTAGGTCGTTCGTGGGAATCTGTACTGCGTGAAATTGCATCGATTTACAATAATCGAAACACCAAAACGGCAGCGTGGTGTGTGATCCATTTTCTTACTCGTGAATCGAATAATCTCGGGATTTTGAAATACTACCGGTTGGACATGAATGTGAACGAAGTGGAGACAAAGGTTATGCAAATGGATCTTTTTACCGCTCATCAGACAATCGTGTATGTTTAGACACGGAGATGATGCTACCCTGATTTCGGCTGCAGGAAATCTTTGCCTCTTCCAGGTTGATCCTCCACATTTTCTTTCTCACAACTATTTTGTGGTTATTGACCCGTTGCATGGCGATTGTTATCCCATCCGCTGTCCTCTTCCTACTGATGCTTCCTTTAACCAATTCAGATCCTTTGTTAGTAGCAACACTGTACGGCTTATCAAGCTCCCAGAGAATGGTTTTCAGATCGTATGCGTCACAATCAACACCCAACACAACCCCCCAAAAACATCCCTGTTGTGTATGAATTCACCTACACACTGAACCGGCGGCAAATGGGGAGCTCCGGTCAAATTGTTGATGAGAAAGACCCAAGGAACTTTGTTATTAACCACAGTTCGGGGGTTGGTTTTACAACCAACTCAAATTTACCTGTCTACACTCGTGCCGACTTTCCTCCTGGAAGTATACCTACTCTGGACATGGCTCTATGTGTGCCATGCTACTTAACAACAGTCAATCGATCTATATGTTGAAAAGGCTACTTCTCTGTGATCTGAACACAACTCTCATGTCGGTGGAAAATATCGTGGATGATGAATTTGTTTTCGTGACTTGTTCAATTGGTGATTCTGATGGCAGAGTGTGCATCTCCCTGGTACTCGAGAGCCCATTCGACAAATTTGCTGCCCACCCAGTGATCTTCATGTACGATCGAGGCACGGGATTGTGGACAAAAAAATTACTTACTCGATACTGTTATGACAGCCCCATAACCTTCCCGACCCATTTATGTTATCTACCTGCTGTTTTATGTTGTGTTATCTACCTGCTGTTTTATGTTATGTTATCTACCTGCTGTTTTATGCTAGACCCATATAGGCATATACCAGCTGTTTTATGCTACACCATTATGTTTGGAACCACATTTTGTATGGTTATACCACTGCGTTGTTTTTACTTAAAAACACTTTCATCCAAAACTGTAGTTTAACCTTTCTCTGTAAGTAACATCGACTAAAATACTTAATTGCAACATCAGCATTTGCTTGACTTAGGGATTGCATCACTTGAAAGTTGTAACCACTTTTTCTATCCGTCACTTTTCCATGTGGTTTAGTCTTTTACATACACTTATAATATACGGCCTTCAATATTGGCACAAGTGTTAGTAGGGGTGTAAACGAGACGATTTGAGACCCTAACTGTTTCTGAATTATGATAGGTTCGGGGAGCTCAAAGACTTGGATGCCTTACTAAGGAATGCTAGCGCTGTAATTATCAAAGGATAACTATGTTATTTCAATTTCTAGGTATTGTAATGACTATTTTGTTCGGATCCTTGATCATGACTAAATACTATCCACGTGTCATGTTGTTATTGTGATGATGGGTCGGTCTAACCCTTATGCGCTCTAGTTTGAAGGGGATATCTTTTGAAAGAGAGCAAAACCCCCGGTGATTCTATCAGAGTCGCATCTTTTTCCTTGTCTAAGATTTGCACATTTATTTCTTACTTGTTGTCTCCATCCTTTGCATATGGAGTAAGTTTAGATTTGTAAAAGATGTGTACATCCGCCGCAACAGGGATCACAATGATATAACCAATATATGCCCTAGATGATACGAGGTTTTCATGTATCATAAACGAGATTTTCACAACAGCACGGGTATGACGTTGACAAGTCAAACTCTTCAAACGGGTTGAAATTTGTGTCACGCCAAAATAATGAACCAAAAGAATAACACCATAATATGAATCAACAAGTCGATTTTAGGTTGAGCTACATATCTTAAAATGAATAAAAGTTGTCACACGAGCAATTTAGAAAACGAGCGTTTTGTTAAGGAATACTTCTTAAATCAGTTATTGGCGTCACTACACACCAGAACATGGAGCACACTCATATGAAATATTAGTTCAGTTAAAATGTAATAATAATAATAAAAATGGTATGAGAGCCATCCAATTTTTTGACGACCAAGGGACAGAAGATATTTTTAACTTTTTAGATTTTAATGCAACAATATTAGTAACTTTTAATTTAGTAAACAATGAAACTTTAGTTATTGAGCAAACGGATAATCAAACAATAGAAGATTTTGATGATTATATTTCTGATGAAGACTTTAGTTTTGATAGATATGAATTAACCGACTCTGACCATGTTTATGATAATACAGGTTGGAATTATAATTCATAATGAATAAAAGTGATTTTATGCTATTAGAAGAAAAAGATAATATGCCTAAATCAGATAAAGATTTAATAGAGATAAAAAAAACTATTATATATTATGGAGAAAAAATAATTAATGAATTGAAAAATATTCAATTTTTAATTAAAAACAATAATAAGGAAAATATGTGTTTAGAAAAAGATATAGTAAAAACTCAAGACCCTTTAATAAAGCAGTTACTCAACATGAAAATAGCTAAGGATTATAAACAATGAGTTCTGATTCAGAAACGGATATTTTTATTCCACCCAATATAGATGATTTAGTAACAAAAATAGGTGAAATAGACTTAAAATCTTTTTTTGTTAATATGAAACCCGAAGTAAAATCAGAAGAATGGGTTCATAATGTTAATGATGTACCAGCTACTAGTAATACACAGATAAGAAATGAATTTAATAGGCCAACACAAGGATATGCTACCATCAAAACAACAATGAATAAAGATAGTAACTATAAACCTTATGAGAGCATGAGAAATGAACCAATTAATCCATTTGGAATATATTTAGATATAGATTGTGTTAATAATACAGAAGAAGCTATAGATAAATGGGAAACGACTTTAAGGATAACAATCTCTGTAAATAAAATGGATATAGAAACTATAAAAGGATTTTTAGAAAGAACATTTTAAATAGTGCTTTAAGGTATTGGCAGAATATACACCCAGATTTTAAAAGAAGTATATTTGAAACAGATGACTCGATAGCAAATATATTGACAAGAGCCGTAGAAGCTTTTAGACTAGAATTTTGTGGTGAAGGAAGTATATAAAAGACCCCGCAACAGTTCAAAAATATTCTACTGCTTTGTTAAGATTGCAATTATGTGATACTTGTGAAATAGACAGATACATATGTGTTTTTCAAGATTATTACTACATATATATAATCAAGTAGAAAATACTACTAGTTACTTACCATTGTTTTTTGCAAAAATACCCGACCCCTTGGGACAAAAATTAATAAATACTTATAATTCAGGAACCAGGTAAAAGAATCACACATGTTAGAGATAAACTAAGTGAATAGTGTGATGATGCACTCTTAGCAAAAATGAGTAGAGGTTTAAAGAAAAAAGTATCTTTATGTTGTAGTAATCCTAAAATACCTATAATGATAGGGTGTGACAGTACTTACTACTATGGAAGGATAAAACTACAGGGATTGGTGATCATTTGTTGATCAACGAATTCGGGTTCATATTGATTGTCGTCATGAATTACGAGTGCCATTTAGTGGAAAGAAGAAAAGTAAGAAATAGAAACTGAAAATCGAAAAGAGAAGGGTATAGAGAATAATACCTGCAAATGACGAAGGAGATTGATGTTAAGGGATAATGAAGAAATGATAAGTATCAAAGGCCTATAACTGCTCGGGCACGGTTACCCATATGCGTAAATATCTCACCTAACCTCTTTTGATTTTGTGAAGTTGTAAGGTTTTCAGGATCCCGAACAAATGATACAACTTCGGGGGCAATTGTTGTGGGTAGAATTTTCGCTAACCTTTCAGGATCCCGGATTAGCAAGTTTTCTGATAACTCACAAGGATCTTGGCTCGCGCTTCAATAAATAATATTCAGGATACTAAAGTCACAACTATGCTAAGGTAGAATATGATCATGACTTGTTATATTATGCAGGATTCTCAGGTATGATTATATTATCCTTAGAATTATGTTAAAAGGGGATAATGGTTGTATAGTCTTGATACTTAGATTATAATATTGCAAGATCCCGATAGGGATATTATTTTATATTTCAGGATCACTAATGCGTTATTATCCTGAAATAAACTAAGTCTGGAGTGACGAAGCTTCTTGGACTCAAGACTACTTTATTTGCCTTATAGTATATGCTTATTATAAGGATCCCAGATATCAAATATCTCGGGATCCCTTTGCTACTAATTTCGCATGTTTAATGTGTTTTGACTAGGTCATACAAGACGTGTGGAGTTAGTTTCGATTTCTATAGATCGTATATTGCTTAAAGAATATTTGAATTACGGAGAAGGAAGTCATCACGTGCGGATTACTCAGTCATATGAACGTTGGACGCTCCATCGAATATCGGAGATGATCTCAGATATTTCGGAATTATTTGTTATTCACTTGTAGTATAAATACGAGGCTAGAATGATCGAATAGGTTAACTTCTGCTCACTACTTACACACAAAACAACCTCTGCAACTCGTTAACACTCTCACACTTCACCATTTTCACACTTAGACGATCATTCTTGTGCTCTTTAGTTTGTAATTCACTTTGATTTCAATAAGATAAACATAAGGCAAGGATCGATTGATCCTTCCCGAGGTTTTGTGCCGGCGATCTATCACAGATCAAGGGTTTTCCTCGTACATCGCTGTGTTCTTGCATTTTCCATTTGTTTACATTGTTAAAACTTACATTTTCAAACATATTTACAGCATTATCCCGGACTACGTTTAATTTTCTGCATTCTACTTAGTTTGTTACTTACTAAATTGTTAATTTAAAGGTCTTTGGTTATAATTCTAGCAAGATTTGTCATTAAACAAATTCTCTTTGCTTTTCATCATAAAGTATAAGTTTTCATCAAATTATCCTTGAAGTACACTACCTCACCTTACTGATTTGATCATTTAATTGTATTGTATAATTTTTGACCAAAACATGTATATAGAGAGTTTGGATTAGATGAGAACAGTTAAAAAATAAAAACAAATGACAACAAATCTGGGCTATCAACTTATTAAATCTAACGATTAATTATTTTTAATGGAATTTAGAATTAAAATATTGAGTAAAGGGCAGAAATGGAATGAAACATTAAAGTGTGTGAACCGACTATCCAATTTCATCCGCTCTTTCTCTTTCCACGTTTTTATATTCTGAAATTTGATTCAACCTGTGATGCATCGAGTCGGACGAACATTAAAGCTCCGATTTCATTTTGTGACTAAAAAATTTAAATCTAATAATCAAAGTAGTGAGCATCTACTAAAAACAGTGCATCGGAGAAATAAAAGTCAATATATGCGCAACGGATATCTTGAGCGTTGTATGTATCTGGGTGAAAAGTAAGATCAGAGAAGAAAAAAAAAAAACATGTACAAATTAGTTGAATGCACGTTGGTTACATGCACAAAGACAAAAAATAATACATGAACAAAGAAAGATATTGTGAGCATCTACTATTGTGCATCGGTGTAATTTTTCATAGTTTTTTTTTCTGAGAAAAGTAAAATAGATGTACAATAACCAGAGATATCAAATTATAATTATAATTCTATTTAATTGAGCATCTATTTAGTTCTATAAAATTACTAGAGATATGGATCAAGTTGGTTGTGCATTTTTTATTATGTTCATCGAGATTGATCGGATAAAATGCATAAATTAATTATATGATTTTTTGATTCAGAAAGTAATTATTAATAAATGTTTTTGTTTGGAACATAGAATGGACGTAGGGTTCATTTTGATAGGCAAAATATCTGGAACAAAATCGAAGAGAGAATCTAGAAAAAATAGGATGAAATAAAATGATTATTATGTCAATTGTTCTTATCGTTTGTATTTTTAAAATGCTCTTATTGAAAATCTCCCATATATATATATATATATATGAAATAAAATGATTATTATGTCAATTGTTCTTATCGTTCTTATTTTTAAAATGTTCTTATTGAAAATCTCCCATATATATATATATATATATATATATATATATATATATATATATATATATATATATGATGCACATCTATTTATTTATCCTGCTAACCATGTAACAACTACATGTGTCAATTTTGACCCATTTGCTATAAAAAGAGACCGTTAAAGTATAAATCAATTATTCATTACATACCATTGAGAATAATTGAAAGGAAACAATTCAAAATTAGTGGATCTTATTACATGCCATTAATCATTTCTATCTAAAAGAAACAATTCATAAACCGAATGCATAATCACTTTTGTCCAATTAAGTAGAAGCAGTTTGAAACTTCAATATACTCAAATGATTCATTCTTCAACTTGTTTTGTATAAAAGGAAGCAACCTATCATATTCTTCTACTTCTTCTAAAATTTATTTTTGTTTCATGTTTAGAGAAGTAGTTATAATAGTTGTTAGATATTTGAGCCTCAAATCATCTAACTACTTTGTGATACGAATCAGAGTTATATCATGAAATATTATTATATTTTAGTATTTATTATTTAATCAAAAATATTATTATTAGACATATTTTATTATTATTAGAAAAGTATTACAAGTATCTTATATTAAGGATTGTTTTAGGGAGCAAGTTAGGTTTTACCTATATATATAGGGCTTGATCACTGTAATTATCATTATGCTAAATATTATGAATGGGTGATTAGTATCAATGGAGAGTTAGTTTACCTCTCGAAAGTAAACTATAGGAGAGTTGATCGATCTCTCGAATATCGATTATCTTTCTTATTTACTATTTTATTCATTCTTATTACGATACGAGCATCTAGATTCGTATCAATTGGTATCAGAGCAACTTTTCTGGGCCAAATCTCAAAATCACTGTTCACGCCTGAAATACTGTTCCTGTCGGAATTACTGTTCCATCCGGATTTACTGTTCCTGCCGGATTTACTGTTCATCTCGCTTATTTTTCTTTCTTTTTCATAAAAAAAAAAAGATTATGGCTAAGAAGGTTGCAGATTTAGATGTGAAAGTCACCCAATACCAAACTGAAATTATAGCACGATTTGCTGCTATGGAGAAAAAAATAGCTACTGAATTAGGAGCATTAAGGTTGGAGGCTAATCAACAACACGAGGAATTGAAGAAGTTGATTCATGCTGCTGATCAACGTCACGAGGAATTGAAGAAGTTAATTCACACCTTGGTACAACATCCAACTTCACCTGTCAAACCGCAAAACGCTGAAGCACCAAAGAAACATAACAAGGCGACTAATTACGAGCCTCGTTATGATGATTTAGGTCTTGAGATGCCAGGTTACCATGCTAATACTAGAGCTGATTTACATGGTGAGATTGATGATGCAGTTAGCAGTAATGAAGAAATCAAATATGTCTTGCCTGAGTCAATACCAAACAAAGCAGTTTCAAATCAACCTAACAACAACAATGATTGGTTGCAGCAGGGAGGTAACGAGCACAGCATGGTTGAGTTGATTGTTGATGGTTACAAGGTAAAGGAGAATTTATACCCTCATCTTCGTTATGACAGAATCAACTTTATAGGTTTAGACCTCAAAAAAAAGATTGTAGATCTTGATTATGGTCCATTTAGTGGATCACTTTTGGGGCCTAGAATATACAACAAAGAGAGAGTCATCACCGATCTTAACAACATACTACGTCAAGGGCTTAATTGTGGGGTTGAATCTGACCTACTATATGCGTATGCTGTTGGACCAAGTTTTGAGAATCTGGAAGGGGATATCATATATATCTCGTATAGGCAACTGGGGGATATCCGTGGACCTGTTTTTGAACCACATTATGATGCTTCCGAGACTAAAGTGTGGGATCCCGGAATCAAGATATTTCCAAGCAACACCTTGAGGACAAGGTGTTTTTTTAGGGCGTGAGTAATGATACGAATTAGGATATTAATAGGATATTATATTAAGTTTAATTATTTTACAGATATTATTATTAGGAAAGTATTATTAGTATCTAGTTTAAATAGGTAAGTCTTACGGAGCAAGTTAATTAGAATCTATATATAGGGCTTTAATATTGTAATTCTATGATGCTGAATAATATTGGTGATTTGAATATCAATTAGGAGAGTTGGTTTACCTCTCGAAAGTAAACCATTGGAGAGTTAATCGATCTCTCGAATATCGATTATCTATCTTATTTACTATTTTATCCATTCTTATTACGATACGAGCATCTAGATTCGTATCAATTGGTATCAGAGCTGTTCGATTCTAGGGTTTTCAAAAAAAAAAAGAAAAAAAAACTGTTCATCCGAACACTGTTCACGCCGGAAGCACTGTTCACCAAGGAGTTTCTGTTTTGTCGGAATTACTGTTCATCACCGAATCTCTATTCATCGTTGGATTTACTATTTATACTGGAAGATACTGTTCATCAAGAAAAGATAATTTTCTGAGTTTGTGTATCAATGGCTCACACATGGCAGGCCATAATGAAAGAGCATCGAGCGAGTATGCAAACATATCATAAGGTCCATAAGGAGACGATGAGATCCGATCTAAGGATGGCGATAGCTCAACAGGGTATTGAGATGGATATATGGGAGATCAAAGAACAACTTGCTAAGAGCCGAGATTTGATGATAGAAGATTCCAAAGATGTGAAAGCTCGGGACTCGGATGGTAAGTTTAGTTCTTTGCTGGCAGAATATCGAGCTGAATCAAATAGGCAACATGAGGAGCTGAAGATGATGATCCTTAACTTAGTTCCAAAGTAGATTCCAGAATCAATAGAGTTGAAATAAAGGAAGAAAATAAAGACGATGAAGTTGGCAGCGATGAAAAAATCCAACCTGTCTTGCCAGAGTCGATACCAAACATAGTAGTTTCAAAACAACCTGTCACCGGCAGAGACGATGAGGTACACTAGGTCGGTGGCGAGCACAAGATCTATGATTTGATCCTTGACAGTGACAAGGGAAAGGGTAACATGTGCCCTTATCTTCAATCCGACATAAACAACTTCTTTGTTTCGGACCCATACATAGGAATTATAAAGCTTAATTCTGGTCCATTTAAAGGACCAATTTTGGGGCCAAGAATAGTCAACAATAAATGAATCCACAAGAAAAACAGCAGTGAGAGACCCAGCATCACAGCTTTGAAAAATATTGTGTGGTATACGAGCAAAAGTTGTGAAATTGGGGTTGCTATGAAAAGGTTGAATGTCAGGCTGCATAAACATTTCAATGGGTCGATATCTGGACAGCCTAAGACTATTTTTAATGGTCACAAAGTGCCTAATGCTGTGTATGATTGGGGACCTCATTATTAGAAGCTTACAAGAAGAATATTTCAAAGAATGACTTGGGATCCTGGAATCTAGATTCTTTGAAACAACACCTTGAGGACAAGGTGTTTTTGGGGGCGGGAGTAATGATACGAATTAAATATTTTTATTATTAGAAAATATATTATGTTTATTATTTAATATTTTATAAATAGGGAAGTATTATAGTATCTTATTTAATTAGGGATAATCTTAGGAAGCAAGTTAGGTTTATCTATATAGGGCTGATAACTGTAATTATCATTATGCTGAATATTAAGAAGAGTGGTTTGGTTTCATTGGGAGAGCAACTTACCTCTCGAAAGTAAGTTAATTGGGAGAGTCGGTCGACCTCTCGAACGTCAGCTATTCTATCTTTATTCGTTTTATTTGATTATACAAGTTGGTTCGTATCAATTAGTATCAGTGCATTGATTCTGGGCCAAATCTTAAAAAAGAAAAAGAAAAAAAAACGAAGTTACTGTTCATCCGAAAAAAACACTGTTCACGAAAAAACGGGTGGGGAGAGGTCTAATCATGACTAACAAGAAGATTGCAGATTTGGAGGCGAAAATCAGTCAATACCAAACTGAAGTCACGGACCGATTTTCTTCTTTGGAGAAGAATATTGTTCCTGAACTTTCTACACAACTGCGTCTCGAGATCTTGATGTTCAAACAAGAATTCAATGCACGAATCCAATCTTTCAAGGATAAGTTGAAATCTATAAAGGCAGAGGTAGAAGAAGAGAAAAATAAGTGCCAAAAATTATGTTCATCTGGTGTCCAACGAAGCTTACTACAGCAAAAAAGATTGATGAAGGCAGCAATGTTCTGGAAGAAAGTTGTGGCTGAATCAAGCAGAAAGAGAAAAGGGGACAGCAGGGGTCATAGCAAAAACATTAGCAGCGATGAGAAAGCCAATGTTGCTGCTGCAGAAATCACACTGACGAGAAGCATCACGCATGAAACTACGGATGTGATGCATCAGGTTAATAATGGGCTGCAAAAACTTTTTACTGGGTCACTTTCTGGACAGCCCAAGGACACTGTTCGTAGGCAGAAAGTACCTATAGCCGCGTACGATTGGGGACCTTTTTATAAGAAGACTATGAGAAGACAATCCCAAAGAAAGATTTGGGATCCGGGAATCGAGATCCTTTTAGGCAACACCTTGAGGACATGGTGTTATTTGGGGGCGGGAGTAATGATACGAATCAGAGTTATATCATGAAATATTATTATATTTTAGTATTTATTATTTAATCATAAATATTATTATTAGACAGATTTTATTATTATTAGAAAAGTATTACAAGTATCTTATATTAAGGATTGTCTTAGGGAGCAAGTTAGGTTTTACCTATATATATAGGGCTTGATCACTGTAATTATCATTATGCTGAATATTATGAATGGGTGATTAATATCAATGGAGAGTTAGTTTACCTCTCGAAAGTAAACTATAGGAGAACTGATCGATCTCTCGAATATCGATTATCTATCTTATTTACTATTTTATTCATTCTTATTACGATACGAGCATCTAGATTCGTATCACTTTGTTTTAATTGTTCCTTAGGCATGAAGGTATGTGAAAATGTAGCACGATAATATACTATATAACACCCGCATTTTCGTAGAATTACTATTTGCAAATATAAAATTTTGGGCATGACCCATTTGTACATAAAATATTTACCAAAATAATCATCCTGTTATTAAGAAGACAATATTGATAATTATGTCAATATATGCTTGATCTACTAAAATATAGTTAAATTATGGGTGTTACTAGTCACTACCCATAGCATGATGAGATTAAAATTCATACATACAAAAGATTAAATCCCATCTATGACATTCGACTTGGCCCATATCTACAAAAGTTGTATGCTATATCTTCAGGACCCATCTTGCACACACCCGTCTTACCTACCGTCTTTACCTGAGCCACACACTCAAACGAAAAAGTGTCAGGCTAATGAAAGCCAGGTGAGATTAGTAATGGCAAAATATAAAAAACAATTACAAGGATTCATAACAAACATGAATAAGATAAACTTTTATTCTTTGTTTCACATTTATGAAATCCTATCAAGTCCAGTCTATTTAGTTATACTCATAGCTTAGCATTTAGCTTAACTAATACTTTCATCATATGGCTTAACTCGAGACCTATCCACAATGGCGTTCACTGTGCCCGGTCTTACCAACCCATAGTGCTTCCTGAATATCTCATGAAGTCTTGTAGGTGTCCCTACTTTCATTACTACTTTAAGGCTGATTATAAACATTATAATAAGTAACCTAATAATGCAAAATACTCAAGAGTCACAAACATTACCAATAATAATTGTAATACAATCAGACCAGTTAGAAGTAATAATAAGTATATCGGTATGACTTGAAAATGATTTCGAATTCGGGGTGTACTCAGTTTTGAAAGTCTACTAACTCACCTCGCATCCCAAAATATATTTAGTTATTTCAACCTTAATATTTGCCTCGACTCCTAGACGGTTAACTGACAAAAAGCATACCAATAACTCAATGAATTTCAAATTTCTTATCTAGTATGATGTAATGTTTAAGGTATTCTAGTTCCCAACCCATCCAATATGCTACATGAAGGTTTTTCCAGAGTCTATAACTACCATAGTCTAATATCTAAATTCTGGAAAATTTCGATAATAAAGCCATATGTACTTCTAGCTTAAAAGATGCATTTTCAGCAGTGTGTGCATTCAAGAAATCATGTGCTCCTCAACTATTATTGGTTTAATACAAATCTACAGGACTCTGTTATCTTCCAAATCCAACTTGATTCGACCCAAATGGACTCACCACCAACTTGATATGAACTTTTGAAGATCATTATATCACTATTTTTTTTCAAAAACAGAACTGCTGTACAGAAACAGACTTTTGATCAATTTTGACTCCAAAACAGATTTAAAGTGCTAAAAGTGAATCAATGTAGACGTTTGCACCTTTCCAGAACCGTGTGGCACTTCTAAATCTGAGT
Organism: Pseudognaphalium luteoalbum; assembly: GCA_963422505.1. Lineage (NCBI taxonomy): Eukaryota > Viridiplantae > Streptophyta > Magnoliopsida > Asterales > Asteraceae > Pseudognaphalium > Pseudognaphalium luteoalbum. Next base: position 40,347,440 of record OY730195.1, on the reverse strand, counting down.
TACGGTTGATTTGATATGATTTACAGAAAACAGTCCAATTTTTGGACAGAAACTGCGATCAGCATGAACTAAATCAACCCAAATTGACCCTTAACTCTATAAATCCAACTTTTAACTTTTAAAACATGGTTAAACTGTATCTCAACTTGTTTGGAAGTTTTATTGACATGTTTGAATAACAATCACAACGTAAAAAGACTGTTAAGATGATAAGTTCATGACTTATGTCAAAAACCCCCAATTTCTTTCAATGACACCTTTGTATAAGATTTTGACATAATCATTTACCCCAAGTGTTAATTCCACAACAAGATGACAAACTAATTCTTAATATACTATTAACATTATGCATCCTATATATGTGTATGCATGAACAAATTGATTAAAAGAACTCATGAACATAAGGATTTACCTTGATAGAGTTTAATGAAGAATTGAACTCTTAACTGTCAACTACCTTGTGCTTGCAAGATCATAAAAGGACATGCAAACTCAAAAATGGCTGATTTCTTCACTTTGTAAATTTGATCTTTCACCCTCTCATAGCTACATTTTTTTTACTTAAAATCACTACTTTCTCTTTTTGTACTGGTAATTTTAAAATAAACAGTTTAGATCCTTAGCTTTACCTCATGGTTTAACACTTATGATTGGACATCTAAAACAGATTTGTTGATCATAAATCCAGGCATCAAACTTTCAAAAGAAACTCTTTCAGCAGATAGTGTTGATGTTTCAAATATAATGTTGCTGAAAATATCAAAAAACTCAGTCCAAAACATGATACACAATGCACATATACTAGATAATCTGTGTATACACGGTACATTATTAGAAAAACACTTACTCTTTTGGTAACCTCGCAGAAAAAATACATTTTGAAACCCTTTTCTCACTTGTATCCTATTTCTTGAGACGGACACCACTCTTAAAATTCCAATAAATGCATATATATCATGCTCAGTATCTTATTATATGCCTTTGATACACAATAAATATACAATTTATAAAAATACAGTAAATGCATATATATCATCCACATCATCTCATTATATGATTTTGATACACAATACACACACAACTTCACATTTTCCAGAACACGCATATACATCATGCTAAGGGTCTTTATTATATGCTTTTGGTACACAATACACACACAACTTCACAAAATACAGTAAATACATTTATATTTTATAATCAAGCACATTATCTCATTATATGCTTTTGATACACAATACACACACAACTTCACAAAATACATTAAATACATTTATAGTCATGCACAATATCTTAGTATATGCCTTTGATACACAAGAACCACATATCTTCACAAATTATAGTAAATGCATATATATCATTGTGAGTGCCCCTTCTTGTGGATCTAAGTGATTGATAACAATGATTGTAAGGCAGAAACAAACAATCACACAAGTAATATGTAAACACAAACTGAAATTGAATAAATGAATCAAAATCAACTTTGTATTGATAATCGTAACCTATTAGCTTGTTTACAGACTTGCTATTTCGACAAACGGTGCTAGAGTTTCGTCAACCCTAGCCTGAAACCCGTAGGTTTGTATTTATACTAAACAGAATTCGGTAGACATGCGTCACTTGGCTAGTGTCGCATGTGGCTGCCTTCATGCGTCACTTACCTAAATGTCGCTATGCGTCACTAAGGCAAGTGTCGTCTACTACTAAAGTTAAGTGTCGTTAAGTAAAAAAATGACTTTTCTATTACGCGTAACTAACGACACTTACAACTCGATAGACCAACTGACTGACACACTAAATGTACCAACAAACTCCCCCGTGTCATCAGCTTGGTCTTCAAAATCTTCAATCATTTCCAGCCAGCTGGGAATACACCCTCAGCATGTATTCCATTGGCTACACAGATATCCACAATCTTCTGAAACTTGATAGCTTCATTTCTGTCTCTAGCCTTGAATTGCATCTTATTCTCATGCAGCTTCTTCATGTCTTGCTCCGAAAGATTTATTAAACTCAAAGGATCAATAACACAAAATCTATTTCTTTTCAATCCCCATGTTGACCTTTTCTTGGGTTTCGAAACCTCCCAAGCGGTCTTCTCTCCTGATCCCAAATCACTTGTGGAATCGGCATCGATTGAAGGTTCTGGATCCGTTGGCGGTTCTGTATCAGGTACAAAAACAAGCACAGCTTCACCTGTAATATTGTCATATTCCCAATACATCAATCTTCTGAGAAAGTCCAAAGGAATGATCTCTAAAGGAATCTTCTTTAAGCAGTTTGCTGGTGGATAGATCATCCTTACAATTGGTTGCCGAGTAACATGATCCAACTTCTTCTTGAACTTGTATCTCATACCAAACGTCGGTTTAATCAAATTATATTTCTTGTTGTTCATCTCACGACATATGATAACCTGAAAGAAATCCGCTCTTGAATCTCGAGAGCGATTAATCAAAGGTATTTGAGATAATCTCTGAAGTTCACACTTAGGTAACGTACTTATTCGGTAAAACTTGAGATTGAAGTACTGAATGCCATCACTTCGCTTAATCAAAAACAATGAGTTGTTTTCATCAAACTTCCAACTCTTGATCAAACCCTTGTAATCAGTTCTAACTTTGTAGTGTTTGCACGTAACGGGTACCTCAATTATCGGTTTGAAAACTAACTAAGGTTTTGACATCGAATGTTCTGCAGTAGAGGCTGAAGGCTCAGTGGTTTCTGCATCTGCTTCATCCTCTGAGGAATCAGATTTGATAATAGGAGCCTCATCAAAACACTCATCACTTTGCAGCTCCTCTCCCTCAACTTCAACATCATCATTCCCTTCAAAGTTTAAATCCTCTGCCATTGAATCATTAACAGTTTCTTCCTCATGCATCGAAGTATTCTCATTCATCATTCGTTGAAGAAACGTAAGATCTACCCATGAGTAATCTACAGCTATTGGTCTTGGTTGTCCCTGAACCTCAAGGAAATAATCTAAAGTGATATTTTTCATTAATTGCATAATCTTATACATTTTCGGATTCTGGGGGAGGTGTTACATTTGTTTCCAAGGTACGATGACCATCCTCCCCCGAAACAAGAGTAACAGACTCCATTTCTACCAACCTAGACTCAAGATCTTTCACCTGAAGCTGTAGTTCATCAACCTTTTCCGCCTTGAGCTCTAACTCCTTTATCTTCCCAGACTGAACTTCAATAACTGCAGCTTGATCGGCAAAATGTTTATTCATCAGCTTCATCTGAGCAAGAATCTGCTGTAGAGATGCAGGCGGTGGTGTAACACCTGGTCAAAAAGACAATTTTCGCGCCAAACTTAAAACTTTCATTTCACGTACTTGGTACACATTACTTGAAATAATGTGTTATTATTCTAAATAAACGTTATTTACATGGAAAATATTACACTATCTTAGAACATAATTCGTTTTGTCTAAAACGTATTTTGCGCAAAGAAACCATACGAAATGTATCCGTCAAACAACCCAAAACAAAGTTATATTTTTATAACCCAAATGAAGTATTTTTACAAAATACTTTAATTGAAAATATACACGAATTTGTACGAACAAAATTATGATTTTTAAATAATTTAATTATTTTACGATCGGGCGAACAAACACGGGTATTTTACACTGAAATTGGAGACAACCAACCCCCACTAAAAGGGAGGGCCGGCTGCCCTTTTTCCCCTCCCCATTTCTTTTATTTTTCATATCAAACACACACACACAAACACCCTCTCTAGCTCATCTCTCCCTCTCCCTCTCGGTTTACACCACGACCACCACCGGAATCACCACCACCTCGTCGCCACCATCATCAAGAACAACAACAGCAGCTTCACCATCATCTTCTTCATCAAGATCTTCCCCATCCGTCATTTTTGAGCTCGAAATCGACATTTGGTAAGAACACTCGATTTCACACCTTAAAACACTTGATTTATGTTTATTAACATGTTATTGAGTCCATACAACAAGAATGTAGCCAAGAAATCGGCTAAAAACGTTTTAAAAATCGAAACCCATTTCAAAACTCGCATCAGTTCATCCTGCGAACTGAGATCCCAGATCCCAGTTTGTCTCGCGAAGCGAACCGAACCTGCTAACCGAACCGAACCTGCGAACCGAACCAAACCTGCGAACCGAACCGACTTGCGAAGTCAATTTGCAAACTGAACTGCGAGTCGAGACCTACGAGTTAAGACTTGCGAACCGAAACCAACCTGCAAAGTGAACTGCGAAGCGAACTGAAACTCAGTTCGCAGCGAACTCAAACCTCACTTCGCAGTCAACTTTTCAACGTCTTGAAATTTAACTCAAATGACTTAAATTTAAATTCCAGATACGATTTTTAATAAAGCAAGATAGTAGAAATAAAATTTTTTCAAGCTGACCTGGCAGCTCGACCCCAGCCAGGGGCTCTGCCCCTTGGACCCCGTCAGGGGTTGCCACCCATTGGACCCCGCTACCAGGGGCGCTGCCCCCGAACCCCCGTACACAGTTTTCAAACCTGAACAACAAATGAATACTTACACAACTCACTTAGACAAACTGATTGTCTCATACGTATATAACCTCACATGTTTAGGACATTAGGAGGTTACTATTCGGACAACGCACATATCGTAGGATCGCTGACAACTCACAGGTGAGTTCATAGCCCCACTCTTTCAAACTGTTTTACTGTTTTCGGGGTGAGACGCATGCACAATTACTGTTTTCGAATTATAATGATTAACTTTTATAATTCCCACTTAACTCTATTACTGTATGTAGTACGGAATGTGTAATACTTAGGAATTACACCCATCACATTGTTATATAACAATATCACTACTTAACATAGATAGGTTGCCATTGTACACCACTTGATCGTCGAAAAACAATTACCCTTACATAACTTAATTAAGTTATCACTATACGTTGGCCATATTATCGCGGGACAATATTATCGAATATGTTAGAACTGGTTAGTCCTACCTACACTAGTCAACAACTAGACTTTATACAGGGTTAGTTTTCCTTTTAAGAACTAAGACTGCCTATACACTCCAGGATTTCTCGAATGGACTTGTACTTAAGTGAACTTTTCCAGAGACCACAACATACTTGCTGAGCTGTAGGCTAGGAGTATGCGGTAGTAACATATGTTAGTATAGTTTCTTATACTAATGTCAAACAACTAGGTGATGATTATTCATGCCTAGGTTTCCTGTGCTGCACCTTATATCTAAATAGTGTATATACTTATTTAGATACAATAAACTACTTTCATGTGTTACATGACAACCTGTTAGATGCGTCGTGACTAAGATCTATATATGTATGTATATACATATATATATTTATATACATATACTTGTACACTATCTCAAGCACATGGTGCTATCTACCATTTCCTTATGTACATTGATATACATACACTCATACAAACATGTTTACTTAGTCGGGCATGTCGTAGTACTGCCGGCTCTCAATTACTTAGTCGGGCATGTCGTAGTACTGCCGGTTCTCAATTACTTAGTCGGGTATGTCGTAGTACTGTCAGCTCTCAATTATATATTTCGCTTGCAAGCAACACTGTTCGATGCCACGGATTTCAGTGGGCACAAAACGAGATCACGGTAAGTGATTCAAAACGATATCGTGGTAAAGCGATATACACATCGATATTATAACTTTATAACAATACGAAACAAGATCGTAGATTTTGAACTACTTTTCAAAAACATTTAAGGTTTATACTTTATGTTTCAACTAACAATCCTATGAACTCACCAGCTTTATAGCTGACTTGTTTTAGCATGTGTTCTCAGGTGTCTAACAGGATTAGGATTACTACAAGATATGCTAGCTCGAGTCGCATATTTTCAAACAACTGGATTTCCTTGCATAACTTTTGTATTTCTACTTATGTATTGGGACACATTTGGCGAACTCGCAGATATTCTAAACTATTATTTTGGCAATGTAATAACTATATTTTCAAACGTCTCATTTAGAGGTCGTTTGCTATGTATCTTATGCTTTGATGATTGATTAGTCACGCCCCGACCCGACCGCTTCCGCAAGCCGAATTTGGGAGTGTGACAGATTGGTATCAGAGCCTAAGGTTGTAGTGAACTAGGTTGCATTTAGTGGGCCTAGACTATGACCGTTAGGCAGTATTCCTCATTAGGTATAACTGGTTCAGGGATTACATCATACGAGTTTAATTTAACATAGCGTAGCTAACTATGTACAATTAAATAAAGATGATGTGATATCTGAAAGGGGTTATACTGAAACAGGAATGCACTAGTTGACTCTGATTGCTACGTGCTAGACACCCTAGGCTATAGTATGTACTGTAGGTATATATTAATAGGCCTTGCTTGTGTACTACTTTTACATATCTACATATATACCGAGTATATATAACTCAATTCCGCTGTACTGTCATGTACTCACGAAGAGGCACATCGCTGTCTTCCTTGCCATCACGACACAACACTTTCTCCATATGCACACATAGGAGAATATCATACCTATCACTGAACCTCGGGAAAGAGGCATAAACATTACCAATTGGGATGGAAACCCACACATGCTAAAAGTTCACAAAAATTTAAAACGAACAAATTTCTCACCATAGGGGAAATCATTACCAGGGTGTGTCACGATCACTACCCTCATATTATTTTCACTCGCTCATCGTCGGGCAGACGATCACCAATCAAAATTGGTCAACCACAACACCCAAACGTTTTGGAGCGTTCTTCCAGCAGTTAAACCGAAAAATCAACGACTTATTTGCGCCTCGATATCGACCTTGACCATATTGATCACCCTTGGATTAGTGTTGACTAAGTCCACAAAAACATCTCAATCACAACTTGATCATTTAGATCATCACGATTCAATACCTCAGTGCCTACCTGGTTCGATACCTTGGCACTTATATTTTAGTCTTCGCGCTACAATTGGGAACACTATTTAGTCGTTATCACGACTGCACATAAAAACTAGAATATCTCAATTTACTCATTCTAAGCATACGTGAGCTATTCACGTCATGACAACTTAAAAAGTCCGAAGACTTTCAAAAGCATAACTTAATTAACTTTCAGGGTCACATCACTACAAATCACTGATTTTCACGTTGCGCTAAATAAAAATCTTTGAATAAAGATCTTATACCTAGTCGTTTCATTCTTATTTAAGAATCATGCCGCCTAGACGACAAACGTACACGCAAGCTGAGCTTGACCAAATTGCTGAACAAAGAGTGGCTGATGCTCTAGCTACTCGAAACCGAGCGCGACCCTGCACCTATAAGGAATTCCTGAACTGTAACCCGCTAAACTTCGTCGGCACTGAAGGGGCTGTCGGATTAATCCGATGGATCGAGAGAATGGAATTTGTATTCCACATTTGCAACTGTCCCGATGACTACAAAGTTAAGTACTCCACCTATACCCTCCAAGATAATGCCCTTACCTGGTGGAATTCCTACGCCCGAACTGTAGGGATCGACACTGCTCACAAACTTCCTTGGGAGGAACTAAAACGAATCATGAGGGACGAGTATTGTCCCAGTGAAGAACTATACAAACTCGAGGATGAACTTTGGCACCTCACCGTAAAGGACAATGACATAATGTCATACACCAATCGCTTCCACCAACTGGCACTTCTTTGCCCAACTATGGTGAGCCCTGAAAACAAACAAATTGACAGGTACATCGGAGGACTCCCGATGCAAATTGAGGGAATGGTCACCGCCTCTAAACCCGACACTATTAACGACGTTGTTCGCATGGCCCACAAACTCATAGCACAGGTGGTTCGACGCGTAACGCCTGCAACTGAAAACAACCAAGGAAAATGGAATGAAAATTCCAGCACTAGTCATAATCCAACAAATCAACCCGAACCCTTGAGGTCCTACGCCAACGAACCCAAGGAAAAACGAGGCTATGCGGGTAATAAACCCTTTTGTCACGGCTGTAAACGTCATCATGACGGTTCATGTGGTTTACCCTGTGAAAGATGCCAACGATTTGGACACAAAATCTGGGATTGCAGGGTTCCTGCGAATCCCGACTCACAAAGGATATGCTTCAAATGTAAAGAACCCGGACATTACAAGAAGGATTGCCCAAAAAGGAAACGCAAAATCCACCTGATCGGCTCCGAATGAACCGAACAAACCTCCGACAATAATATAGGTACATCCTCCCTCGAACACATAATCTTTCAACTCTGGTTTACACCGAGCGTGTACTTTCGCTCCTCGATAGTACATTTTACCGAATTAATGCCGAGTGCATCATAGGGATAGTTAACCTAGGCCCACGTAAAACTCAAAGTTTGCTTTCAGCAGACTGATCAAACTGAACGTTCACAAATCAGTTAGTCCCGATAGGACTACTCTTTAAATGGTCACCTTGTGACAACTGCCTAGTCCCAGAGGGACTACAATGTAAACGGTTACCTAGTAACCACGACCTAATCATACATTGAACAAATGATACAGTTAGAAATTGACTACTATGATAAACTACGACACAGTCACGGATTGACTATTTTTCAACCTCGTCATAGACATGGTATGTCTACTATCTACTCGAGGAACCTCTCGTACATACATTTCTTCCCAGAACCCACGCTAGCACAACCTCACACGGAATTTCGGGACGAAATTTTCTTAACAGGGGGAGAATGTAACACCTGGTCAAAAAGACAATTTTCGCGCCAAAATTAAAACTTTCATTTCACATACTTGGTACGCATTACTTTAAATAATATGTTATTATTCTAAATAAATGTTATTTACACGGAAAATATTACACTATCTTAGAACATAATTCGTTTTGTCTAAAACGTATTTTGCGCGAAGAAACCATACGAAATGTATCCGTCAAACAACCCAAAACAAAGTTATATTTTTATAACCCGAATGAAGTATTTTTACAAAATACTTTAATTGAAAATATACACGAATTTGTACGAACAAAACTATGATTTTTAAATAATTTAATTATTTTATGATCGGGCGAACAAACACGGGTATTTTACACTGAAATTGGAGATAACCAACCCCCACCAAAAGGGAGGTCCGGCTGCCCTTTTTCCCCTCCCCATTTCTTTTGTTTTTCATATCAAACACACACACACAAACACCCTCTCTAGCTCATCTCTCCCTCTCCCTCTCGGTTTACACCACCACCACCACCGGAATCACCACCACCTCGTTGCCACCATCATCAAGAACAACAACAGCAGCTTCACCATCATCTTCTTCATCAAGATCTTCCCCATCCGTCATTTTTGAGCTCGAAATCGACATTTGGTAAGAACACTCGATTTCACACCTTAAAACACTTGATTTATGTTTATTAACATGTTATTGAGTCCGTACAACAAGAATGTAGCCAAGAAATCGGCTAAAAACGTTTTAAAAATCGAAACCCATTTCAAAACTCGCATCAGTTCATCCTGCGAACTGAGATCGCAGATCCCAGTTCGTCTCGCGAACCGAACCGAACCTGCGAACCGAACCGAACCTGCGAACCGAACCGAACCTGCGAACCAAACTGAACCTGCGAACCGAACCGACTTGCGAAGTCAATTTGCAAACTGAACTGCGAGTCGAGACCTGCGAGTCAAGACTTGCGAACCGAAACCAACCTTCAATGTGAAATGCGAAGCGAACTGAAATTCAGTTCGCAGCGAACTCAAACCTCACTTCGCAGTCAACTTTTCAACGTCTTGAAATTTAACTCAAATGACTTAAAAATTTAAATTCCAGATACCTGGCAGCTCGACCCCAGCCAGGGGCTCTGCCCCTTGGACCCCATCAGGGGTTGCCACCCATTGGACCCCGCTACCAGGGGCGCTGCCCCCGAACCCCCGTACACAGTTTTCAAACCTGAACAACAAATGAATACTTACACAACTCGCTTAGACAAACTGATTATCTCATACTTATATAACCTCACATGTTTAGGACATTAGGAGGTTACTATTCGGACAACGCACATATCGTAGGATCGCTGATAACTCACAGGTGAGTTCATAGCCCAACTTTTTCAAACTGTTTTACTGTTTTCGGGGTGAGACGCATGCACAATTATTGTTTTCGAATTATAATGATTAACTTTTATAATTCCCACTTAACTCTATTACTGTATGTAGTACGGAATGTGTAATACTTAGGAATTACACCCATCACATTGTTATATAACAATATCACTACTTAACATAGATAGGTTGCCATTGTACACCACTTGATCGTCGAAAAACAATTACCCTTACATAACTTAATTAAGTTATCACTATACGTTGGCCATATTGTCGCGGGACAATATTATCGAATATGTTAGAACTGGTTAGTCCTACCTACACTAGTCAACAACTAGACTTTATACAGGGTTAGTTTTCCTTTTAGGAACTAAGACTGCCTATACACTCCAGGATTTCTCGAATGGACTTGTACTTAAGTGAACTTTTCCAGAGACCACAACATACTTGCTGAGCTGTAGGCTAGGAGTATGCGGTAGTAACATATGTTAGTATAGTTTCTTATACTAATGTCAAACAACTAGGTGATGATTATTCATGCCTAGGTTTCCTGTGCTGCACCTTATATCTAAATAGTGTATATACTTATTTAGATACAATAAACTACTTTCATGTGTTACATGACAACCTGTTAGATGCATCGTGACTAAGACCTATATATGTATGTATATACATATATATATATTTATATACATATACTTGTACACTATCTCAAGCACATGGTGCTATCTACCATTTCCTTATGTACATTGATATACATACACTCATACAAACATGTTTACTTAGTCGGGCATGTCGTAGTACTGCCGGCTCTCAATTACTTAGTTGGGCATGTCGTAGTACTGCCGGTTCTCAATTACTTAGTCGGGTATGTCGTAGTACTGTCGGCTCTCAATTATATATTTCGCTTGCAAGCAACACTGTTCGATGCCACGGATTTCAGTGGGCACAAAACGAGATCACGGTAAGTGATTCAAAACGATATCGTGGTAAAGCGATACGAAATACGGGATCTGCAGGCCACCACCTGAGATTCACGCATATCAACGGACCTGCGAGCTTACACTCAAGATCGTTGATGCAGCAACGGATCGGCGAGCTCATACTCGAGATCGTTGGCTCAGTATTCGGATAAACGCTCTATCGTAGTCTGCAAGACTGCACGGTTACTCGTATTCAGCAACGGATCGGCGAGCTCATACTCGAGATCGTTGGCTCAGCATTCGGATAAACGCTCTATCGTAGTCTGCAAGACTGCATGGTTACTCGTATTCAGCAACGGATTGATAATATTAACTATTATCATAAGACGTAGTCATACACTTACTTAATAGTTCTTAGACACGTGGTGCCCCACGTTGTAGACTTATTTATACCTGATAGGTATCCAGGCATGGAATGCCTCCTGCTTTAGGTACTTAGGTACACACCCCAAATACTTAGGTATGAGATACCTCGTTAGACGTATACACATCGATATTATAACTTTATAACAATACGAAACAAGATCGTAGATTTTGAACTACTTTTCAAAAACATTTAAGGTTTATACTTTATGTTTCAACTAACAATCCTATGAACTCACCAGCTTTATAGCTGACTTGTTTTAGCATGTGTTCTCAGGTGCCTAACAGGATTAGGATTACTACAAGATATGCTAGCTCGAGTCGCATATTTTCAAACAACTGGATTTCCTTGCATAACTTTTGTATTTCTACTTATGTATTGGGACACATTTGGCGAACTCGCAGATATTCTAAACTATTATTTTGGCAATGTAATAACTATATTTTCAAACGTCTCATTTAGAGGTCGTTTGCTATGTATCTTATGCTTTGATGATTGATTAGTCACGCCCCGACCCGACCGCTTCCGCAACCCGAATTTGGGGGTGTGACAGGTGGCTGTTGTGGTTGTTGTTGTGGAGGTTGCTGACCAGGTTCTTGAATAACAACCCCTGTTCGCTGGCGGCGTCGATGTGGCAAATCAGCATAAGAAGGAGAAGACCCAGCTGGTCGCTTCCTAGTATTCCTAAGTACATGAACCCTGCCCTTAGAAATTCGTCTCAAAATACGCTTAAAGCGTTTAGGGTCAACCAGTTGAATTGCGTCTAAAGCATCTTGAGGAGGCACATCACCCTCAGAATCGGGTGGTGTGGGTCCACCATCATCATCATCTTCTTCGTCAACACGCTCAACCTTTTCAATATCATTTAAGTCTTGAGCAACCTCGTTATCAACCAAATCATCTTCACTCACCGGAGGAATCTCAACATCCTCGAACCCATCATTTGGCGGCGCAACATAGTTTTCGTCGACTATGTGCCCAAATAGCTCACGATCTGCCAAAACTGCTTCACCTTTTGGCGCTAGTTTATAATCGTTGAAAACGTAAAAGCATCGATGTCGGAACCAATAAAGACCGCTGATCCAGAGCAATACCCAAATCCAAATCATTCAGAATAAGCTGCACAAAACGTGGATATTGCAACCATTTATCCTTCCCAGCTCTAACTTTCTCAACCATATTCCCGAAGATATAACCACTAAAATTGTATGGCTTGTTGTACACCAAAGCCAACATCAAAGATAGAGTTGAATAACTCGCAGCATCGTAACCACCTTTCCGTGGAGATAAAAAAACTATGACAATATGACACAAATATCTCCAAACCCTGCAGAGATACTGTTTCCTGAAATCAGAAAGCTGATCCGCGAGATAGCCCATCCGCTGAAGACCACCATAGATAAAAGTTGTCTCGAACAGGGTCGGCATCTTGTGCGTGTTGTTGAACTGCAGAACACGAAGAATAGAATCCTCAGTAATCTCAATCTCTCATCTAAACATAGTCGAAACGATTCTTGGCACATCGTTCTCGGTGCTGATAAGCGCGTGATCGTAGAACTCCTCGATTTGATTCATATAAACCGGGTTAGAAGCTGTAATAGCATGATGAATCCTTGATCTGCGAAGAAACTCAATCATCGGCCGGAATAGAATCGAGTTTTTGTGTGTTGAATCCAGAAACGCAAAAATGTTGTGGCGAGAATTCGTGCGGCGATAGTAATCTTGAAGAGCTGCCATCTGTAAGTTAAAATACGGAAAAGATAACCAGAAACATCGTTACAGAATACGCTCAAATATTCAAACAAATAAAAAAATTCTGATTATAGGCGTCACTTAGCAAGTGATGCATAAACACTACCGACACTCAGGGAGTGTTGCATGAAACAGTGTTTGAAAATCAGAAATCAAATATAGCATCACCTTGGGGCAAGTGATGCTATCAGGGCATCACTGGTGTAAGTGACGTGGCCAAAGTATGCGTCATTGGGTACGACACTTAGGAAGTGTCGGTATAAAAGCAAGCGTCATTTAGCCAAGTGACAGTGTAATACAGATGCGTCACTAACAGAGTCACTAAAGGAGTGACGGTATAAGTGACGGTATATACATAGGCGTCACTATGGGAGTCACTTAAAGAAGTGACGCATAGTAAGGCATAAGTGACGAAAAGGTTTCTAAATTACCAAATAGCGTCACTAACTGGAAGTGACGCATAAAGTGACGCAACGATGAAGATCATCGCGTCACTGTTCAAACCCATGATTATCATGAAGAAGGAAAATTGGGGGTTTTGAAAAACGAGGTTACCAAAAGATGCGCAATGTCAAGCCGATCAAAACGCACCAAGTTTTAACATCAAACACAAACATATCAAGCCCCAATTCGCGTGATTTTGTTTAACCCTAAAACTCGTAACCCTAATTTAAGATTGAATCATGAATACGTAATTACAAGGGTTAAGATTTGTACAAAAAGAAGCGTAATCGAGTGAGGAACAAGAATATATAAGCCGATTGCACGAAAAAAGCTTGAAAATCCACAAATAAATCGAAAATCAGGAATACTCGAAGTGGCGCAGAGACAACTCAAGTGACGCTATGTCAGTGGAAGTGACGCTAATTGAATGGTGAAAGTGATAGATAGAAGTGTCGTTTGGAAGGGTATTTATATGAAAACCCTAATACGCGTCACTCAACCCGACACTTGTAGCGTCACTGGAAGCGTCATTAGGGGCGTCACTTATGAAGTGACGCATAATGTCACTTAGGAAAAAGTTTGAGATTCTTTTCGATCTTTTGCGTTTTGATTTTGGTACTCAAATTTGAAAGTAAAAGTAACTTGGTTATAACACAAAATAAAACTAAAAATAATAAAATAAAATAAATTAACACAGAATTAACGCAAAATTACAAATACAAAATTAACACATTCTTTTTAGTGACGAAATTGTTTAAGTCTGGTTAGGGATCATATCGGAATAACATGCAGTTATTAGGAGTAGTAAGTATTATTTCGATCATCAGTATATTTGTCCACTTTAAATTTATTTGGCATGCTAAAAACACCTTTTATAAAAATTATTCCAAAACGATTATCAGTATATTTGTCCTCTTAAAAATATTACACTCACATCTAGGAGCCAAATTATTATTATTCGTATGTATATTTCTCTGTGGTCCCCACCATAGATATACATCTTAACTTAAGACATAGACCATACTTCCATTTATAGAAAGAATATAAGAAAATCATTTTTAAGAATCTAGTCAGCGGTGACAGGTCTATACTTACATACAACAGAGCGACATAGCTTGATTCAGGTTTAAGCAAAACCATAATTGGTCAAACCATTATGGCGACCTCGTTAGGTATCTTAATTTTTAAAGACTTTTCAATTACTTTGACTTGTGGTTGCTTAATTTTAAGTATATATTAACAGAAACCAGGTCTATACTTACGTATAACATAGGAAACTGTCAATATATACCCCCAAATGATATCAAATAAACTTCATCCACGAAAATATATCTAGCATAAGTAAGATATTAAGACTTTTGTCATACATCTGACGGTGTTATACCACTTGAAATAAACAAGTATATTAGGCTTCTTAAAAGGACTCAAAGAGTTTTGTGTAACATGCCTACTAATACATCGTATGATGAAGATAATGTTCATAAAAAATGTTTTTAACATGTCAGATAAACCTACTGACACATCCAAGATAAACCTTAAGATTCCATTTTGTGCATGTCACCTGATGTACTATCATATCCCAAGTTATTTACAGACACAACTCAACGTCTATTTTAAAAATGTAGCAACCGTGCATTTCTTTGATACTAAAGAGTATAAAGAGTGGCTATTGCCCTTTTTTTTATTAACACACATAAAAGCATATAAACTTACGTTCCAAGTTACAAGTTACTTTTTAATCACAAAGAACCTTAAACCAATCATATTAATTAGTTCATCAAATCGAGTACGTGAAAAAGCTTTGGTGAAAAGGTCAGCGTTTTGCTTAATGGTGTCTATATGGACAAGATCTATCAGGTGTTTTTCATAGCAATCCCGTATAAAGTGGAACCAAAGTTCTATGTGTTTAGTCTTAGAGTGTTGTACGGGATTGCGTGTGATAGATATGGCAGCAGTGTTATCTATATGAATAGGAGTCATAGTAAGAAGTAACCCGTAATCACGCAGTTGATGCTGACTCCACAGAACCTGAGAACAACAACTAGCAGCAGCAACGTACTCGGCCTCCGCTGTTGAAATAGAAACTGTAGTCTGCTTCTTGCACTGCCACGAGACCAAGTGCGATCTGAGAAATTGGCATCCACCTGTTGTGGACTTCTTGTCTATGCTGCAACCACCATGATCAGAATCCGAATAGGCAGTAAGAGCGAATATTTTCTCATTCGGATACCATAGACCAAGATTGGGTCTATGTTTGAGATAACCAAAAATTTTCGCTTTCCCGCCTTCATATGAGACACCTTTGTCTTAGCTTGATAGCGTGAGCAGATGAATACAGCGAACACAATATCCGGTTGAGAGGCAGTCAAATACATAAGAGAACCTATCATAGAACGATAGTCCTTTTCCTTGCAATCTTCTTCATCCTTAGCAAGTCTAAGATTGTGATTAATCTCGATAGGAGTCCTATAGGTTTTACAATCGAGCAAGTCATACCTAGTCAACATGTCATTGACATATTTTGACTGATGAATATAGATACCTTTAGCAGATTGCTAAACTTGTACACCTAAAAAGAATTTGAGCTCTCCCATCGCACTCATCTCAAACTCAGACTTCATGATTTGCTCGAAGTTCTTGCGCATTGCCTCGTTTGTAGAGCCGAAAATGATGTCATCCACGTAAACCTGCACGAGTAACATATGTTCTCTATCCCCAGACTGTTCTCTACAGATGAATAAGGTACTATCAATGTTGCCCCTAACAAAACCATGTTTTATCAGATGAGTAGTAAGCCTCTCATACCAAAGCCTCGGAGCTTGATGAAGACCATATAACGCCTTGTTCAATTTACAAACATATTCTGGATGCACAGGGTCTTCAAGCCCTGGAGGCTGCTTAACATACACTTCCGTATCCACTTGTCCATACAGAAAGGCACTTTTTACATCAAGTTGATTGACACGAAATCCTTTGTAGGAGGCATCTGCTAAGAAGATGCGAATTGACTCTAGTCGAGCAATAGGAGCAAATACTTCATCATAGTCCAAACCCTCAATTTGAATGAAGCCTTGAACTACCAAACGTGCTTTGTTACGAACCACAATGCTCCGATCATCCATCTTATTTCGATATACCCAACGAGTGCCAGTCATGTGGGCACCTTTGGGTAACGGAACCATTTCCCAAATGTGTAGCTTCTGAAATTGCTGTAGTTCCTCTTGCATGGCCTCAACCCATGATGGATCTTTTAAGGCCTCATCAACCTTCTTTGGTTCAACTTGAGATAGATGACACGAATTTATCTGAGCAACAAGAGTCAAAAGTTGCTAAGTTTGAGACTATTTCACTTGTTGTCGTGTTTGAACCGCAACATGAGGATCACCAATGATATTTTCAATGGGATGATTCTTATGTACACGAGTCACTGGAATTGTATCCAGTGCAAGGACCAACTCCAAGTTGTTCATATCACCCTGTAGACTCAGGACCAGTAGAACTTTCAAGTAGCAAGGGTTCTTGTAAGGCCTCATCTTCATGAGTAAAGAAATGAAAGTATACCATTTCTTCTTCTTCCTCTTCCTCTAAAGGAGGCATGTTTGGATCATCAGGAAAATCCTTTGCATTGATCATTCCTGAAGTTGAAGGAACATCCGAAGATGGGGTAGTGGGAGATGGTACAGTTGAAGTAGGTGATGGAGTGGGTGTTGGAGTGAGTGTTGAGGCAGAAGTTTGGTTGGATGTCAATTCGGGGTTTGGGTCAGATGGTTTAAAGAAGGAATTGGGTGTTTCTTGAGAAATATTGATTCTATGAAGTAGGGTGACCAAATCTTCCTCTTGATCTTCTTCTGGTATGTTGAAAGAGTTAAAAACATCTGCATAATTGAAAAACCAATCCGGACCCGTTCCTTGAGGAGGATTTGTATAACGCAAATATTTGACCTCAAAATGCTCTTCTACTTGGTGTGTTGATTTGATGTAAACTCTTTTATTCGGGGAATTAACCGAATAGCCAAGGAAGATCCCTTCAACGGCTTTCTCACCAAACTTTGAGACTTTATCTTTTGTAATCATAATCAAACATGGACACCCAAACAGCTCTAGAAACTTCAGATTAGGCTTACGGTTATTATAAAGTTCATAACATGTCTTGTTCTTCTTCTTAACTGTAAGCACCCGATTCAGAAGATAACAACCAGTGCTAACTGCCTCAGCCCAGAATATGATAGGTAACTTTGAATTAGCTGACATAGTCCGAGCTGTCTCGATGATAGTCCTATTCTTACGTTATGCAACTCCATTCTGTTGAGGAGTTCTTGGAGCACTGAATTGATGATCAATGCCTTTTGAAGCACAATATAACTCGAGAGTAGAATTCTTGAATTCAGTTCCATTATCACTCCGCGGACTCTTCACCTTTAAGTTGCACAAATTTGCCAACTTATCCAACAGGTATACCAAAATATCTGCAGTCTCACCCTTTGAAGCCAGAAAATATACTCACAAAAATCTTGAGTAGTCATCAGTAACTACCAAGCAGTAAGATCTGCCACCAATGCTCTTTGTAGAAATGGGACCAAAAAGATCCATATGCAAAAGTTCCAGTGGTGCAGCAATAGAATTCACTGTCTTAGACTTATGGGACTTTTTGTGGAGTTTGCCCTTGTGGCAAGAAATACAGTCATCTTTTAAAGAAAATGAAGGTTTTGGAACTCCATTTACCAAATCGTTCTTTATAAGAAAATTCATTTTGCGAAAATGAATATGTCCCATCCGTTTATGCCAAAGAAGTGATTCCTTTTCCAAAGCCTTTGAAAGGAGACAAGTGTATTCGCTTGTCGTCTCCACAGTTCGCATATTGATCAATTAGGTGTCATTTTTCCTTGGTGTTTGCATAAGCACCCATTCCTTGGGAATGACATAACCTGGCTTCAGAATCACACATTCAGATTTTGTGAATGCCGTGGTATAATCCTTATCACAAACTTGTGAAACGCTCAGCAAGTTGTGGCACATAATTCACATTTTCAAAGCTAACTTTCCCATTGGTTAGCGTTCCTCTACCCGTAATTATTCCTCCAGTATCTCCTGCAAAGGCAATATGTCCTCCAACGTATGGTTTAACATCTGTCAGAAGAGACACATCGCCAGTCATGTGTCGCGAGCAGCCACTGTCCATATACCATTCGCTATCTTTAACACGTTCGGACTTCTGCAACACATAAAAGTAAGGAGATTAGTGAGATACGGTGACCCAAGACTTTACAGACTTAGGTCTACCGAGGTTATCAACAATAAGCACATCAGTCAGAATTTTATTTTTCATCAAATCAGAATTTTCATCTGATGTGTTATTGTTGACGACAGAAGAGTCAATTACATGCTCTTTTCTTTTCCAAACTTTGGATGGTTCGGAAGTTGGTTTGAGAGAAATGTCGGGTTTTTGTTTTGGCAAAGGTTTTTGCCCAACATTTCTTTGCTTCTCAACCGGCTTGGGAGAGTTGGAATAACGCCTAGGTGGGGAATGTGAAAACGAATTTTCGATAAAAAGATGTTCTAGGCAAATCTCTCCCATAGTGCTGATTAGAAAGCTTGGGATAAACACGAATTAAATGTCCCTATCTCTTGCAGTAGAAACAGGAACGGTTCTCAACAAATAGTTGAGGCTGAGGATTTACCAAATGAGATGGCGAAGCATTTTTAGAACATGCACATTGTATACAGGTTTTAGAAGATGCTTGCCTCGGTTGATCGGTTAAAGTTGAAGTTGAAGGTTTTTTACAAGAAACTTTTTCATTATTAACAGTTAAATTATGTTTCAAAATATTTACAGGTGTCTGTAAAGTTTGAGGTTTCTCATTCAAAACCTTTTTCTTGCCCTTCTTAGTTTGTACTTTAGGGGCAGGTTTCTTTGTCAAAATCACCTTTTCAGATTTGACTTCAACCTTCTCAACCTTAGGATATTCCTGATCGGTAATATCCTCAATCTCAACAATCTCCTCAACACAAACTGGAGATACACCTTCAGGCTTAACAAACTTAGGCAAGGGATAGTCTGACCTCTTGGTTTTCTCATTTGCCTGTTTGTTTTGTTTAGCTTCTTTGGATTTAATACCATAAAGCAATGCATAATCAACTAGAATCTCTTCAGTGCCTTCCTTAACAGGCATAAGACAGTATTCGGTAGGAGGTGGGACTACAGTTAACCGAGTCCTGTCTTACTTTTGTCACCTGTCCTTTTGTGACACCCGCCAAATTAGGACTAGAGATTAGTGCCTAATCAATTGTTAATACATGTAATTAGTTTGTATTAGGCTAATTAACGTATCGAATTATATATTGATGAATATATACAATTATGCGATTTGATTAAATCGTACGCCACCCAAATCGAATAAAATTCGATTCAGTTTATACGGACGTTGGTGAACAATTTTATTAAATAATGTAATATTATTTAGTACAAACATTATATCCAAAATATTATTTTGATAATATTTCATAATTAGTTTGTATCGTACAAATAAACGTCCACGCGATTAAAATGTTAAACACACAAACAAACGAAACCATTTAAGTTATTAAGTATTTGGTAAAATACTTCAACAAAAATATTGAATAAACATTCGTATTTTAAAACATATAATTAAACGTATAAAATAATTATTTAACGTTTAAACGAGCGGAAAAACGAACACCGCACGGAGCGCAAACGCGGGGATTAAAATTTGGGAGATTCCCCTCCCCCTTCTTCCCAAAAATCTGCCCCTCCCCCCCCCCCCCCCCCCCCCATTTCCCCTCACTTTTTCATTTATCATCTCTCTCTTCCACCTCCTTTCTCTCTTTTCTCTCTAACCATAACCACCACACCACCACCACCACTTAAATCACCAAAATAACACCACCAAACAACATTAAATTATCTAGCTCGTTTGGAAGAAAACGCTCACGGAGTCACGATCTACATTTCCCTCTTTTCGGATTCCTCCGGCGTTAAGTTTGTAAGTTTCTGACAAAACCCGAAACACTCCGATTTTACTCATTTTCACTTGTTTATGGGTTATTTAAGCTTAAAATGTCCAAATATGGGTTGGGTAAAAGAATCAGACCAAACGGTCGCCGGAAAACATGTTTTTGGCTCAAATTCCGGCCAACAGCTCATTGTGTCGCAGAGGCTCCAGGCCACCTGCGACACAAGCCCTTATGTTGCTAAATCCCCACTTATGTCGCATATAGCGACACAAGTGACTATGTCGCAAACCCTTCGGATGTCGCATTTAGCGACACAAAACACTATGTCGCAAAACCTATTTCCGTCGCATATAGCGACACAATATTTTATGTCGCATAAATTGCGGATGCCGCACTTAGCAACACAAGCCCTTATGTCGCAGATATGATCTGCGACACAATAGACTATGTCGCACCTAGCGACACAATTCTTATGTCGCACGTAGTGTCGCATGAAACAGAACCAAGAAAGCACAGATTTTACTAAGTGTCGAGACCTAAAATTTTATCACTTTATTTCACCCAAATTCAAGTCCAGGTGCGTTTTTCACCAAAGCATCTCGACCCCAACCAGGGGCCAGCCCCTTGGACCCCGCCAGGGGTTGCCACCCCTGGGACCCCGCTAACCAGGGGCGCTGCCCCCGGACCCCCGTCACCTAAAGTTTATAAATACTTTTAAGTATAACACTTCGAAATTATAATAATAATAATAGTTGAGATTATTATTACAAACAAATCACCAACGGGCCGTACACGTCTTCAAAACATAACCAAATCAACCAAATCGTAGTAATTTGGACATTCTAGTTGAAAGAACAACTACAAAGGTAGTCTTTATAGATACCTTCTCACATTTATAACCATCGCGTGTCGTGGACACCCTCAGGTTACAAGTCTTCGGACATCGATTCTCAGCTAATCAACTCAAGTTTAATTAGTTAAACTCTCCAGACTCAGGTGAGTCTCATAGCCCCTATTTTACCGTTTTACTCAGGGGTGTGATATACTGCTTGTTTTATTTTAACTATATGAACGCAAAAACGAAAACAAACGATTACTACATGAGTTATCTCACTAATCTTTCAAAGCCCTCCTCAACATAGTTTGGTAATACGTTGTAGCGTGAATATTAGTATATGGTACCATATAGGATTGACCCTCCTCGTCCGGGTTAGCATGCACTAACTGGGTAAACGGATGTACTAATATTTGTTCACATGAGTGTAGATTAGGCACTCGTGGGAGGCACATCGATCAGAATTCCTTAAATGTGGACCTGACACCTCGAGTTAAGCTCAGACTATGTGCTCATGGCTGTAAAACTTTTATTTTGCTTAATTGCATTTTAAATTCAACTAAATCTTGCGGTTCATATGATATATGTGTTGACATACAAACCTGAGCTCACCAGCGTTTCGCTGACCCATTTTAGCATGTATCACAGGTACTCAGCAGTAGTTGGACTGCCATTCAGGATATCATTAGCTCGAGTCATCATGCAAAAGATTCAGAGATTTAGCTGCATTATTATATTTTGTATAGATTAATTATGTATGTAAATCTCTCAATCCAGGAACTGAGCTAATGTAAACTATATTTTGATGTAAACTTTGATTTTATTAATAAAAGTTGTAAAACGACGCATATAGAGTCGTTCATTATATCTTTGAGCTGTGATTATTGATTTGTCACGCCCCAACCTGAGTCGCTTCCGCAACCCGAATTTGGGGGTGCGACAGATTGGTATCAGAGCCTAAGGTTATAGGTACTAGGTTGCATTTAGTGGACCTAGACTATGACCGTTAGGCAGTATTACTTATTAAGTATGATTAGGTTCAGTGACTGCATTGTATTGGTTTAATTTAACATAGCCTGATCAACTATGTACAATTAAAAGAATATGATGTGAGATCTGAAAGGAGTCATGACTGAACAAGATACACTAGTTGACTCTGACCACGAGAGAAACCGGGACTCAAACATGTCTGTGATTAGACACTTTAGGCTATTATGTGATATATATATATATATATATATATATATATATATATATATATATATACACATAGATAGGCCTCACTCTCGCTCAATATCTTAGGCTATATTATATATGCATTATATGAATATAGGCCTCATTCTTTCTAACGCTTTGTCTCAGAATGGCAAACACACCACCCAACTCGTCACGCTCTCATCCGTATGGATCACGAAACCCAAGGGTGACTAGGAGGAACACCAGGTTGCCTCGAGCTGACCCATATCCCAATCATCTCACTTTGCCGGACTTACCGTCACGAGAAACGACTTGATACTAAGGATATCGAACTCCAAGAAACCAACGAAAACTGGAGACTCACATCACTCGAACGTATCAATCAAATCTCCGAAGAGCACGAACATACCGTCAACCACATGGACACCCTTGACAACCGTCTGGGTGAAACCATCGAATCTATGGAGGTTGTCCACAACCAAGTGATTGGCAACCGAAACGAAATCTCCGTCCTACAATCAAGACTAAATCAGTGCGAGACACGTCTAAGGGAAACCGAGGACGCTCTCCGAATGGTTAGCAGACTTGCAGAGTCTATGGACCATCTCACCGCACTACTACCACAACTCAATCTACGACAGGATTAGCTTAGGCTAAATTTGTACTTTATCATGCTTTCGTAGGACCTATGTAATTCGACCGGATGTAATAATTCCCGGCACTTTTGTAAAACTTCTAAGTCTGTGACTTTTGAAACTCCTAACTAGAAATTGTCTGTAATCATTCAACTTCTATTATGAATTGACAATTTCTCCCGTTATTTCTACATTGTGATTTTACCATGTGATGTTGTATATTACCACTTTTATATATGTACATCAATCGTGCTTATTATTTTGGTACCACCTCTCATGTACCTTTTATTTCTCTTTTGAAGAATCATTCCGCCAAAGAAGAAAAGTTATAGTGATGCTGAAATTGCTGTCATCGTTTCCCGAGCTATGGCCGAAGCCCTGGCTACTCGGGATTCACCACAAAACTCCAGGAGGAGTAATGATACTCCAGAAATTACTCCTGTCATCAAGCCTTGTTCTTACAAGGATTTTCTCAGCTGTAAACCGCTAAATTTCAAGGACACGGAAGGTGCCATCGGTCTAATCAGGTGGATCGAATCTGTCTTCGATTTGTGCAACTGCACGGGAGACAGCAAGGTCGAATTTGCTGCTTACACCTTTCAAGAAGGTGCACTCACATGGTGGAATACTCATGCCAGTTCTGTGGTCATTGATGTAGCAAACCAACTCCCCTGGACAGACCTGAAGAAAATGCTAAGGGACGAATATTGCCCCACCGAGGAACTCCACCGGTTCGAGGAAGAATTACGGCATTTAAGGCAATGATATCACTGGTTACACCACCAAATTCCAGCAACTCGCCCTTCTATGTCCGGGTTTGGTAGACACGGACGAAAAACGCATCAAGAATACATCCGCGGCCTCCCAGTGAACATCTAGGGAAATGTCGCCTCATCCAAGCCAACCACCATCCAAAGTGCTATCCGGCTTGCACATGAACTCATGGCGATGATTGTCAGCCGTGAAGCATCCACCACCCCTTCCAACAACAAATGCAAACCTACTGAACACCGCGACCAAACAAACAAGAAAACCAATGCCATCCAAGCTTACACCTCCAACACTGAACCCAAACGCCGGTATACGGGGAACAAATCTTATTGTTCCAAGTGTAACCGCCACCACGAGGGTCAATGCAATACCCCTTGCAACAACTGCAGGAGACACGGGCACTCGACCAAAGATTGCCGAGCTCCCAAATCCAACAACAATACCTCCAACAACAACAACAACACCAGGCCGCCTAGAGCCTGCTTCGAATGTGGGAACACCGGGCACTTCAGGAATGAATGCCCGAAGCTGAACAACAACACTAGAGGTAGAGCCTTCGTACTCAACTCTGGGGACGCCCGTGAAGACCCAAATGTGGTCTCGGGTATGTTCCTCCTCAACAACTTAACTGCTTCTATTCTATTTGATACTGGTCCCGATAGAAGCTTTATTTCTGATGAATTTTACCCATTGATTGACATCACCCCTGTTGCTCTAGATGTTAAGTACACTGTAGAACTAGCGAACGGTAAACTCATAGAGACCGATAGTGTGATACCCTAATTTCACTTTAAACCTAGCCAACGAAACCTTTTCAATCGATCTTATGCCCGTTGAAATTGAAGTTTCGACGTCATCATAGGAATGGACTGGTTGTCCAGACACCGAGCCGAAATCGTTTGTTACGATAAGATTGTTCGCATCCCTCTCGCCGCCGGTAGAACTTTGATCATACAGGGGGAGACCGGTAGGACGAGACTAAACATCATCTCTTGTTTGAAGACCCAAATATTTCTAAGAAAGGGGTATCCGGTAATCCTCGCACACATCATCGAGAAAAGGTCAGAAGAGAAGCGACTTGAGGATGTGCCCATCGTATGAGACTTTCCAGAAGTCTTTCCCGAAGAACTGCCTGGTCTGCCACCGCCAAGACAGGTCAAGTTCTCAACCGATCTCGTGCCAGGTGCTGCACCCGTGGCTCGAGCACCATACCGATTAGCCCCATCCGAACTTCCGGAGCTGTTCACCCAGTTACAGGAACTCCTGGATAGAGGATTCATTAGACTGAGTTCTTCACCCTGGGGAGCTCCGGTCTTATTCGTGAAGAAGAAAGACGGTTCTTTCGAATGTGCATCGACTACCGAGAGTTGAATAAATTGACCGTCAAGAATCGGTATCCACTCCCTCGCATCGATGACCTGTTTGACCAACTGCAAGGGTCAAGTATTTATTCAAAGATGGATCTTCGGTCAGGTTATCATCAACTTCGAGTTCGCGACACCGATATCCCGAAAACTGCTTTCCGAACTCGTTACGGGCATTAGGAATTTCAGGTGATGCCCTTAGGTTTAACAAACGCACCGGTTGTATTCATGGACCTTATGAATCGGGTGTGCAAACCTTACCTCGATAAGTTTGTCATTGTCTTCATCAACGACATTCTCATATACTCGCGAAATGAACAAGAACACGCGCAACACCTCAAAACCGTCCTAGAACTACTCAGACACGAGGAGTTATATGCCAAATTCTACAAGTGTGAGTTCTGGATACAATCCGTTCAATTCCTTGGACACGTTGTTAATAGTCAAGGAATCCATGTCGATCCATCAAAAATCGAGGCTATCAAGTGCTGGCAAGCACCAACATCTCCAACCGAAGTACGCCAATTCTTGGGTCTTGCTGGGTACTATCGGCGATTCATTGGAAATTTCTCGAAAATAGCCCAACCACTCACAACCCTGACTCAGAAAGACAAAAAGTTCGATTGGACTAATAAACAAGAGTCAGCATTTCAACTCCTGAAACAAAAGCTTTGCAGTGCTCCTATTCTATCGTTACCCGAAGGCACCGATGACTTCGTGGTATATTGCGATGCTTCCCACCAGGGTCTCGGTTGCGTGCTGATGCAACGAGACAAGGTCATTGCTTACGCCTCGCGATAACTCAAAACCCACGAAAAGAACTACACTACTCATGATCTCGAACTCGGAGCTGTCATTTTTGCTCTCAAAATATGGAGACATTACCTCTACGGCACTAGGTGCACAATCTTCACCGACCACAAAAGTCTCCAACACATCTTCGATCAAAAGGATCTCAACATGAGGCAACGTCGATGGGTCGAGTTGCTCACCGACTACGATTGTGAGATCAAATACCATCCGGGTAAGGCAAATGTTTTTGCCGATGCCCTCAGTCGAAAAGAACGAACGAAACCACTTCGAGTCCGAGCCCTCAGTATGACCATTCACAATGATATAAACATTCAGATTCTCACTGCTCAACTCGAAGCTCTGAAACCTGATAGCATCAAAAATAAGCCTTGCGAGGCATGGATAAACAATTTGAAATCAAACCTAACAGAGTTAGGTACCTCACTAACCGAATCTGGTTGCCTAGTTTTGGGAACCTGCAAGACTTGGTGATGGATGAAGCTCACAAGTCTAAATACTCTATCCACCCGGGATCCGACAAAATTTATCACGGCATCAAGGAATTTTATTGGTGGCTGAATATGAAAGCTGAAATCGCCACATACGTCAGCAAGTGTCTTACTTGCTCAAAAGTCAAAGCTGAGTATCAGAAACCTTCTGGTTTACTCCAACAACCCGAGATTCCTGAATGGAAATGGGAGAAAATCGCCATGGATTTCATAACCAAACTTCCTAAGTCATCGAGCGGTTGCGATACCATTTGGGTGATCGTCGATCGTCTCACAAAATCTGCCCATTTCCTTCCGATCAAGGAAACCGATAAAATGGAACGCCTTACCCGAATCTACGTCAAAGAAATTGTTTCACAACACGGCATTCCAATCTCGATTATCTCAGATAGGGATAGTCGTTTCACGTCTCACTTTTGACAATCGCTTCAGCGATCATTGGGTACCCGCCTTGACCTGAGTACCGCATACCACCCTCAAACCGACAGCCAAAGTGAACGAACAATTCAAACAATGGAAGACATGCTACGAGCTTGCGTAGTTGACTTCGGTGTAAACTGGAAAAAACACCTACCGTTGTGCGAGTTTTCGTATAACAACAGTTATCACACCAGCATAAAGGCTGCACCCTTCGAGGCACTCTACGGTCGTAAGTGCCGCTCACCGATTTGTTGGACCGAAGTGGGAGACAGTCAACTCACTGGTCCTAAGATCATCCACAAAACAACCGAGAAAATCTTCGAGATTCAAAACAAACTCAAAGCCGCACGTGATCGTCAGAAAAGTTATGCTGACGTGAGACGCAAACCACTCGATGTTCCAGGTTGGGGTACTACTCAAAGTTTCACCTTGGAAAGGTGCATTCGTTTCGGCAAACGCGGGAAGTTAAATCCCAGGTACATTGGACCATTCGAAATCCTCGAAAGGATTGGTCCAGTGGCATATCGATTGCAGCTGCCATCCGAGCTCAGCAGCGTGCATCCCACTTTTCACATTTCTAACTTAAGAAATGTTTGTCAGATGAGACACTTATCATTCCACTCGATGAAATTCGAGTTGACGAAAAGCTTCATTTTGTTGAAGAACCCGCAGAAATCATGGACCGTGAGGTCAAACAACTCAAACAAAGTCGTATTCCCATTGTCAAAGTCAGGTGGAATTCGCGGCGTGGGCCGGAATTTACCTGGGAACGGGAGGACCAAATGCGACACAAGTATCCTCAGTTATTTGCTGATGCTACTTCAAACACGACTTCAAGTTAAATTTCAGGACGAAATTCTCCTAACATGGGGAGAATATGACACCCGCCAAATTAGGACTAGAGATTAGTGCATAATCAATTGTTAATACATGTAATTAGTTTTTTATTAGGCTAATTAATGTATCGAATTATATATTGATGAATATATACAATTATACGATTTGATTAAATCGTACGCGACCCAAATCGAATGAATTTCGATTCACTTTATACGGACGTTGGTGAACAATATTATTAAATAATGTAATATTATTTAGTACAAACATTATATCCAAAATATTATTTTGATAATATTTCGTAATTAGTTTGTATCGTACAAATAAACGTCCACGCGATTAAAATGTTAAACACACAAACAAACGAAACCATTTAAGTTATTAAGTATTTGGTAAAATACTTAAACAAAAATATTGAATAAACATTCGTATTTTAAAACATATATTTAAACGTATAAAATAATTATTTAACGTTTAAACGAGCGGAAAAACGAACACCGCACGGAGCGCAAATGCGGGGATTAAAATCTGGGAGATTCCCCTCCCCCTTCTTCCCAAAAATCTGCCCCTCCCCCCCCCCCCCCCATTTCCCCTCACTTTTTCATTTATCATCTCTCTCTTCCACCTCCTTTCTCTCTTTTCTCTCTAACCATAACCACCACACCACCACCACCACCACTTAAATCACCAAAATAACACCACCAAACAACATTAAATCATCTAGCTCGTTTGGAAGAAAACGCTCACGGAGTCACGATCTACATTTCCCTCTTTTCGGATTCCTCCGACGTTAAGTTTGTAAGTTTCTGACAAAACCCGAAACACTCCAATTTTACTCATTTTCACTTGTTTATGGGTTATTTAAGCTTAAAATGTCCAAATATGGGTTGGGTAAAAGAATCGGACCAAACGGTCGCCGGAAAACATGTTTTTGGCTCAAATTCCGGCCAACAGCTCATTGTGTCGTAGAGGCTCCAGGCCACCTGCGACACAAGCCCTTATGTCGCTAAATCCCCACTTATGTCGCATATAGCGACACAAGTGACTATGTCGCAAACCCTTCGGATGTCGCATTTAGCGACACAAAACACTATGTCGCAAAACCTATTTCCGTCGCATATAGCGACACAATATTTTATGTCGCATAAATTGCGGATGCCGCACTTAGCAACACAAGCTCTTATGTCGCAGATATGATCTGCGACACAATAGACTATGTCGCACCTAGCGACACAATTCTTATGTCGCACGTAGTGTCGCATGAAACAGAACCAAGAAAGCACAGATTTTACTAAGTGTCGAGACCTAAAATTTTATCACTTTATTTCACCCAAATTCAAGTCCAGGTGCGTTTTTCACCAAAGCATCTCGACCCCAACCAGGGGCCAGCCCCTTGGACCCCGCCAGGGGTTGCCACCCCTGGGACCCTGCTAACCAGAGGCGCTGCCCCCGGACCCCCGTCACCTAAAGTTTATAAATACTTTTAAGTATAACACTTCGAAATCATAATAATAATAATAGTTGAGATTATTATTACAAACAAATCACCAACGGGCCGTACACGTCTTCAAAACATAACCAAATCAACCAAATCGTAGTAATTTGGACATTCTAGTTGAAAGAACAACTACAAAGGTAGTCTTTATAGATACCTTCTCACATTTATAACCATCGTGTGTCGTGGACACCCTCAGGTTACAAGTCTTCGGACATCGATTCTCGGCTAATCAACTCAAGTTTAATTAGTTAAACTCTCCAGACTCAGGTGAGTCTCATAGCCCCTATTTTACTATTTTACTCAGGGGTGTGATATACTGCTCGTTTTATTTTAACTATATGAACGCAAGTACGAAAACAAACGATTACTACATGAGTTATCTCACTAATCTTTCAAAGCCCTCCTCAACATAGTTTGGTAATACGTTGTAGCATGAATATTAGTATATGGTACCATATATGATTGACCCTCCTCGTCCGGGTTAGCATGCACTAACTGGGTAAACGGATGTACTAATATTTGTTCACACGAGTGTAGATTAGGCACTCGTGGGAGGCACATCGATCAGAATTCCTTAAATGTGGACCTGACACCTCGAGTTAAGCTCAGACTATGTGCTCATGGCTATAAAACTTTTATTTTGCTTAATTGCATTTTAAATTCAACTAAATCTTGCGGTTCATACGATATAAGTGTTGACATACAAACCTGTGAGCTCACCAGCATTTCGCTAACCCATTTTAGCATGTATCACAGGTACTCAGCAGTAGGTTGGACTGCCATTCAGGATATCATTAGCTCGAGTCATCATGCAAAAGATTCAGAGATTTAGGTGCATTATTATATTTTGTATAGATTAATTATGTATGTAAATCTCTCAATCCAGGAACTGGGCAAATGTAAACTTTATTTTGATGTAAACTTTGATTTTATTAATACAAGTTGTAAAACGACGCATATAGAGTCGTTCATTATATCTTTGAGCTGTGATTATTGATTAGTCACGCCCCAACCCGATTCGCTTCCGCAACCCGAATTTGGGGGTGCGACGCCTTTGCTTGTTAATAATTTCATTAAAGACAACTGTTGCTGAAGAAGAACCGAAAATTTTGTTCTTATAGTTATCATACTCAATTTTTAAATCAGAAAGTTCTTTATCCAACAATTCAATTTCAGCGAGATAGTTGTTAATAGCATCTTGTTGACTAAAAACTTTGGCTTTATATGTTTGAGTATCCAACTTATGAGACTCAATATGCTTATCATACAAATGTTCATTTGCTTTTAAATATTTGTTAGACTCGGTAAGTTTCACAACTTTTTCTCTTAAATCTAAGTTGTCCTTTTGAAAACCTTTCAAAGATTCAGTCAATTTAATGCATGAAATACAGTTTACAGGGTTCATCAGGTTCATTGTGTACCTCATTAGTAATGTGAGCCATAAGACACTGTTGATACTTTTCAGCTTGCGCACTCCAATCTGTATTTGTAGGCTCAAAAACAACCAAAGCATCAGATGTCGCTAATTTCACTTTCTCCTTTTCTTGAGCTTGAGGAGCATCAGGCTTTGTAAAACCCGATGGAGGGACTTTGGGTTTCTCGCATTTCCTTACGAAATGTCCCAAATTTTGACAATTGTAGCTTCGGACCTTGCTCTTGTCGAAACCAAAGCTAGATTTACCATTTCCTTCCAAACTCTTGCGTCTAGTCCTTTGCAAGAATTTTGCACTCTTCTTGTGATCATGGCTATATTCCAGTTCAAATCCATTTGCTCAAGATCATCATCATCCAATTGAGCGTAGTCTTCTTTCGCAAGTTCCAATGTGGTATGTGGTTGAGAAACCAAATCCTTGTAAGAGCTCAGAAAAGCTGTATAGATGGCAGCTTGTTCTTCCATAACTGGAGAAATCTTAACTTGTTGTTGTGAACCTTGTGAAGGTCCAGAAGCATAGACTACAGGATGAGCACCAGTGGAATGAGATGGTGAATTAGTATCTGAAATGAAAGTCATTCCACCATACGCCTTTCCAGTATTGACTTTTCCTCCATAAAGTGTCGGATCTTGAACAAACCCACCCGACTTGCACTCCTTTTTCTTCAATTCCATTGCGTGTGCTTGAAGAACACCGATCAACTCATCCAAAGTCATTCTGGATAACTCTTGGTTTTCCTTTATAAACTGTACATTCACATCCCAAGCACTGGGCAACACATCCAAAAGCCTCTTATTCACCTCAATCGCAGGGAAATGGTAACCTCCCTCAGTCAACTCACTAACCAACTGTGAATACCTTGTGAATAGCCCAGATGCAGTTTCATTTGGGAGAATGTCAAACAAGTCGTATTGTTTCTTGATCAATTCCAGTTTGGCCTCCTTATACTTTTCATTATCTCCACATCGTGTTTCAATGGCCTTCCATAAATCGTAGGTGATATCATGAGTGTTAAAGAGTCGTAAAACATCCTTAGTTAGGCACATACAAATAACAGAATGAGCCTTCCTTTCTATGTCATACTCCTTTCTTTCCTCAGGTGTCATAGCCTTATATGTCTTAGCCGGAGGAATACCACAATAATTTCCTTCAGCAACTAGAGCCACATATCTTTCATTAAGTGGACCCCAAAGTTCTGGACTGGGAAAATCTACATATTGTTCAAATCTATCACGCCAGTAAGCATAATCCATATCCGCGGTGAACAAAAGAGGTTTACTACTAGAACCAACATCATTATTTTGTTTAATCATTTCTCTAATTCCCCTAATATCCTCTTTATCAGCAGCCATTAAAGAGAACCTGAAAAATAACTTAAAATAAATCTAGAAAGCTGATTAGTAACTAAGGCATCACTTAGTAAGTGACGCACAAAAGTGTCGCAAAGACTAGCGACACTCAGTAAGTGACGCTAGTAAGTGACGTATGACGACACTAGAGGTTAGTGTCGGTTAATCAAAGAAGTGACGCACTCAACTGTCGGACTTGAGTGACACAGTATTGTAACAGGCGTCACTAGCAGAAAGTGACGCGTGACACACAAGTGACGTTCGTAAGTGACGCACGTGAGTGTCGGTATGCAATAACAAATGACACTAGAGACAAGTGTCGTGTAACACACAAGTGACGTTTAGTAGTGACGCACTTGAGTGTCGGAAAAAACCTAATTGGAACTTACAGAGTGTCGCCCGAAGTGTCGCTCGAAGTGCCGCTCTAAGTGATGCAGCGAGTGACGCAAAAACGGCTGTAAAATCTCAAAAACCCTAAAAATCGAATTTTCGTAATCCTAACGAAAATTCTTCAATCCCAATCGAACGAAACCTGTAAATCTTGATTCAAAACATCCGATTAGCACCCATTTGATCCAAATAACTTTATTATTGTTGATTTTCTTCACGAAGCAAACCGAAAACAAACCAATACGTGATCAATATGTCAATCAAACCACCTATGGGCTCTGATACCAGTTATGAGTGCCCCTTGCTGTGGATATAAGTAATTGATAACAATGATTGTAAGGCGGAAATAAACAATCACAGAAGTAATATGTAAACACAAACCGAAATCGAATAAATGAATCAAAATCAACTTTGTATTGATAATCGTAACCTATTAGCTTGTTTACAGACTTGCTATTTTGACAAACGGTGCTAGGTTTTCATCAACCCTAGCCTGAAACCCGTAGGTTTGTATTTATACTAAACAGAATTCGGCAGACATGCGTCACTTGGCTAGTGTCGCATGTGGCCTCCTTCATGCGTCACTTACCTAAATGTCGCTATGCGTCACTAAGGCAAGTGTCGCCTACTACTAAAGTTAAGTGTCGTTAAGTACAAAAATGACTTTTCTATTACGCGTAACTAACGACACTTACAACTCGATAAACCAACTGACTGACACACTAAATGTACCAACAAAGAGGAAATCAAACAAAGCAGAAATCAAACAAACAAGTATTGAATGTTTAATGAATCAAACATAAGAATATAAATAATGTTTCTGTTTATTGATTAACAAAAACAAACGGTTTAGCACCACAATACAAACACACAAACTCTCTGAACTCTCTCTGGAACGTTCCTCACATACTAATATGATTGATCCCTTACAAATGAAACCCTAAAAGACTATATATATGTTGGACTCTTGGACCCTGCGACACAAGGCCCATTGCGACATAAATCCATGTCGCAGGCCCAAACACATATAATTTCAGTACATTATTTCAAGCTATATATTCTATACAAGCTGTTGACAAAACATGTTGATTTTACATCAACAAACTCCCCCTTGGCAATAGCTTGGATATGTCTTCAAATCTTCAACTTTAGCTTAAATATCTTCCGGCACTTATCCTCTCTTTAATCAACAACTTCACGGAAACCTCCAAGAATCTATCTGTTCAATAAACATGAATCAACAAACTCCCCCTGAATAACAGATTCACCTCGAACTCTTGAAGGATCGTCAGATGTAAACATTTTGTTGTTGATTAAAACGAAACTTTTCCCAAATTAAAATCAAGCACTTATAAGCCCAAACACAAGATTTACTAAGCGACAAATTTCGCGAATTATCAATTTTTTTTAATTTTTTTTAGTAACACTAGGTAAGTGTCGCTAAAACTGAAAAAAAATTGTCGCTGATGAGTAGTGTTGCTGATGAATAGTGCTGAGAGTGATGGTATGAAGTGACGGTATGAGACACTTGCTGAGACACTTGGTAGGTGACGCACTAAGTGACGCAGGAAGTCCGGAAGTGACGCAAAAACGCGCAGCAACACCCAAAAAACCCTAAAATCGATTTTTTTTGAAACCCTAATGAATTTTGAAGAACAAACGACGAACAGCACCAAAAACTCATCCAAAAACACAAATCTTCAACCAACTACACCCGAACAACAAGATCAAACTCCAAAAACTTCACGAATCGATCGAAAAATGAACAAATTACGATCCGATACCACGTAATCCAAAGATTGTGGTTGTGATACCACATGTAGGTTCCCGGTACGGACCTAATCAGATCGTATAACTTGAATGCAAGAGGGAAAATCAAACAAACAAGTATTGAATGTTTAATGAATCGAACACAAGAATATAAATAATGTTTCTGTTTATTGATTAACAAAAACAAACGGTTTAGCACCACAATACAAACACACAAACTCTCTGAACTCTCTCTAGAACGTTCCTCACACACTAATATGATCGATCGATCCCTTACAAATGAAACCCTAAAAGACTATATATATGTTGGACCCTGCGACACAAGGCCCATTGCGACATAAATCCATGTCGCAGGCCCAAACACATATAATTTCAGTATATTATTTCAAACTAAATATTCTATACAAGCTGTTGACAAAACATGTTGATTTTGCATCAACAATCATGTTCAACATCTTATTATATGCCTTTGATACACAATAAGCATATAATTTATAAAAATACAGTAAATGCATATATATCATCCACACCATCTCATTATATGATTTTGATACACAATACACACAACTTCACAAATTCCAGTACATGTATATACATCGTGTTGAGCATCTTTATTATATGCTTTTGATACACAATCTTTACCTATATATATAACAGAATACAATGGAGCAATCTGGACCTTAGATTGATTCCATCCATAAAGATCCTACGGTTAAAATTATTTCCTTCATTTTTTTTCAATTTTTATAATGTGTACCCACAACTATTGAAATTGACACTTTCAATACTTCCTTATTTTTTGTAGTCCTTATAGTTTAAACATTTCAAGTGGTAATTTATAAATAAACCAATCGTATTATAAATATTTATCTATATTGATTAATTACATGAACTGTTTATCAACATTATGAAACTAAAAACTGTTCATTCATTTAGCTAAACAACCTAATATCATGAATAACTAAAATATTTTATGATTTTAACTACTAATCCTTTAAATAATATAACTAAGATATTTTATGATGTTAACTAATAATCCCTTAAATAATATACATTAAACTAAACAATAGACATATGTCATATTCAACCATAATAACATTGTTCTATTTTCTTTTTGTGATTCATGAATTTTATATTTTTACAAGTTTTGTTTAAAGCATTATCAAAAAACAAAACTTTGGTTCTACTATATAACTATTAAATGATAAAGACCTTCTTGAAGATCATGAAATTTCAATAAATTTTGATTTATTAAATTAAATGTACATTGTTATATTAAAACATTATTTTTCCTTTTCATACACACATCTTTCAATTTATAATAACAAGTTTTAAATGTACTTGATAATAAATATGCTATCGAGCGTTTTATTTTGCTAAAAATTAACGCCTACAAAGATCAAGTTGGCGATTTTTATTATAGCTATTCAAAATCTATTATTATTGCTTATACATATGTGTATATATGATCAGAACAATGTTTGATTTGGATAAAAATTTAGGTTTGAATTACAAAATACAGTTATTTGAGTTACACTGAATTCATAGTTAATTTAAGTTTTAAAAAATTATTTTATGGGTTACAATAATTCTATACTTCCTTCTTATTATATGCATATTATATTAATTAATGTTTGACTATCCGCCCCTTCATAAAATGGGTAACTGTTATAACTAAAATGTTTACAAATTAGATAATATATAATTTACAACCGACATTTATTTTTAATAACTTAACTTAAAAAAGATTAAAAAACCTGAACCGTACCAAACTGATAGAGTATATGCTAGATGTTATTGGTTATCGATTATATTATTTATAAATCCGGTTCACGATACCATTTCATTTTACTTAACTTTTTAATTACACAATTTATAAAATCAAATATGTTGAAACCCTGCGTTATCGCGGGACCTCATCTAGTACACATACAATTTGTAAAAAATACAGTAAATGCACATATATCACCTACATCATCTCATTATATACTTTTGATGGTTTTTGTAAAAATACAGTAATTACATATGTATCTCAACATGTTTTTGATACACAATAAATACACATATTCACAAAGAATTAGCATCTCCAAAATAACGTTTAAAATCAAATTTAATTTTAAATGTATATAAATTAATTAAGTGCTTTTATGAAAACTTACCATGTGTCGATGATTTTTCATCTTCTTTCACGCTTTTTTCATCTTGTTCTACATTCTTATCAACGAAATTAAACGAATAGACCGAATTGGGGGTTCGTAGTCGTTAGAATTTTGGGTTCTTAGTCGCCAAAATTGATAATAGTTAGGGTTCTAGGTTATCTCGAACGGTAATGGGATAACAGAGTCTCCGTTAACTTGATGCTAAATTATTGTTTAATCACGATTATACCCTTAATTTCCCATGTTATTAGATTGCGTACATTTATTTGGCCACTCCGTGTTTTTTAATAAATTTGGCAAGATGGACGGTCTTAATGGCTGCGTACAATGCGTACGTTATTTGGCCTGAGCCCATGAACCACCCTTGATAGATGATAGATACAACACCAAAAGTGTCATTACAACACATTGTACAACAGTTACAGTTACAATTCATAGTACAACATACTATAACATTAATTTGGTGTTTGAATCAAAATTATTTGGTGTATTTATCACCTCTTAATATTATAAACTCATAGTGGATTGTCTCAATGTTCAAGTAATGAAAAATCAATATGTCTACTATTTTGCCAAAAATATGACAATGAATGACGCTATTTTGAGTATTTTCAACATTTTAATTGAGCTAATTAACAAGTATACGACAGGCAAATTGCGTTACCTGAATTGAGATCGCATCACCCTATATTTGTTAAAAAGTAATTTTTTTATTATCACGTTAAGTTGCTAACCAATAAATCATTTTAGTGGTTATCAGAATCATTAAAATTTAGGATAAATTTATGATTAAATAATAAGATATTATTTTCCCATTGTGAATGCATTTACTATTTCATACTACTCTTTTTGTCAATGTAATCATAATAAATAAATAGAATTCAAATAATATATCAAATGAAAATGCTAATGACAGCCCTAAAAGCTGTTAATAAAACAGATATAATACATTTTATTGAATTTAAAGTTTCCTTTATAATCAGATATTTCAATTAATACATTATAAATAAAAGGAAAGTTTCAGTAAATTTAATGCAAATCATAGCTGTATGGATTAATACGGAAACTTTGAGTTCAATAAATACATCATATTTGTTTTATTGATAGCCCTTAAGGCTGTCATTATCATTTCCTTAGATGATGTCTATATTTTTATGGGAAATGCTATTGATAGCCTTTAGAGCTGTCAATAAGAACCCCTTAAACTTATTTATTAAACTCAATTTTTCCTTTATTATCAAAAATCATAATTAATACATTACATATAAAAGGAACGTTTCAATGAATTAAATATAAAACTTGAGTGTATTAACTATAACTTTGATTATATAAGAAAACTTTAACTTCAAGAAATGGATAATTATCGTGTTATTGACGGCCTTAGCATCTCCCTACTTTTATACACTATTTTTCTTTTCTGTTTTTATAAAAAAATAAATCATTAGCTCAATATACAACTGTAACTATTCAAATTCGTAGCCGTTAATCAGCAAAAGCAACAACCATCAAAAATGTTCAACAACCCTTCTCTTCTCGTCACTCCCTCCCGCCACTTTCTCCGCCGCCGCCGTCGTTTCCTCTGCACACCCAATTTGGGTTTTTAACACCGGTCTCGGCAAAACCCTAGTTTCCACCGGAATCACCAATTCCCCCTCCAGTTTAATCTACATCAAACCCTTACAAACCGGGTTCCCTCTCGATTCCGATGCCGATTTCCTGTACCGTAAAATCCCCCAAATTTTACTCCACCAGTAGCTTCTAACCAAACCCTAAATGCTTCCCTCCCTGCGGCAAGATTGAAACTTGGTAACGGTTTTGTTGAAAATGAAATGTGTATTCAAAATGGGTTCGGGGAATTTGGGTTTTATGATGAGAGGAAAGTTGGGAGTGGGAATGGTAATGGTAATGGGTGTGAGTTGATATGTAAGACAATGTATGCACCGCATTTGGCTGCGGAAAGGGAAGGTGCGATTGTTGGGATTCGGATGTGTTGGGGTTGTTGAAAAAGTGTTTGGAGATTGGGGTGGGAGGTAGTAATAAAGGTAGTGTTTTGTGTTTGGTTGAGACAGCTGGTGGTGTTGCGAGTTCGGGATCATCTGGTTCGCTTCAATGTGACTTGTATCGGTGAGTAAACGAGTGGAATTCTTTATACTGCGTTCTAGGTTGTTTAAAAAGTTCATTGTTATATTAAGGTTTTGTCTTTATTAAATTCAAGATTGTTTATTAAAATGGAATGGGTACTTACGTTGCACACAACCTTGTGTGCTTTGAATTAGTACATATGAGAATATTAGAGGTTAATAATGTCAAATAGATATAAAAAAATAGGTGCTGTTGACAACATGTATTATATCCCCATTATTTTTAACTTAGTTGCTACACATAATTGAAATGGTGAAATTATTCTGGTTTGTATGCTATATGAACATTAGAGTGCCTTTTTTTATTTATGCTTCTTTATAATGAAATCAAAGTTCTTATAACATGTTTGTAGGCCATTTCGGTTACCTTGTATACTTGTGGGTGATGGAAAATTAGGGGGCATTATTCGGGAACAATTTCAGCATTTGAAAGTCTCACAATACGAGGTTATGATGTTGATGCTATTGTGCTGGAAGATCATGGCCTAGAAAATGAAGTGCCATTGTTGTCTTATCTTAGAAACAGGTGAAATACTTTAAGCTCTATTTATATTTTTTGATGTATGGATGACACATTTTGTTATGTGTGGATCTTTGTGTGTATATCTCTTATTTCTTTGGGTGTCAGTTCTGACTCATTTACTTATGAATTAGCCAATTCGGGCTATTTATTATCTGTAGAGGACTAGAGGGTCAAATGGGTATAATACTCAAATCGATGGAACGGGGTCGAAAGTCACCCACAACATATGCTTATTCTCCAAAACTTCTTAATTTTGGTTTGTAATTTAGACAATTAGTTATATAGTTATTTTAATCAAAGTTGACATCCAGTTAGTTCTGAAAGTTAAAAATGAGTCAAAAAGTGTTTTGGGTCAACCTAACCTGGCACGACCTATTATAACCCATACCACATAGTAACCTTTTTGACCCACTATTTAAACTGCCTAGCCCGCCCATTTTGCTGCCTCTGCTTATTTCCCTCTAAACTTGCTAAGAACTTAAATACAATTTTCTCTTTGCATTTGTAAGGATCCCAGTTCTTGTTCTTCCATCAATCCTGAAAGATCCTTTAGACAACTTGAGGGAGTGGTTTGATGAATCACGGAGTGTTTTTGACTCCCTGAAGGAGATACTGTTGTCATCGTTTTAAACAAGAACGAAAAGATTACATGAAATGCCAAAGAAGGCGCAGGAGATCTTTTGGTGGCCGTTTACTCAACACAAACTTGTACCAGAAGAAAAGGTCACAGTTATCGATTCTCGATGCAGAGAAAACTTTGCAGTT
This sequence comes from Pseudognaphalium luteoalbum, assembly GCA_963422505.1. NCBI lineage: Eukaryota > Viridiplantae > Streptophyta > Magnoliopsida > Asterales > Asteraceae > Pseudognaphalium > Pseudognaphalium luteoalbum. The sequence continues at coordinate 40,307,461 of OY730195.1, read as the reverse complement.
CACAAGGTTGTGCTGTACATGTTATGTTTCCTTAAATTATTTTGTTCTTAGTTTGAGTAGAAGTGGGAATTTTAATCCATTTACCAATGGATTTGATTTGATTTGGGTTAACTTAAATAACAAATTAGCTGACAGGGGAACAGATTAAAGGGGTTGGACGTCGACAGATTCGTACTAATATATATTCTCTCTGACTTATCACTTCACTTGCCCATTTTGCATCCGTTACAAAGTTAGCTGAGTAGCAAACTGCTCGAATGGTTAAAAGTCACTGCTGAAGCATATACAATTTACAATCTCTTGAATTGTGATATTAATAATAAAAATGTTTACACATGTTAGTGGGTCTAGTTTAATTTGAACTATGATTCCTGTACAGGTGAATGATGAGGGTTGTATTACTCAAATGTTTGACTCTTGTGCAAGTTGGTGGACACAGGGACCTAGTGCTGCTTTACAGGTCATTTTATGATTTTGTGTACTGTTGATCGTTTCTTCATGAAATAATGGTGTGAAAATTGTTTTATTATGATATTTTACTTGCTAAATTTATATCAATGTTCATGATCTAGCTTGAATCGTGAATAAACTTTGGTCTAGATCACTTCTATCTAATTATATATTGTTGGTTGAAGGGCAATTTTTTTAGTTTTTCTCAATGTGCTTACTTGTTTAGGTGGGTTCAGATTAAGCTGGCACGGGATATAGGTTATACTGCTGCTAGGTTTGGGCATGTAATGTTCCCTGAGAATGTTTATGAGCCAGCCCTTGAATGCACTGAGCTTTTGCTTCAAGGTGTAGGAAAAGGTTGGTTTTACTTTTTTTTTTTTTTTTGTCCTGTAAGGTGTGTGGAATATTTGGTATTGACACTATCTAGTCTTTTCATTGTTACAATAATATCAATATTCTATTCTGCAGGATGGGCTTCTCGAGTATATTTTTCAGACAACGGATCTACAGCAATTGAAATTGCATTCAAGATGGCATTTAACAAATTCTTGGTTGATAATAAATTGCTTTTGAATCTTCCTCAGGATAACACTCTTGAAAGCCGTATCGAGCTTAAGGTATATCTTTATACTTTTTCAGTGTATCCAACTTTTATGTTAATGGTTCAAATCTTTTCTAACCGACTACAAATGTGTGGGTAATTATACTACTCCTTCAGCTCTTAAAGGGTCTTATCATGGAGATACATTGGGTGCTATGGATGCACAGGCCCCATCTCCCTACACTGGTTTTCTGCAACAACCATGGTAGGTTTACTTATATTTATTTATCTAATTATTTTTATTTAATTCTTTATACGATTTTTTATTTGAGTAATTGTTATGTTACACTATGTTGTTCAGTCAAGCAGAACCTGCGGTGGCATCTTGTTAATGAATTGTTGTCCTACAAGTTGAAACCTCTAATTTATAATGAATCCAATACTTTCTTTCGAGTTCGAAAAGTAATAGGGAAAGTAATGCTATTTTGCTTACTTGTAGGCAGCTTCATACGTAAAATGTAGAGGTCTCATGATGGGCAGGTTTGGTAATGGGTCAAAGCGAGAGATATGGGTTGCGATACGTCATCTTTTAGTATGGGTCAAAACAGGCTGGGTTGAGACGGGTTGACCTGAACATTTTTTGGCCCCTTTTAATTAAAACTAGTTTATAAATCATTATGATTACAAAACAAAATTATTAGCTTCCAATAATCTGCTTTAAAGATGTTACTAATATAAACTTGCAGGTACACCGGAAGAGGCTTATTTCTGGAACACGCCCCCCCCACCCCCCACCCCCCAATTAGTTTCTATGTGTGATGGAGTTTGGGGAATAGCCATTCCTAGAAACATTCATGCTAAATATGTGATTTTGAATGATACATGTAAGTAAAGCATTTGTTAGTCACTTGTACCGTGTTCGATGATTTTCACTTTCTTTTGTTTTCTAATGACTTCTTGCCTTTTCAATAGCTTTTAGCTCTCATGATCAAGTCTTTGATAAGAGCAGAGATGATTCATGTCTGGCTACCATTTATTCAAAATATATATCCGAAAAGTTGCTGCTAAGTTCAGGATCAACAAAATTGTCTCATGCTGGTGCTTTAATTATAGAACCAGGTAAATTGTGGTTTTAACTATTTATGGGTATTTGGGCCACCCACTGGAGCCGCTCCATATTTCAATGGAGCACGACCGAACCCCCCACAAGGTCCAACAGCGCCGGGTAAATCACCTTCATCACATATATCACAACGTCCGAGCCGAAGCTCGCACCGACTAAGCATTAACGTTGTGCGCTATGCGCTTCATTGGTGGTAGGAACCTTTATGATAAATAATACCCATGGCAGGGTTTGAACCCATGACCTCTAGAAAGTCATGGGCTACCCTTACCATTAGGCTATTTAGTCCTTGGTGGTTTTAACTATTTAATATCACATTCAAAATGCACATTCAAACACCAATAACGATCTGATATTTTTGACTCAGAGGATGTACTGGGTCTTCAATGTTATGCAAACTTATTTTTTCTAAAAGAAAAAAAAAACTGTTGCATAACATCGACATTTCTTTGTATTTTTATAGTGATACAAGGAGCTGGTGGCATGCTGATGGTTGACCCACTGTTTCAGCGCATACTTGTTAAAGAATGTAAAATAAGAAATATTTGATGAAGTTTTTACTGGTTTCTGGCGCTTAGGAGTGGAGGTTCGTTTACTTTGCTTAAGGAGGCCCGAGACTTGCACACACGCAAACCTAACACTAGTATAAGTGGCAATGTTGACCCGTATACATATTATGAGTCGATTTGGGTTATGTTTATATCCATTATCAAAGTCAAACAAAGAGGTTGGATAAAGGAGCAGGTCAAATGGATTGTACGGGTCAGAGTCATCCGACGTATAATTATCAAAAGTTGTCCGAAGTGTATTCAAATGCATAAAACTCCCTATATATCACTCTAATGAATATAAGATAACTTCAGTTTATGTGATATAGATCCTATAATCGTTTTTACACATTCATATTTTGAAGATATCAAATAATGGATAGACAACTTTCTGGCCAACGGACCTATACTATCCCTTACCCAACCCAGTCAACCCGTCTACAATTACATATTTTCTCTTTGTAAACATCTTTTGCTATTGAATTTGGTTCACAAGAATTACGATAATGAATACTATCTAATAATAGAGTTATCATACTTTCAAATACCTTTATTGTTGTATCTGATACTCAAGCAGTTATGGGATACAGAGCTAGTTCGAAAAATATCATTTCATCCAGCAGTCCAAAGAGTAGTTTCATTGGGAACTCTCTTTGTTGTAGAGCTTGAAGTAGAAGACGATGATGCTGGGTGTGTACATTTCTGATCTTTTCCTTATATATAGGTGTAGAATTGTACGGCTGTTGTGGGTTGCTTTCTTTTGCACCTCACTCATGAAATTGTAATTTTAGTATATTTGTGAATACTATTCAATTAGAAGAATCAGAAATCTTGTTGATGCTATCAGTGTCAAGTTACATAATCTAAAAATTACAAAAGTAGTAATTATAACTTAATAAGCTTTCCTAGTTTGATTAGTAATTATAACTTAATAAACTTTCCTAGAGGTGGCAAGATGGATGGGTAAAGACGGGTTAGGTTAATGGTCAAATTGGGTATGGGTCGAAACACGTGGGGTTGGGATGGCCTGGTGACACTTACTTTTCATCTTTTCAATACAAATTGTGTTAACTATTACGGATTACTACAAAACAATATTATCACAATAGTAATCTAAATCTTTGAATGGAACTATTTAGGAATTTGTATTCATTCAAAATAGCCTTCAGGTGACTATCAACCGTGTGGCTCATTCCCCTTTTAGCTGAATTTAACTGTATCTTCTTTTTGACCTGTTTGAGACCCATTGATTAGTAAATGTATCAAACTTGACGCATCTAATTTCTAGTCTATATTCCCATGCTGAATGTTTAAACCTCATCTATATAGTTATGCATCACTTTGTGCAATGTCTCTACTTCTAAAGCTTCATGAAGATGGCATCTACATGCGCCCCTGGGAAACGTGATTTACATGATGTGTGGGCCATGCACATCCCCTCAGGTTTCCTTACAAATGCTGGAAAAACTCTACACGAGACTTGATGAGTTCGGGCAAGGAAAGATTGAGAATGCTTGTAAAATACAATCCTAATTGCTGAATCGTGTTAACCTTATCTATCATTGAAGAGGCCGAGGACAAATTTTTGTTCTCTGGTAGTTGGGTATCAATTGTTTTTTTTCTTCTAGTGCATGAGGTTGTAGACACGAAGGATATGCAAGTTTGTTTGTGGTTGATCTGGCACACGTGTGCTGCAAAAAAGCATGATAGATAACAAACTAATATGGTCCATATATGATTATTGAACCTTTTTCCTAGCAACAAAACAATAAATAAATAAATAAAATAAATTATTTGATAGCCTGCAGTCATTACTTGATTTACTTATCAGAAAACTAGAGCGAAGGTTATGTTTTAAGCAAGTAAAAAAGCATATGTGTTGAGATAAATAGGTTTAGCAAATATGTGTGTTCATATTTTAGTAAGAAAGCTTTTGATATTGTTGGAGTATATAGTTTTTTTTTCTCTCTCTATTTAACATCGGTGTAAGAGATAAAATCATAAAAACCTCTTCAAAAGGGTTTATGTATTGTTAGAGATGTCAATGTTAGACCCGTTAGTTATTCATTGGTTAAGTTAGGTAATAATTATGAGGTGATGAGTTTTATTATATATTCTATAACAATTAACCAAGGGTTCTAGCTTGGTAAATTGATTTTTGAACACCTCATTTCATTTTTCACTCAAGTAAAAGAAAAAGTTTGATGGAAACCGGATGGGTCAACCTGAGACTCGTTTGACATATCCTCCTGAATGACTCATCTAGACTCGGACTTCTTTAGACCCAAACTTATCTAGACCCATGACCAACTCACCCGACACGCTCATTTTGCCACTTATAATACGTACATAAGCATGTATATGATGAGGTAAAGTAAAACAGAAGGTGGACTTGTAATAAGTTTCTTTTAATCATTTTGCATTAGCTTCTAATGTTATTGTTAGAAGAAAAGTATTCAAATGATGTAAGTTAGGGTTGGCTGCTAGAGGATCATAGCAGATATGTTTGACTTACGTACAAGTGTACGCAACATGCTATTATGATTATATTATACTTTCTCCGTTCCATTTAATATGTATACATTACTATTTTGAGATGTCCCATTATAAATGTCCACTTTGATATTTGTGGGTAGATTTAATATTTAATTGGTGAAAAGTATAGTTAGTGAATAATTCTAAAACTACGTGTAAGTTAAAGTGAACATTTTAAATGAGATAGAGGTAACAATTAAAATAATTAAAATTAATACATAAATACAGATGTCAACAACATTGTCTTTGCCCGGTGCACGTTTTACTCTTCATAATACCCTTGAATTTATAATATATTAATTATTAACCCATGGATATGTATATATGCAGTACTCTTGAGTCTCGAATCGTGGAATCATGGGAATTATTACTTCTTAAGAGCATGTTTGCTTGTATACACGTGTTTCATTCTCAAGGACTTGACACAACCTGATTATTGTTGGAATGTTACCTGTCTAACAAGTACTTTATAACTTCTTAACTTATAAACATGTACTAGTTGGTATCACTACGCACAGCCCTCAAAGTTCTTTATTTATTTCAAATTTCATAGCTGCGGATAAGCAATGAATAACACATGTATTGTATATACACATATAAATGTATATCTAATATATGTTTATGTAAATTTACCTCGTCATCAGAATGTTGATGCTGTTTTTATCCTATGATAATATTTAATGACATAGATTGATTATGAATCAAGAGTACAAATTTTATAAATTATTAGCTATAATAGCTAGTATATACTTATGTAGGGACTATAGGTTGTGTTACAAGTTAGTTTAACATTTTAAGAGTATCAAATTTGAAAATATATCAAATTTAAAGTGCTAGAATGTTTTATTGTAACGTTAAAAATATATAAATATGAGATAAATTGCATTTATATTATATAGTATTATGTTTAATAGTTAAGCATATTATATAAATATCATATAATCATATAGTATTGTCATATTTGCTCTCGATACGTTGAAGTGTTACATTTTAAAATTATCAAAATGATAAGACATCATATTTAAAGAGTGTTAAGGGTGTAATTTTATAGTGTACATAGTAAGAGAAGTTTTTGAAGTAGGTTAAACTTGCTTAAACTTGCTTAAACTTTGTTTTACGTATTAATAACAACAAAAAAGTAAGATGGTGTATATTAAATCATAAAAGGAATGAGTAGTCAACATTTTAGAAAGGTGTCGATGATAGATTTTTTGATTATGTATGCTCAAGTTTTAAGATAAAAATAATAATGATATAAATGATTTTTTTTTCTTTCTTGATTTGTAAGTACAATGTTCATTGCTTCATGATGACAAGTTTTAAGATAAAGATAACGATATATGTCACACCCCCGATTTCATGATTTGCGGAAGCGACGATTTTGGGTGTGATTAATCAATAATCAGAACACCAAAGTACAAGCAAACGACTCTACATGAGACGTTTATATATTTTACAAAAGTAGTACATAGTTTAGGTCATAAGTTTTACAACATAATTGAGTTCGCATAATGATTCTGAAGATTTTAATACATAACCATTATACAATAGATAATGCTAGAAAATCTTCAAGTTTATATAGATGCATGCGACTCGTACTAGCTAGCGTATCTTGTAGGCCATCCTACTGTTGCTGATCACCTGAGAATACAACACTAAAAGGTCAGCTATAAAGCTGGTGAATCTCACAGGTTTAACATAAAATATGATGTGATCAACATGATTATCCGGCGATTTAATACCGACAATGATTCAACAGCATAACCGAACAATGATAAACCAATAAAGGTTTCTGAACAATGATTAAACCAATTAAGGTTACCGACTAGATTTACCGACAATGACATTGTATTGCATTAAGCCATGGTTCGAGGCCTAACCCGATTTGTGCCTCCCGAACGGTGTCAGCATCCATAACAATTACTAAAATGCCCGTTTGTACGTGGTTGTAGATAGCAACCCGAATGGGGACGTCACTCCCATGATAGATCTATCTTTTAGTAATCGCGCCTTATTAAGTTAACGAACCATGCAATGATGAGGATTTTCCCGAATTAAAACACTGATGCAATAACCGAACAAATTCAATACCGACAATGATAACCGAATTTAATTAACCGAGTTAATAACTAAATTAACTAACCGAATAACTGTGATCACGAAAAAAATTTGTGTTGCATCTCCCCGGAATTAAAATAGTAAAACAGTAAAATGGGGCCATGAGACTCACCTGAGTCACCGAGCAATCAAGTATCCATTGTGGAATGGACAATCAGAATCCTCCTAACGCCATAATCATATAAGGTCATATATAAGTGAACGTCTATATAGATCACTCTCGATGTGTGTCCATTCATTCGTTAATGTGTGATGTCCGAATATATCTTTAAAACCATTTAAGTTTGTGGTTTATAAAAGTGGTACGGCCCGTTGGTGACGGAATTGAAATCATATTTCAAAATAAACTTTTTGTTCATTTCGTAAAGATATACTTTATATGTTTTCGTATCGTATAATAATATTTGTTGTCGAATAAGTTTGATACTTTTTGGAAGAAAAAGAAATATTTGTCCTCAGATGATCATCTGAAAATAGATGATCATCTATCGTCCTCAGATGATCATCTGTCTAGATTCAGATGATCATCTGAATTATCATAGCCTATCATCTGAATTATCATAGTTGATCATCTGAATTTTTATAGCCAATCATCTGAATTTGTATAGCCGATCGGTTGGGAAAGTATAGCCGATCGGCTGGATGTATAGCCGATCGGCTAGGGGGCTTGACCAGTGTCTGTTCGTGCAGTTCATCCCCAAACCAGTTTTTAACTTCATTTTTAACCAAATTCTCACATATAGAACACTAATATATGATAATATAAGTATTATAAATACAAAAATTAAAGAAAAGTGAAGTTTGCTTACAGATCAAAAATGAAGTTGGATTGATGATGATGATGAACCGGATGATGATGATGATGACGAAGAAGATGATGATGATTATGTTGTTGTGGTTGTTGATCTTGTTGTTGTTTATATTGTTGTTGTTGTTTGATGAAGAGAAGAGATCGAGAGATTGAGAACGAGAGAGTGATCAAGAAAAATTGTGTATGTGTTTGTGTTTGTAGGTTTAAATGAATTATTGGAGTCGGTATATAACCGGCTCCAATAATTGGTTTGGAGGTATCCGTGTTCGTGTACCCGATCGTAAAGTAGTATGTTTTCAAATGATAAAATTTTAAATATCTATTTGGATATGGTTTCAATCGAAGTATTTTATAAAAATACTTTTAGTGAGATATAGAATTATATCCTTGCTTCAACTCATTTTGACGGATAGTTTTCAGTGTACAAAATGTGTTTAAATTTTCAACCGAGTAAATAATTATTATTCTCATTAATAATACATTATTTAAAAATATTTTGCACCAACGGCCGTATTTGAGATTGCGCGTTCTTTCCGACTTGTTTGTATGTGATTATAACATAATCATTGTGTTATATATATAAATACATATAATATCCGAATACTTTTGTTTTAACACGTACCGAGTACGAGTATTTGATGTTTAAATTAGGAGCTAATTTAGCCCTTTTTGACCGGGTGTCACATTCTCCCCTTCTTAGGAGAATTTCATCCCGAAATTCAATGGAAACAGAGGTACGAGTTTTTACTAGGGTCGATTATGTGATATGTCTAATTCTAAGACATCCGATTTATCCGAGTCTTCTCCCCTTGTTAGTCTTAAGCCTACCGATCACTAAGAAAATGAGGGAGAATTCCGATTTCTACCTTAACCGTTATGTCTACGTGACTAGGTCGTTCCGTAATTTCCAAGTATTACCATGAATTGGATTGATAATCCACCGAATTTAACGAGTTCTACCGTATTCCTAGAGTTCTAATGTAATTATCGATCTCATATGTAATCTATAATCGTTCCATATTAACAAATATAGATTTCCGATACTTAAACCGAATTATATCACCGGAGTGATAACCGAATTTATATCACCGAAATGATAACCGAATTTATATCACCAAAGTGATAACCGAATTTAATAACCATATATAAATACCGAATACTATAGCACATACTACTACCGATTTATCCGTGAGTAGGAAAAACAATTAGTTTCTTCCGAATGAATGATTCCGACAAGATGACCGATTAATTTATATGTATACATGATGATATCCGATTTCCGGTTTCAACAAGTACAAGATAATGAGGAGGGATTGTAGCCGTTGAATTTAAAGTGCAATTATGTATTACACTGCCGGACTCGACTAACTACCGTTTGCTAACCGATTGTACATTTACCGTCAAAGGAAATAGAATAGACATTACGCAACAAGGTACGTACCCGTGTTAGGGTCTGGTTGAGTGTTCCTAGCATTCAGCACGAAGAACCTTCCTTTAGCAGTGTTATTGTTGTTCAGCTTAGGACAGTCATTTCGGTAGTGTCCTACTGTGCCACACTCGTAACAGGCTTTTACTCGGCAGTCTTTAGCGAGATGACCATAACGCTGACACTTGTCACATGGGGTGCCACAAGGCCCGTCATGGTGGCGTTTGCATTTTGAGCAGAAGGGTTTAGTTCAAGTGTACTCCTTCTTGTTTTCAGATCCAGAGGCACTGACCTTGGTAGTCGCAGGCTTTTTGTTGGTTTGGCCTTGGTTATCAGGGTTTCCGTCAGCTTTTCTTTTGTTATCCTTCCCGTCGCGGACAACCTGTGCCATGAGGCTGTGAGCCATACGAACAACACTTTGGATAGTCCTCGGTTTGGATGCAGTCACCATTCCTTGGATGCTTGTGGGAAGTCCCTAGATATACCTCTCGACCCTTTTGTATTCAGGGTTGACCGTAGTTGAACACAAGAGGTCTAGTTGATGAAAACGAGTAGTGTACCCGGCTATGTCATCGCCTTTGATAGTATGATGCCAGAACTCAGTTTCCAGCTGTTGTATCTCCTCCCTAGGGCAGTCATCATCTTTTTCAGACCATCCTAAGGTAGTTTGTAAGCAACATCAATACCCACAGTCTGGGTGTGAGTGTTCCACCAGATGAGTGCACCTTCCATCAGTGTGCAGATAGAGTATTTGACCTTACAGTCATCCAGGCAGTTACGGATATGGAAGACGGATTCTATCTTCTCGATCCATTGCAGTAGGCCGATGGCTCTTTCCGTGCCATTGAAGTTCAAAGGGTTGCAGTTGAGGAAGTCCTTGTAGGAACAAGATTTGGTTGATGAGGTATTGTTCGGAGTTTCATCGCCTCCAGTACTCTGTTGTTGGGTAGCTAAAGCATCAGCCACTCTCTGAGTGATGAGTTGGTCAACTTTAGCTTGACTGTACGTTTTACGTCATGGAGGTATGTTCCTTTAATGACAAGATAAAGGACATGTCAGAGTTTGAATCGAAGGAAGTGATTATCATAATTATATGAACGCTGAACAATTGAACCAACGTATGAAATGTCAATTGACAATAAAAGATAATAGGATTGTAATCAATTAACATGTGTGTCCAAAAGATTACAAAAGTTAAAGTTTATAGAAGTGCCAGAAATTATCACATCCGGAGGGATATTTGAGAATTTGTTCGTTATCCGACGCGTGACCATCCGTTGTGGGGTTTACCGTTTCTGTTCGAATGAATCTCATAGAAATGATAGGAAAAATTCAGTCCTTAGAGGAATACCGATTCTGAATGTTAATCATGATAGTGAGTAAATGGCGATTTGCCGATAATCAATGTGCCGACTACTACGTCGAAATTTCCTAACTCTACCGGGGTAAGTCTATCTCAAAGAGATGACCCTCTAAAGCTATGGTACATCCCGTTACTATTTTTCCTGATTTGATCAACTTACAACCGGTAAGTCCTATGATGTATATGTTGTGTATGTTGTGATAAGGAAGTCGGCTATTACTATAGCGAGTGTATTACCGAGTATGTCAAAGATTATCCTAGGCCTAATCATATATATACAATATATATATAATAGCCTAATCATATATGTATATATCATATATACATATATATCCGCCTAGTTGTGTCTAGCACAAAACAAATATGAGTCCTGGTTCTCTCGTAGTCAGAGTCAACTAGTGCATTCATGTTCTATATAACCCCTTTCAGATCTTACATCATCTTTATTTAATTGTACACAGTTAGCTAGGCTATGTTAAATTAAACACGTATGATGTAATTCCTGAACCAGTTATACCTAATGAGGAATACTGCCTAACGGTTATAGCTAGCAACCCGGATGGGGACGTCACTCCCATGATAGATCTATCTTTTAGTAATCGCGCCTTATTAAGTTAACGAACCATGCAATGATGAGGACTTTCCCGAATTAAAACACTCATGCAATAACCGAATTTAATTAACCGGGTTAATAACTAAATTAACTAATCGAATAACTGTAATTACGAAAACAATTTGTGTTGCATCTTCCCCAAATTAAAATAGTAAAACAGTAAAATGTGGTCGTGAGACTCACCTGAGTCGCCAAGAAATTTAGTATCCGATGTGGAATGGACAGTCTGAATCCTCCTAACGCCCTAATCATATAAGGTCATATATAAGTGAACGTCTATATATATCACTCCCGATGTGTGTCCATTCATTCGTTAATGTGTGATGTCCGAATATATCTTTAAAACCGTTTAAGTTTGTGGTTTATAAAAGTGGTACGACCCGTTGGTGACGGAATTGAAATCATATTTCAAAATAAAATTTTTGTTCATTTCGTAAAGATATACTTTATATGTTTTCGTATCGTATAATAATATTTGTTGTCGAATAAGTTTGATACTTTTTGGAAGAAAAAGAAATATTTGTCCTTAGATGATCATCTGAAAATAGATGATCATTTATCGTCCTCAGATGATCATCTGAATTATCATAGCCTATCATCTGAATTATCATAGTTGATCATCTGAATTTTTATAGCCGATCATCTGAATTTTTATAGCCGATTGGCTGGGAAAGTATACCCGATCGGCTGGATGCATAGCCGATCGGCTAGGGGGGCTTGACCAGGGTCTGTTCGTGCAGTTCATCCCCAAACCAGTTTTTAACTTCATTTTTAACCAAATTCTCACATATAGAACACTAATATATGATAATATAAGTATTATAAATACAAAAATTAAAGAAAAGTGAAATTTGCTTACAAATCAAAAATGGAGTTGCATTGATGATGATGAACCGGATGATGATGATGATGACGAAGAAGATGATGATGATTATGTTGATGTGGTTGTTGATCTTGTTGTTGTTTATATTGTTGTTGTTGTTTGATGAAGAGAAGAGATCGAGAGATAGCACCATCAATGGTGGTCTGGTTTGAGGAGGCGACGTTCCCCCGGACGGGTTCCGGAAGACCGCGGATGTACCTTCAGATCTTATCGGGTTCGGTGCTCACCATTGTTGGGCGAAGGATGGCAAGCGGTTGGAATCTGACAATATATCCATCAATGTCAGTTCCCTGCACCTTTAGGTGCCAGAACTCTTCCTCAAGCTTTTGGAGTTGTTCGATGGGACAATACTTAGCAGTAAGCATTGTCTTCAGTTCCTCCCAAGGGAGTAGGTAGGCGGTATCAATACCCACAGACTGGGCATATGAATTCCACCATGAGAGTGCACCATCCTCGAGGGTGCAGGTGGAGTACTTGACTCTGTCCTCTTCCGCACACTTGCTGATGTGGAAGACGGACTCCATTTTCTCGAACCATCTGATCAGTCCAATGGCTCCTTCAGTTCCCTTGAAGTTCAAGGGTTTGCAGCTCAGGAAGTCCTTGTATGAACAAGGTTTAGATTGAGGCCCGTTGGCACCTGTATCTTCGCTGCCCGAACTGGGTTATCGGGTAGCCATAGCTTGAGCCACATTTTGGGCTATGAGTTGAGCGATTTCGGTTTCGCTGAAGGTGAATCGCTTCGGTGGCATTTTGCTGAGTAAGATCAAGAAAAGACAATGAGATATTTGCGTGAAATTCTGATATATCACAGGTGTATATGATGGAATATACGTTACAAAGTGATAATTATATTTCATTGAAATAACCAAGTTTGGTACATGATACGAGCTTACAAAAGATTACATAATATGGGGAGTACAAAAGGTACTGGGAATTGTTACATCCGGTTAGAATAGTAAAAGTCCTACATAGATAGATATAGATTACAAGATGACAGCCACACTAGTTCTAATGCAAGTTGATCCTTTCCATTAGTGTGACGAGTCGATCCACGGTGACTGCGAGTCTGCTGGTTTGTCGGGCGTTGTCTTCTGCCAATGCTAGTCGTTGTACTAGCATTCTTAAGTATTCTTCGGCCTCTTGAAGGCGTTACTCGCATTGTTCCAACCTAAGTCGTAAAAGCTCAACTTCTACTCCTGATTCCACTACCCGGTCGTGGAGTATGTTCATGTTGCTAACGGTGTATTCGTGATCTTCGGAGACTTGGTTGATACGCTCAAGCACTGTGAGTCTCCAATTTTCATTGGTTTCTTGCAAAGCGACATCCATGGTGCGAAGTCGTTGCTCGTGACGGTCTAGCCTAGCGGCCAAGGTCGGCAGAGCGAAGTGAGTGGGGTACGGGCCAGCTCGAGGCAACCTGGCGTTCCTCCTAGCTACCCTCGGGTTCTGCGACCCGGATTGAGAGTGTGACGAATTGGGTGGTGTGTTTGCCATTCTGAGACAAAGTTTTAGAAAGAGTGAGGCCTATATCCATATAATACATATATAATATAGCCTAAGATGTTGAGTGAGAGCGAGGCCTACCTATGTGTGTATATATATATATATATATGTATATATATATATATATATATCACATAATAGCCTAAGGTGTCTAACACAGAAAAGTTTGGGTCCCGTCTCTCGTGGTCAAAGTCAACTAGTGTATCCTGTTCAGTCATGATTCCTTTCAGATCTCACATCATATTCTTTTAATTATACATAGTTGATCAGGCTATGTTAAATTAAACCAATACCATGTAGTCACTGAACCTAATCATACTTAATAAGGAATACTGCCTAACGGTCATAGTCTAGGCCCACTAAATGCAACCTAGTTCACTATAACCTTAGGCTCTGATACCAATCTGTAACACCCCCAAATTTAATGTTTTGCGGAAGCATAATTCGGGTGTTACTAATCAATAATCAAGCACACAGATATATAGCAAACGACTCTATATGCGTCGTTTTAACAAAATGTATTAATAATAAAAGATTTACAGCGGTTTGAACTCACACATAGCTCGTGTTCTTAATATGAGAGATTTAAATACATAATTAGTTATACAAAAGCTAATAATGCAATGAAATCTCTGAAGTTTGCATGAAGACTCGAGCTAATATGCATCCTGGTGGGCAGTCCAAATCTACTGCTGAGTACCTGTGATACATGCTAAAATGGGTCAGCTAACGCTGGTGAGCTCACAGGTTTAGATATCAAATAATAATGTGTGAACCGCAAGATTTAAATGTTGATTTGCATCCAGCAAATGATAATAATAGTGTATACAACCATGAGCGCATAGTCTGAGATTAACTCGAGGGTCGGGTCCCATATAGAGAATTCTGAGCGAGGTGCCTCCACGAGTGCCTAATCTACACTCGTTTTCCCAAATATTAGTACGTCCGTTGCAGAGGTTAGCGCGACTAACCCGGACGAGGTGGGTCAATCCTATATGGTACCATATACTAATATTCACGCTACTTTCGTATTACCAGACTATACTGACGGAGGACTTTGATTTGATTAGTTGAAAACAACTCATGTAGTATATTGAAATATGTACTCACGGTCATGCGTTAAAAATAGAGCAATGTATCACACCCCTAGTAAAACAGTAAAAAGAGGGGCCATGAGACTCACCTGAGCCTGAAGAGTAAATAAACTGAGATTGATTAGCCAAAAATTGAAGTCCAAAGACTTGTAACCTGAGGGTGTCTACGACACGCGATGGTTATAAACATGAGAAGGTGTCTAACAAGACTACCTTGTAGTTGTTTGTCCAACTAGAATGTCCAAATGATTACAATTTGGTTGATTATCTAAGCGTTTGAAAATGTGTACGACCCGTTGGTGATTGTTTGTAATAATAATCTTGACGTTATCATATTGATTTCGAAGTGTTATACTTGAAAAACATGTCTTACAATGTTTTAGGAGTCATATTGTATAAGAGCTTGAAGTTGTATAAGTTCGACACTTGGTGTAAAAAGCATTTACAAGTTCCTGGATGACGGGGATCCGGGGGCAGCGCCCCTGGTAGCGGGGTCCAAGGGGCGGCAGCCCCTGGCGGGGTCCAAGGGGCAGAGCCCCTGGCTCTAAAGACATTGTTTTGGTGAAAAATGCACCTGGACTTGAATTTGGGTGAAATCAAGTACTAAATTTTTCGGTCTCGACACGTAGTAAAATTTGTGTTTTCTTGGTTCTGTTTCATGCGACACTTATAGCGTCACTTGGGGCTTAGGCGTCACTTAGGAAGTGACGCATGAAATGGCAGAATCTGAGTGAGGGCATCACTTATGGAAGTGACGCATAGTGAGGCGTCACTAAGGTAGTGTCGGGTAAGAGTTCTAGGCGTCACTAAACAAGTGACGGAGGTAAGTGTCGGGAAAAGGGGGTTTTATGCGGCACTTATGCAAGTGACGCAAGATTAGGGCTTTTAGCGACACTCAATGCGTCACTTAAGTGACGCACGAAGTGACGCTATACTGCAGTCTTCGTTGCGACACTTAAAGCTGTTGATGGATTTTTGAGCCAAAAATGAGTTTTTCGGTTTCCGTTTGGTCCGATTCTTTTACCCAACCCTTATATGGACATTTCAAGCTTAAAGAAACAACTAGAACTTAAAAACACTTGAAATCGAAAGGTGAGTTTTTGTCGGAAACTTACAAGTTAACGCTTGAGAATTTCGGAAAGATGGAAATGTAGATCGTTGCGAGGTGGTCACTTTTCTCTAAATGAGCTTGACGATTTGATGGCGTTTGATGGTGTTATTTTGTGGTTTTAAAGCGTTGGTGGTGGTGTTTGGTTTTGAGAGAAAAAGAAGAAAGAGAGAGAAAGGGAGTTAGGGAAATGAGAAAGAAGAGGGAAAGAGAAAGGAAAGAGAGGGGGAAGGGAAGGGCCGGCCCACTTGGGTCCCATCCAAGTTTGGTTGGCTCCAATTTTAATTCCAGTAATCGCGCTCCGCGTGACGTTCGTTTTTCGATCGTTTAAACGTTAAATATTTATTTTATACGTTTAATTATATGTTTTAAAATACAAATGTTTATTCATCTTTTTGTTGAAATATTTTACCAAATACTTAATAACTTAAGTGGTTTCGTTTTTTGTGTGTTAAATGTTTAAGTCGTGTAGACGTTTATTATACGGTCCGAAATGAAATTGAAATATTATCAAAATAATATGCTGGATATAGTCGCGTTATTAAATAAGGTTATATCATTTAATAAAAATGTTCACCAACGTCCGTATTTACTTGAACCGAATTACATTCGATTTTGAAACTTGTACGATTTAATCAAATCGCATATTCGTATATATTCAACGGTATATATATTTCGATACATTAATTAGCCTAAAACCAACTAATTACATGTATTAACAACTGATTAGGTACTAATCACTAGTCCTAATTTGGTGGGTGTTACACGAATACTTTTATTTTAACACGTACCGAGTACGAGTATTTAAGGTTTAAATTAGGAGCTAATTTAGTCTTTTTGACCGGGTGTCACAATATAAAAGATTTTTATTTTCTTGATTTGTTAAGTATACATGTCAAACTTAAAGAAGTTTATGTGTCAAATTTAAAGAAGCCTTAATTGTCAAGTTTTTCAGTAATATTGTTTTTATTAAGTAATGATAATGATAATGATATATATACTCTTTTTGATCAATTTTCTCCATTTAGATCTTGGGTCATCTGTAGGCGAAAACATGCAGTCACTAATAAAGTTGCTCATTATAGTATATATATAGCTTTTATTTTATCTAAATATAAATATATTAATAATAAAATTCGCAGAGAAGTTTCAAATATGAACATTTCTTATGGTGGGAACAGTATGAACAAATATTTTTATTTTAACTTTAAAATTAAATATTTTTCTGATCAAAAATTTATATAAAAATTATTAAAATTTTATGCTCTTTAATATAAGATAAATTTTTTTAAAAAATATGTGATACACATCATAAAAAATTTAGTGTGTATCATAGTATAATATATAGTTATGATATACAACTTTAATATGTGTATCATATTTTTTTATTTTTTTTAAATCGATCTAATGTTAAAAAGGATAAAATTTTAATAATTTTGGAATAATTTTTTTTTTAAAGGATTTACGTATGTTGAAATTAAAAGTGAAAAAATCGTTCATACAATTCCTACTATAAGAAATGATTCCACAATAACTCTCCGTTAATATTTGCTTTATTGAAAGGACTGATCTACCACTAGTTGTGATCAATGGGCCCTTTGCACCAAGCTGGATCTAATATATGTTTCCTCATTTCTCAAAATTCAATTCTTCACTTGAAATTCAAGATACTCCTCAATCTTCTTCATGATATTCAAGAACGTGAATCTGAAGTTTACTAACCCCTTTGAAAATTTCGATTGTACGTCAATCATGTTGATTGAGAACGAAACATCAAACAAAACCCTTTTTTTTTTTTACATCAACAGAGGGAGACACAAAAAGACAATAAAGCTTTAAGCAAATACGTATGTTAACCTATCTAATGATCGAATAGCGTACGTGTCAAGTAAACCTGAAATGATGGTATAAGCTAGAAAGTAAGGATGAGTAAGTCTCCCTTTGATGTTATCTTTAACGAGTTGAATTAAGTTGGACCGGATGGGATACCAATAGTTCTATTTATATCGAAACACTTGAAACTGTTGTTCTATATATAGATAATGTTGGGTTGCTGTTAGATTGTGGTTTACACTTAAAAGGGATATCTGTGGTACTTGTGAATTACTTAATTTTGTCATGAAGCTCCCTAGTTATGTTAATATAGAGGGATAAATGTCTAGGATTACATCTAACTTATGTTCGATAAGTTAGATGTCTATTATGTGTAACCAATTTATGTTTTCTGTTTCTAATGCATCAACTTTAAAAAAATTATGTTTTAATGTATTTTGCTGATGTGTCGCTCGTTGAAGGTGCCACGTGACATCCGTAGAGTTTTATACATCATCAAAACGTCATCAAAATACACTAAAACACACTTTTTAAACATTGGGTACAAGTTAGATGCATGCTAAGACATTAAACCCCTAATTTATAAGCATTTGGACTAATTTATGGTTTTCATAGTTAATGAAATTGGGAATGCCTAAGAAAGTACTATTTGACAGATAGTGATTATGGCATATGCAGTAATACTTACGTACTATATCTAGTTTCATGTTTTGAATTGGCTGAGAAACAATCTTTTGTTGATCAACAAACTTTGTACTTCAAGTTTCAGCTAACAATCTAGCTAATTAGTAAAATCTAGTAGGACACAATGATGAGGTTGATTTATATATCTTCAAGGATGGTCTTCCTTGATCCTGCAATAAAGATCGAGCTTGATCAAGAATCTATAGATGTTAAAGTTGCGCTATGTCATCATGTTTAATTTCACCAACAGTTATTCAAAATAGACACTTTTACCAAGCCATTTTACCTATTCAAGAATCATTGTTAATTTCTTCACAACAAGTTTCATTTTTTTCTTTTTGAAAGACACTCACACACACTAAACACGAATATATATCACGACTTGAACGAATATATGTCCCTTTCATCACGATAAGTTTCATTTGCTTTGAAGACTAGATACGTTAAAAGGTGTAGAATAATGTAAACTACTTGTAATATATAGTTGATAATAAAAATAAATGGCAATATTTATACTTTAAAAGCTGCTAGTACTTGTTTTAAGGAGGAAATGAACAACTCAAAAGTGCAAGAGAAGTGTTTAAATAAGGTACTCCGTGGTAATGATAGGTTTGAAGGATTGTTAAGGAAGCATGTCTTTAGAGGAAATTCCTAGGAATATTATGCTTTCCAATATATATACACTGGTGGACATCCCACGCGTGGGCTCCACTCGCCGACCTTTGCGACTCTTGTCCATCACCCTTGTCGTCGTAGTTTCGTACTACTACTTTAATTTTTTATATACTATGCACATCACTTTCTAAGTCTAACCTATCCACTTTAACTATGCATATAATTTTCGAAAGGGGCATAGTATTTGCACACCTACTATCATATCAAATCATCATTTTTTTTCTGTTTTTTTATCAAAATTCCTAATTGCACACCCCCTAACTATCAAATCATCATTAGTCTTTGTATCATTTTCTTTTACAAATAATGTGTTCTGGACAGTGTTTTGGACAGTATTCTGGACAGTTTTCTGGTGTGGTGCACAATGTTCTGGAGAGTATTCTGGAGTCAAAGTACACTAATCCACTCACCATATCACTAATATATTAGTTTAATGACAAAACATTTAGGGGTCTTTTGTTTATTCAGATTACAGATAGCTGAAATCTGAAAACCAGTTCTGAATAATAAGACCTGTCATCTGACATCTGAATACATAATCATTAAGATCGTTTGATAAATAAAATGTACAAACATCTGAATGCACGTGTTTCACTATTTTTTGACGTGATACAAATTGAATGAATATAACATAGTTTCAAACGATTTAACTTAAGAAAAAATAAAATTTACACGAGTTCCGACATAACTTTCGAGACTTCTAGATACCAATAATAACATAAATAAATAACTTATCATGAAAAAATAAATAAACTAAAATAAATTATCCAAAAATTGAAAGAAATATTTTTTACATAAATTAACATACGATAAATAATTTATACGAGAACAAAGACAGAACGTTATGAGATTTATATATCAATTAGAAGTTTTAAGCAATTGTAAATAGCTTATTGAATAAGTAATTTTTCAGCTAGGTTAAGACCTGATTAGAAAAATATATCAAAACATTTTAATGGACATTTAGCTTATTTATTAATACAACTACCACTTTCAAGACATTTTAAGCTCAAACAAAAGACCCCTTAGTTGATTTGACAGGGGTGTGCGTCCAAGAATCCAGAGGTGTGCAAATAGAATTAGCCTTTTAGAAATCCTTACTAATTTTTTTAATTGATTGTAAGATGAAAATGAACATTTATTTGGAACAATCCAGAATAGCAATATACATACCTTTTATCGGAATAGATTTATAAATGAAACCTCAACTAATACAGCTTCCATTCTACTTGGAGTACATTTTTTTAAATATACACAATTTTATTTTGTAAAAGTATGTACAACTATTTATACACTTACACTTATTTACTAAAATGATATACCTACCACTCAAACAATTTTTTATTAGATTAAAGAGTTAATTGCATGAATGGTCCATGTGGTTTACACACATTCTCACCGTTAGTCCTTGTACTTTGCTTGTTGCATGGACAATCTAAAAAAATAAAAGTTGTTGCACACATAGTCCCTCCCCGACCTAAAACGAGGGTATTTTAGTATATTTAGGTGGATGAGGGACAAACCGTGCAACAACTTTTGATTTTCTGGATTGTCCATGCAACAAACAAACCACAGAGACTAACGGTGAGAATGTGTATAAACCACATGGACCATTCATGCAATTTACTCTAGATTAAATTATAGAAGAAGATATTTAATTTGAGTAATTAAAAATAATAGTCTGAACATTTTAATCTCGGACGAAATTATAAATTACAATGTTTGTGATGTTATATGTTCAATAATCAATACATTCATGCTTTTTATTTTTTATATACAATTAAATTAAATTTGCCAATCTTCCTTCGTTTAAGTTTCTTTACCTAACATCATGAATGAAATATCTTAAATGTGTTACGCATCTACCAACATTAATGGGTAGAAATTAAAATCCCACCAAAATCCATCTCATCTTCTCTGTAATCTTTTAAGAGATCTAATGTATCCTAAATGGCCAACACCATCATCGCCATAAAACAGGGGGTTAATCAGTGACGGATAATGATATCTCAATTTTTCAAACCCGTAACACAAACAAAGAATACAACTAAAATGTTATTATTCAAATAAAATTACATTTCGTATTACGAATGGACCCGTAACAACTGCTACCCCTACCTTCTACATGGTTCCGCCACTGAGGTTAATTACATAACTTTAAACGAATTGAATACGCATGAAATGGGGGTATGTAACGAATTCATTTACATAACTTTAAAAGAATATAATTGGTATTTTAAAGGTAACGTATTTTCTTAAGTTTTTTTCATTATATATTTTATCTAGTATTATCAAAGAATTATTGTTATAACGATATCGAGATAATCTTTTTACCTTTTTGTTGGAGGTTCAATTCTTGAATAGAAGGTACATGTATATGTATACATTCGTGTGATCGTATAGAGTGCTTTCCTTTAACAAGAAAATTGTAGTTAAATGAAAAAAAATAAAAATAAAAAGTTTATAATAAAACTAGGCATTATATTATAGTATACGTATATAAACTTACAACTGTACATTCACAGCACTTTTTGGCCGGAATCACCGCCGTCCCGGCATTACATACACCTGACTTTGAACCACCGTTTCACCAATCTTAAACCCCGGCACCACCGTGAACCCCACGCGCCACCCACCATTAAACGTTTCATCATTATTCACACTTTCCATATACACCTCCGAAAACACACAACCTTTCCTCCCTTGAAACACACTGACTTCCTTATCAAACGCCGCTGCTAAACACCGTAAAACCCACACGCGCCTCGACATCTCCGTAAACGCGCTGAAAAATGCCGTATCGGGATACTGCCACGTGTTCAACGTCTTCCGTTGACTCAAATTCCCGTATAATGATGCTTCCATTTTTGGATGCACCAATCGCATGTACTTGGCGCGTGTAAACTTCCCGAACGCGGATCTCGGGTTTTCTTTAAGTAACTGTATTGTCGACGTCGATTTCATTCTTTTGAAACGATCAAACCATTGATAACGGTCCTCGTTTGTGTCGTTATCGGTAAAACCCGCGAACATTTCACGGGTAATGTATGATTCGATAGCGAAACATTTGTAACTCGGCTTTGAGAAGTTGACATTCGGTTCGATGGCTTTCACCGCCACGTCCATATCCCAATGTGCGTTTATCATATCACGAGCCAGTAACTTTACGAAATTTCGTAACGATCTAAGTGTGTAGTGTAAAACGGTTACAAAGTTTGTTGGAGTCAGATCGGATAACTTCACGTTATCCAATATAGGAAAACACTCACTCGAATTCAGTTTTACTTCGAGTGATTTATTGGTGGAATCAAGTTCCACCAACTTTTTCTTGAGAGCACAGAGCTCGAAATCTTTTGATTTGATTTCTCTCTCCATTTTATTCATTGTAATTTCGTACATTTTCATGAGACTCTGTTGCTCTTGCATTTCTGAGAGCAGTAGAGTTACATGAGCTGGCGACGAATCAATTTGTTTCTTTAAGAAACTTCGTTTCATCTCCGAAATCACTTTAAGCTCATCAACCACTCCTTGATCCGCACATTGTACGGCTTCTCCACTATACGGAAATTGTGCGGCTTGTAACTCGGCATACGCGGCTTTCAAGGACGAAATACTAGCGAAAAGTTTCGCAACGAAAGCCTCCATCGCAGCTTTATGACGAAGTTCAGCTTTATCCATGTTGAATCTGCTAGAGTCGTTTCTAGGATCGGAATTCTTGAACTTGTTGTCATGAGGAAGGAGAATGCAAAAGCCATTGTTTGAGAGGGATTTTGTGGATTTCTTGAAAGGAAGGACTTTGTGAAAGGTTTTTGAGAGTTTGCTACGAGATGTAGATGTGGGTTTAATGGTGCTGTCCATGAAAGAAAGATGTTTTTGAGTTTGGAGGAAAATATGAAGGAATGAATGTTTGTGACAATTGGGTGAGAACATGAAAATAACTAAAAGCAAAAAACTTAAAAAAAAAAAAAAAAAAAAAGTAGACAAATTGGCTTAAAGCGCGTCAGAAGCGGGGAGGATTTTTAAAATTAAATGCAAGAGTGACTACTTTTTGGATCATATATACTCCATGTTTTTACTCTTTTACTTTGGTATAAACCATAAACAAATTACTCAATTTTTACAACTTTGTATTATACAAACTATGCATATTCAAATAAGTAATATACGACATAGCTATAAGCGACTCGACTTGAGCCGGGCTTCACTCATTTAGGATAACTTTAAGCTTGGCTTGATATATCAACGAACTCTAATATTACAGGTTCAAGGTCGATTGAAAATTGTTTCAAAGTGACTCAAACTTTAATAAAAAAGCTTAAATTTATGTAAGAAATTAATTTAATGTTAGAACAGTACTTAAAAACGAAAATAACTATCATAACCATTTCAAATATATATATATATATATATATATATATATATATATATATATATATGTAATCAAAATAAATCTTGAAACCAAGTCAAAATATATTGGTAAATCTGAATAACAATTTCAAAATATATATATTAATAATATCATTTACTATAATGCTCAAAAACTATACACACACATATATATACACACACATATTAATTAAGGCTAGTGCGATAACAGTTTGAGCAGAGCTTTGTTCGATATATATTTCAAGCTTGATTTGTATGATCGAGCTCATGCTTGAATTCATTAAAGCCTCGATTCGATCGATCTCAAACTCGAACTGACCTCGAGTTGCTCCATAAAAACTCAAATCGTTTGCAGCCTTACACGACATATGTATAATATATCTCTATGCACTTGTCACTTTTTGCTTGGTATTATATATGAACTTAATTAATTAATTAATTAATTGTTAAAAAATGTGTTAAATAACTTCAAAAAGACATTTTGCGTCATAATTAGTGCAAGTTGTAGGTTCCAACTATTCGGACCGACACGAGTAGTTTGCTTGTATGTAAATGCGGAAATTAAACACAACAAGTTATGCAAGATTTAAGCTAAATATCACCACAACACAAAGATGTATGTATATATATATAATATCAACAAGTAAACATACACTTTAACAAAACACACAAGGAACAAAATAACCTTACAAATGTAACTTTTCTCTCTGGACAGTAGGTTATGTGTGTGTGCAGTGACCTCCAAACAGAAGCTGACGAACTTCTATTTATAGCCCAAATTAAGCTTTCTGCGACACAACCCTTGTGTCGCATAGACTGATTCTGCGACACAACACTTGTGTCGCATTGACGGATTCTGCGACACAATACTTATGTCGCACAGAATGAATCTGCGACATAATCCTTGTGTCGCAAGATTACAAAAAATGTAATTAAACTATATCTTAGCTATTTAATGCGTAATTACAATAATGACACAATTACAGACTGAGACCAACTGACAGACACATCTAGATGTACCAACAAACTCCCCCGTGTCTTCAGCTTGGTCTTCAAAGAATTTCTTCAATTAGCGTCAGTCTTTAAACCCATCCAGGTGGAAAGTTTCCACCAGCATGTACACCAAAAGAGAAACATATATCAACAATTTTCTGAAATCGCTTCGCCAGAATTGTGTTGAACTCGTTGTCAGGATTGTAGCGAATACGACTGTTGAACAGTTTCTTCATGTCATCCTTTGACAAGTTTATTATGCTCATCGGGTCAAATATCCTGAACTCTGCTTTTGGTAAACCCCACAAAGAAGTAGATCCAGTTTGAGGCACAGAATCAGGTACGTAGACAAGAACGGCTTCGCCGGTGTGAGCATCCAGTTCCCAGTAATGAAATCGTTTTAGCAGATTAAGGGGAACATATTCCAGCGAGACTTCACGAAGACAATTAGCAGGAGGATAGTGATTTCTGACGATTGGCTGATT
Source organism: Pseudognaphalium luteoalbum (assembly GCA_963422505.1). NCBI lineage: Eukaryota > Viridiplantae > Streptophyta > Magnoliopsida > Asterales > Asteraceae > Pseudognaphalium > Pseudognaphalium luteoalbum. The sequence continues at coordinate 40,282,289 of OY730195.1, read as the reverse complement.
TGTCTTTGGGTCAAGCTTTTTCTTGAAAGTAAAACGTGTACCCAGCACAGGTCTGACATAATGATATTTCTTTGATCGAATCTCTGCTCGCATGACCTTCTGAATAACTTCAGCTATTCCGTCTTTATGAGGATTGATCAACTGAAGTCGAGTAAGACGAACAAGATCGTGCTTTGGCAACGTACTCAATTTCTTCAGAGATCGACGAAAGTACTGGATACCGTCACGTCTCTTGATCATGAACCTTCCCTTGTTCACCTTCCAACTTTTAATAAGGCCGGTATAATCACCGCCTACCTTGTATTTCTTGCAGGTAACAGGAACAGGTTCGATATTTTTACCTTTGATGAACCAGTTATCCCTGATGGACATTTCCCTGTCAACAGGAACATGTTCGAACGTATCCTGTGGGAAGATGTCATTGTAATTTGTCCTTGGGAATCCTGTGGGAACTGGTAAATCTTGAGAAAGTCCGACAGGTTCAGACGATTCAGGAGCAGAAGAAGCCTGATAAGAGGATCCTGAGGTGGATCCTGGTACATAGTTGAATGCAGGCTCTGACTCATCGTCAGAAGAATCAGATACAACAGTACCTTCCTGTGGGTGAGAGGGCTGATCAACATATTCTTCATTTGGGTCAAGCCCTTCTTGCTCAACCTCAACATCATTATCATCATTTGCAGCCTCAAAGTCAAAAGGCTCTTCAGGCACAACACTATCTTCATAAACCGCAGCTTGAAAGTATGTCAAATTACAATAAGTGTAATCTACAGCTAACGGTTTCGGTTGCCCTGGTAACTCAAGAATATAATCTAAAACAGGAGTTTCATTGATAGTAGAATCAGTTACATTTTCAGTATTTACATTATCATCGCCCTCGGCGGAAACCCTAGGTGTTGATTCTAAAGCCGGTTGGCTTGACTCCCCCGAAGCAATAGCTTGGGTTTCCAGCAGTAGAATCTTGGACTTCAGCTCAGCATTCTCCTTTTCCAGGATAGAGATTCTGGCATCTTGAGCTTCGAACACCGTGAGTTGAGCATCCATGTCATGCTGCATTTTATCAAGTCTGCGCAGGAGCTCTTGAATAACCGCCGGATGAGGGGTGATAGGAGATTCGGTTCTCGGGAGCTCAGAAGATGTAGAAGTTGAAGTGCGAGAGCGGCGAACCGGAGGATCCAAAATATCAGCCTCAGAAGAATCACGAGGCCGTTTACCTCGGCTGGAGGATTCAGGAGGTGGAGAAGGTGGCTGATATGCGTCGATCTCACGATCGAGATCCACAAACTCCTGATCCAGAGGATCTGGCAAAACGGACGGTTGCGGAGCTGCGGGTGGTTGAACTGGTGATGGTTGTTGGACAGGAGGTGGAACTGGGGTTGGTGAAACAGTAGGCCTGGGAGCTGGATCGTTAAACTGTTCACCAGGAGGACCAACATAAGCCGGATCAATGATATGACCGAATAAGTCAACCTCCCTTTCTGGTGCTTGACCCTGCTTGGCAAAAGAGGTACATATGGTGTAGATCCTGGTGTTCATCGGTGTCTGCTTGAAGGTATGGATAGGAGCCACTGGAAGACCAGGAAGAAGATGATTCAGCAGTAACTGAGTGAATCTAGGATATAAGGCCCACTTTTCACGGGTATCCAGTGCGTTGGTGACAAAACCCCTGAAGATATAACCAGAGAAGTTGAAGGGCTTGTTGTAGATTAACGCAAGAAAAGCTGACACAGTTGCGTAACTCATTCCCTCGAGGCCTGCCCGGCGGCTGGAGAGACAAACAATCACAATGTGAGCCAGATACCGCCAAACCTTTGTCATATAGGTTTTCTTGTACTGGTCCACGGGGATATCCTGATAACCGATCGATTGCATCCCTTGAGCAATGGCCGTAGCAGAAAACTGAGTGAGCATATCAGGGTTGTCTCCAAACTCAAAGAAATCTCGAATCAGCTGCTCAGTAAAGATGACCTCCTGACCTCGAACCTTCGAGATAATACGTGTATCCTGTTCCTCTTTGTTGACTACCGCATTATCCCAAAATTCAGTAATGTGATCTCGCAGAATCCGCGTGTCAGCAGTAATGGCTTTATGGATTCGAGACCGGCGTAGAAAAGATATCATGGATCGATATGGACGCGATGTCTCGACAGCAGTGTTCATGAAGGCCACAATGTTGTGACGCGGTTCCCAAAAGTATTTCGTCACATCAATCTCAGGAAGTGGAGCAACTTGAGCAGGTTGCTGATCAGCCATTTCTGAAAAATAACAATAATACAACCAAAAACTCGAGCTGCGTTAGCGTTAGTACCAAAAAAAATGAATTGCGTTTTATTTTACAAATGTTCTGCGACACAGTAGTTGTGTCGCATAACAGAGATACGACACAGTGCTTGTGTCGTATAGGTAGACTACGACACAGGGCTTGTGTCGCATGACACGTGTCACGCGGACAGAGTTTCCCTTGCATTTAGCATTATTTGAGAAATTAATCTCAGATGCGACACAACAGTTGTGTCGTAGGTTGTGTCGTATGAAATGATACGACATAAATCTTATGTCGTATGTTGTGTCGTACACAATACGACATAAACGAAGGGAATCGATACGACATAAAACTGTTTGATCTATGCGACACAACGCTTGTGTCGTATGTTGTGTCGCAAAGATGAACACCAAACCAACCCAGAAATAATTTTGACAAAAATTTGGGGTTTTCGAAATATTAATCATACCCTAGGGTTCGCACACAGTATGGGATCAAGAATATCAAGGTTTCGAACCCTAGAAACCCCTAAACCCTAAATAATTTAAGAGAAAAAAAACGGAACCCTAAACCCGTAATGTCCACAACCTAATTATAAGCATGATAGGGAATGAAAATACGCGGGAATCATACCGAAAAAAGCGCAAGGGTGTGAAGAGCAAGAATCGAGTAACAAATCTCGGTGAAATAGCTTCGAACCAACAAAACCGAAAGAGTATACGACTGTGTCGCAGAATCGCAGTTGTGTCGCAAAATCGTCTTTGTGTCGTATGTATTGTGTCGTGAGTAATTATGAAAGCGTAAACGGTTATGTCGTATGTTGGGAATAGTTAACCCCCAAACACACATGCGACATAAGATACGACACAATGGTTATGTCGTATAGAGGAGATACGACACAAAGTACGACACAATTCTTGTGTCGTATAAGTGGAATACGACACAATGCTTGTGTCGCACAGAAGACAGAACAAATTTTAGCGACATAAAATTTGATTTAGAATTTGATTTTGATTGGGACTAAAGAATTTTCGCAAAGAGGATGATTTGTGACATAAAATAAGGATAAAAATAAAATTAAATACAACTATGAAAATAAAGTATAACAAGGATATCTACAAGCTCAATAATTTTTGGTGACGGAGTTATGATAATTCTGGTTAGGGATCATATTGACATAACATGCAATAATTAGGAATAGTAAGTGTTATTTCGATCATCAGTATATTTGTCCGCTTTAAATTTACTTGACGTACTAGAAACACTTTTTATAAAAAATATTTCAAGACGATTATTAGTATATTTGTCCACTTAAACGTGTTATACTCACATCTAGGAGATATTTTTATTATTATTGGACTGTTCATTTCGCTGTGGTCACTACCATAGATATACATCTTAACTTGAGACATAGACCATGTTTCCATTTACAGAGAGAATATTAGAAAATCAAATTTAAGAATCAAGACAGCGGTGACAGGTCTGTACGTGCGTACAACAGAGTGACATAACTTGATTCAGGTTTAAGCAAAACCGAACTTGGTCAAACCCTTTTGGCGACCTTGTAAGGTATCTTGATTTTAAAGACTTTTCAAGTACTTTGACTTGCGTTTGCTTAATTTTAAAATATATATCAACAGAAGCCAGGTCTATACTTACGTATAACAGAGGAAACTGTCAATATATACCCCCAGATGATATCGAATAAACTTCTTTCACGAAAACATATCTAGTCTAAGTAAGATATTAAGACTTGTGTCATACATCTAATGGTGTTGAACCACTTGAAATGGACAATTATCAGTTAGGCTTCTTAATAATTCTCAAAGAGATTTGCATAACATGCCTACTAATACATCGTATGATGAAGACAATGTTTATAAAAACTGATTTTAATATGTCAAATAAATCTACTGACACATCCAGGATAAATCTTAAAGTTTCCATATTCATTGCATGTCATTCAATGTACTATCATATCCCAAGTTGTTTACAGACACAACATCAACGTCTATTTTAGAAATGTAGCAACCTTGCATTTCTTTAATACTACATAGTATAAAGAGTGGCTGTTGCGAAATGTTTTTTTTTTTTTTTTTTTTTTTTTTTTTTTAAAACAGAAAACAAATAGACTATACAAAAATCAAGTCACAAATCATTTCATGAGATCAAGGGAAATCATCCCTATCATATCTACAAGTTCGTCGAAACGAGCACGCGAAAAAGCTTTTGTGAATAAATCGGCTTTTTGCTTAAGGGTATCTACATGATTGAGGTCAATTAAGTGTTTCTCATAGCAATCTCTTATGAAGTGAAACCTAATCTCTATGTGCTTGGTCTTAGAGTGTTGAACAGGATTGCGAATAATAGATATAGCAGCAGTGTTATCAATATGAATTGGAGTCAAAGTAAGAAGTAACCCATAATCACGCAATTGGTGTTGTATCCACAGAATCTGTGAGCAACAACTTGCAGCAGCAATGTATTCAGCTTCCGCTGTTGAGGTGGAGACTGTTGTTTGCTTTTTACACTGCCAAGACACCAATCTTGAACCGAGATATTGGCAACCTCCTGTAGTTGACTTCTTATCCGAATTGCAGCCGCCATAATCAGAATCAGAGTAGGCTGAGAGAGAGAAATCTTTCTCATTTGAGTACCATAGACCAAGTGATGGCCTATATTTGAGGTAACCAAATATTCTCTTTACAGCCTTCATGTGAGAAACTTTGGGCTTCGCTTGATACCTGGAACAAATAGACACAGCAAACACAATATCTGGTCTTGATGCAGTAAGATACATCAACGATCCTATCATAGAACGATAATCTCGCTCCTTGCAGTCTTCTTCGTGTTCAGCAGGCCCGAGTTTGTGATCAGTTTCAATAGGAGTACCATATGGTTTACAGTCATGGAGCTCATACCGAGTCAACATGTCATTGACATATTTGGACTGATGAATGTAGAGTCCTTTATCAGACTGCTCAACCTGTACACCCAGAAAGAATTTGAGTTCTCCCATGGCACTCATCTCAAACTCGGACTTCATAATTTTCTCGAAATCCCTGCACAAAGAATCATTAGTTGAACCAAATATAATGTCGTCCACATAAACCTGTACCAGCAGCAAATCTGTTCCATCCCTTTTAATGAAGAGAGTGCTGTCGATGTGGCCTCGGGAAAAGCCATTTTTCGTTAGATGATTTGCCAACCTCGCATACTAAGCTCTGGGAGCTTGATGAAGACCATATAAAGCTTTGCCTAACTTGCAAACATAATCAGGATGAATAGGATCTTCAAAACCTGGAGGTTGCTTGACATACACATCCTTCAGAACCTCTCCATACAGAAATGCGCTCTTGACATCGAGTTGATAAACCCGAAAACCTTTAAATGTTGCAAAAGCCAGAAAGATGCGAATAGATTCCAGTCTTGCAACTGGAGCAAACACATCATCATAGTCCAAACCCTCGATTTGAGTAAAACCTTGAACCACCAACCGTGCCTTATTTCGAATAACTACGCCTCTGTCATCCTTTTTCACACGATATACCCAGCGAGTTCCAATTGGATCGACATCTTTGGGTAAAGGAACTAATCTCTAGACATCAAGCTTCTTGAATTGATTTAATTCTTCCTGCATAGCCTCAACCCAGTACGGGTCTTGCAAAGCTTCAGAAATTTTCTTCGGTTCAAGCTGGGATAAGAAACATTCTTCTATTTCTTCTTCAATACAGGCAAAAGAGGCAGATGAAGATTCTTCACGAGATTCATTAGCAGCTACTTGACCTCTAGTTAAAACGCCTTGTTGAAGTTCACCAATGATGTTATCAGTGGGGTGGGAAGAATGAATTCGAAGCTGAGGAATCGGATCAGGCACAATGATCGAATCCAGATTAGAAGGAGCGGCTTCTGAATGTTCAATAGCAACTGAGAGATCAGTGGCACAACTTTCATGGTCAACAGGTAAGAAAATATCAGTTTCAGTTACAGGATTGGATTCAGTAGCCATCTGATCAGCGTCGTAGGGAATATCAACATTGACAATATTCTCAGGTGGTGTAACACAAGAGGTTGAAGTAGAGACTTCAGAAGAAAGATCTAAACCATGAAGTAAAGATACCACCTGATCTTCTTCACTAAATTTGGGAAGATTAAAGGAATCTACCAACCTGTCATACTCAAACAAGGATTCCGGTCCCTTACCCTTTGGAGAATTAGTATACTTCATGAATCTTACTTCAAAATGTTCCTCTATTCTCCCAGTAGACTTGTTGAAAACTCTTTTATTTGGCGAGTTCACAGAATATCCCAAAAATAGACCCTCGACCACCTTTTCATCAAATTTGCCTACGGAGTCCTTGGTAATTAAGATGGTGCAAGGACACCCGAAAGGTTCAAGAAACTTCAAGTTTGGTTTGCGATTATTCAGCAATTCATAACATGTTTTGTTTCGCTTTTTAACCATGGAGACCCGATTTAACACATAGCAGGCAGTGTTAACAGCTTCTGCCCAAAAAGTAGTAGGCAGATGCGCGTCAGACAACATGGTTCTTGCTGTCTCAATAATTGTCCTATTTTTACGTTCGGCTACTCCATTTTGCTGAGGAGTACGAGCAGCACTAAACTGATGAAAGATTCCCTTTCGAAGACAATACATTTCCAAGGTTCTGTTCTTGAATTCTGTCCCATTATCGCTGCGAAGTTTCTTAATTTTCAGATTACACAGATTTTCCAATCTGTCGAACAGATAAGTTAGAGTATCAGGCGTTTCATCCTTTCCCGCCAAGAAATATACCCAGGAAAACCTTGAGTAATCATCAGTAACAACCAGACAATATGACTTCCCTCCAATACTTTTCTTATTCACAGGACCGAACAAATCCATGTGAAGCAGCTCTAATGGAGATTCAATAGAGTTCACTTGCTTAGACTTATGGAACTTCTTGTGTTGTTTCCCTTTGAGACAGGAAATGCATTCATCATCTATTACAAATGACCTTTTAGGCACTCCTAACACAAGATCATTATTAATAAGATAATTCATTCTCCGAAAATGAATATGACCCATTCGTCTGTGCCAAAGCAGTGAATCTTTAGGAGATGCTTTTGATAACAAACAAGTATGCTCCTTGGTAGTCACAGTCTGCATGTCCAAAATGTACGAGTTGCGTACACGGGGTGCTCTCAGTAGCACCCATTCCTTGGGAATAACAAATCCCGGTTTCAAAATCAAACACTCAACATCAGTAAATGCTGTAGTAAACTTCTTGTCGCAGACTTGAGAAACACTGATCAGATTGTGTTGCAGTTCCTCGACATAGTTTACTTTATCAAAACTTACTTTTCCATTTGTAAGAGTACCTTGTCCCGTGATGTTACCACCTGTATCTCCAGCAAAAGCAACATGTCCTCCACGATATGGTTTAACGTTAGACAAAAGAGACATGTCACCTGTCATGTGCCGTGAGCAGCCACTATCCACATACCATTTACTGCTTTGTACATGATCTGACTGCTACAGCACAACATGAGGAGAAAGTTAGTTAGAAATGGAGACCCAGGCCTTTACAGACTTGGGTACTCCGGAGATCTCATCAATAATAACTACATCAGTTAAAACTTTGTTCTTCAAGAGATCAGAAGTGTTTTCTGATGCAGTATTACTTGATGATGAGTCATTTGATGACTCTTTTGGTCTCCAAACATTCACAGGAACAATATAGGGTTGCTTGTTAACAATGTTAGGCTGTTTAACCGGTGGTTTACTAGGCCTAGTAGCATTAACTTTCGAGATAGACGTTTGATCAAGTGTACCCTTCTTTGAAAATGATTTTACAGTTGAATTTTTGGAAACATTTTTTGATAACATCTTTCTCGAAAGCAACGGACATTGATTAATCAAGTGACCTTGTTTCTTGCAGTAGAAACATGATCGTCTCTCCTTAAAGGTTTGGTCGTCTCTCCCTAAGAATTTAGGTGATACAGGCATCTTTGAAGTGAATGTCTCAGAGTGTGAAACAGAAGATTTAACAGAATTTTTGATTGATTTGTCATTAATATTCTTTAAACCTTTTCTTTTAAATTCAGCCTGAGTCTTAGTATTACTTTGAAAAGATTTATCGTTTGTCTTAGAAGTAATAATATGATGATCAGGCTTAGTGTTGTTCTTTTCACATTGAGACACACACTTACAATGAATATCCCCGACCTCGATCCTCTTTTCAGTAGTTTTTGAAGGAGCAGACTGATAACTACTGAAGGGGGTTAACTGGACAATTCCTGAGGAGGTAAACTTAACAGGTTCGAAAGGCTTCACTGGTTTAGCCTTGACCAACTTAGTTTTCTTTCTATCATGTTTGACCTCTATGTTAGCTTGATAAACTTCAGGCAACTTAGGAACAGGTAAACTAACAGATTCAACTACGGGCGTCTCTACTTGCTTGATAGCAGGTTCATTAACCGTCAGTTCAACAGGCTTTGTATCTACTAAGACAGTAGGCACAAAATCTTTAATTTCATCCTTAGACGGTCTACACAAGTTTACATCTAAAGATGGAGGCGGTTGATTATGATAACCCAAACCGGATTTATCTTTAGTATTAGACCTACCCGTCTGCAGGAGTTCAGTAAAGACCATGGATGAAGTATTGATATTCTTGAGTTTTCTTTTGTAATCAACAACTTCGGCTTGGGAGGCAGCCAATTCCTTTTTTAAATGAGCAATCATTTTTAGGTAACTGTCAATTTCATCTTGAATTACTGAAAATAAGAGCCTTCAGCTCCTTTTTATCTTCTATTAATTGATTAATGTTACTTTCAAAATGTTTCTCATTATTTTTCAAAACTTTGTTTGCCTCCATTAGGTTCAAGATATCAGACTTCAGGTTATCATTATGTTCCATAAGCCCATTTACTTTACCAGTTAAACTTATACAAGAATCACAAGAAAATGACGCAAATTGTACCTCATTGTTGATGGCCATGAAGCATTGTTCTTGAGTTTCATGAGCAGAAAAGTCATAAGCATCACCATCTTCAATCAACAATGCAGCCTTAGCAGTAGAGTTCTCAATTTGTTTTGGAGTAACAGATGGCTTTGTGAAACCAGTGGCCGGCTGTCGTCCTTTCTCGCATTCTCGGGCGAAGTGACCAAGATTCTGACACTTATAGCATTTGATCTTGCTTTTGTCGAATCCCATTGGTGTTCGGTCAGAGGCGTCTTCAAGAGATCTCTTTCCAGTTCTTCTTAGATAGTTCTTGGCTCTGCGAGTAAGCATAGCCATATTCCATCTGATGTCTATTCTTTCTAACTCATCTGGATCAACTTGATTGAAATCTTCATCAGTCAGTTCTAGAGTACTGACTCTCTTAGAAAGAAAGTCTTCATATGATGACAGAAAAGCAGTGAACATTGCAGCATGCTCATTTGTGGTGGCTGAAGTGGGAACTGACGGTGATGAACAAGATTTACTTGAGGAAGTAGTATAAGTTGGGAGGGATGAGAAAGTTCCTACAGCAGGATTACTGTAAGAAGAAGATCTCTGAGAATTAACTTCAGATGAAATGAAGGCGACTCCACTATTACTTGATTCTGATGTACGAGCAGTGGATCTTGTTTCCTTCTTTTGAATATCTAAAGCACCAGCTTCAAGCTTTCCAACAAGATCATCTAAGGACAATTGCATTGTCTTAGGATCATTTTCTAACAACAAAACTCGCGTTTCCCAACTTGGAGGAAGAGCAGCTAAAGCCTTTTTGTTAATTTCAGAATTCTTCAGATTATATCCTCCAGCTTGCAATTCATTTACAGTACGTGTAAATCTGCACAGCATGTCTCTGACAGTTTCATTTTTCTGGATATAGAAGTAATCAAATTGAGTTTTGACTAATTCCAGTTTGCTCTCGATGAACTCTGAATTACCACCAAATCTCTTCTCAATAGCAATCCAAAGATCATAAGCGATTGTTTGAGGAAACATATCCAATATGTCAGTTGGAAGTGACATAGTGATAGCAGAGTGAGTTTTTCGTTCAATTTCCCATGCTTTTCGTTCTTCGGGAGTGTATGAACGAATGGGTTTGGGTGGAGGAACGCCCATGTGTTCTCCAAGAGCAACCGGAGCTTCATATCTTTCAAGAAGAGCCAATTCCATGACAGGATCAGTGAATAACACAAAAGATATAAATCGTTGTTTCCAAGCTCGATATTCCATTCCTGGCGCAAAATAAGGAGGTTTATTGGCACTACCTATCGTAGCATTATGTTGTAGAACTGCATCAACACTTTGAAGAGACATGTTGAAAATCTGCAAGAAAAGTTAGAAAATATTCCACAAACAAGCTGAAATTTTGTCTAAGTCTGGGAAAATGCGACACAGTGGTTGTGTCGCAGAAGGTCAATACGACACAACGGTTATGTCGTATAACAAAATCCGACAGAAGACAAAAATGCGACACAATAGTAATGTCGTATGTTATGTCGCAACTTGTGTCGCAGACCAGTTAAGGTCAAAGAAGATTGTGTCGTAGGCTTATGTCGCACGTTATGTCGCAGACAAGTTAATGTCGTATGGTTGTGTCGTATGAACAGTGGATACGACACAGAGCTTGTGTCGCAAAGACACGCGTGCAGACAGCCTAGAGCCCACAAAAAAGATTTCAACTTTCAACACAAATATTAAACTAATACACCATGCTTTTCTGCAGTTAGAATACCAATTTTTTAAGCAAAAGATTACCAACTTTTGTTTAAAACAAATTCCAAGGTTTGACAAACACAAACACTTAGGAATCAAACACCAAAATAAGCTCAAATATGCCCCTTTTTACCAAGAACACCAAGAACACACAAAATGAAAATAACACTATTTTGACTAAAATCTTGCAAAAACTAACTCGCAACCACAACTCAAGAGTATGCGGCTCTGATACCAATTGTAGGTTCCAACTATTCGGACCGACACGAGTAGTTTGCTTGTATGTAAATGCGGAAATTAAACACAACAAGTTATGCAAGATTTAAGCTAAATATCACCACAACACAAAGATGTATGTATATATATATAATATCAACAAGTAAACATACACTTTAACAAAACACACAAGGAACAAAATAACCTTACAAATGTAACTTTTCTCTCTGGACAGTAGGTTATGTGTGTGTGCAGTGACCTCCAAACAGAAGCTGACGAACTTCTATTTATAGCCCAAATTAAGCTTTCTGCGACACAACCCTTGTGTCGCATAGACTGATTCTGCGACACAACACTTGTGTCGCATTGACGGATTCTGCGACACAATACTTATGTCGCACAGAATGAATCTGCGACATAATCCTTATGTCGCAAGATTACAAAAAATGTAATTAAACTATATCTTAGCTATTTAATGCGTAATTACAATAATGACACAATTACAGACTGAGACCAACTGACAGACACATCTAGATGTACCAACACAAGTAAAAGTTAAGAACATGTATCTTAAAAAAATTCATCATGGTCTATAAAATAGAAATTTACACTTGTAAGAAGTTGACATTTTATTTGAAATCATATGTCGTTTTATTGTAATCATTCTCCCTTAATATCAATTGAGTTACACTATGAATAGTAATTTTTTTATTTTATATGGATTATCTTATTTTATATATATTTAACATGCAAAGAATATTAATATGTACATGAGTGATTTTGTGGTCTCCTCAATGCATTTTGTTTCTTAAGGTCAGGGGTTCAAGACCCATTTGAGGCATTTTTTGTTTTATCTAATATCAATTGGTGAACCATTATACTTTTCGTCTTTTTCTAGCATATATACTAATATATATAATTAATATTTCTATTTTACTACACGTTAGCTTGATATCTTAAATGGTAAAATAAAAAGTTGTTTTCTCTGACATGCGAGTTTGATTCCAACTCGAAGTTTTTGTTTATTATTATATTTTTTCAAAATAGCAGGTGGTCACCAACTTTATATTTGAGCATTTGCTGTTTTTTGTAGTGTTTTTAGTTTTTTTCTAATATTTATATTTTATGTCGTAAAACTTAATATATTTTGTTGAAATTTTGTTCCTTTACTTGATATATTAAATTTCATTTGGAACGTGTAACACCCTCTTTCCTGGTCTGGTAATTCCTTTATTTAAATTAGTTATTTAATTATTTTTAGGAATTACTTGATATTAATTATTTTACTTGTGAAACTTAAGTAAATAAGTCTTAGGACTTATTGTGAATAGTAAACTATTACTTATTTTAAATTGATATAGATGACGGTAAAACAAAATACTATTTCTCGCAAATGGTTTTTAGGTTCCAGACAATAGATTTAGGACGGGTATAAAAATTATACCATCTTATATGTGAAGTCGGTTGTTAAACCGACCTTAGTATCCTTAAGTTTCCAAGTCTTCTTCTTCTTTATTTTCATTTGTAAACTCACAAGTTCAAAGAAACCATAAACAAATTAGATTCAAGCTAGTGCTTCTGCTGTGATTTCGAATTCAAAACATCAGAATTATCATCATCCACATCCTAATCTTCATCAACTTATCAATCCTTTTATTTTCCTTTAAAACGTGAGTTTAATTTTGAGTGGGTGAATCAAATTAATGCTTGTTATGTTGTTATTTGGTGTTAATAGGTGTTGTTTGATGTCACTTAAGGTATTAGAAAACATATAATTGAGTTTTTTGAAGTGTTGGTGAGTTTTTGTTCGAAAATCTCGTAAGAACAGCGAAATTCGCAGAACCCAGTTCGTCCTGCGAACTGAGCTCATGTTGCGAAGCGAACTGAGATACTGCGAAGCGAGTTGAGTCTTGCTTTGCGAACCGAGTTCTGCGAAGCGAGCTGAAATTGCCTGCGAACTGAGATAATTAGCAATGCGAGTTGACAATGCGGTGCGAACCGAGTTTTTGCGAAGCGAGTTGACTTTGCGAGTTGAGATAATTGTGAACCGAGTTTTTTTACAACTTTTTATTTCGCAAATTTTGAAAATGCGTAAGTCTTTTCGGGGTAACAGACAGGTGACAATTTCACTAACTCGGATTGGATTGAAATTCGCATGGTCACTCGGAAACGACCTAGTGATCCCGGCTCTATTTTAAGAGTCTAGGCAGTTTTTGGCCATTCGGGGTCATCTAGGGCCCGAAAATGACATTTTTCAATTTTTAAACGTCATTTCGAAATTTTCTAATTTCATTTTGAATGAACTTTTGTTTGACTAGACTTCAGGGATTACCTGATTTGATAAATATGCTCTGATGATGATTATGGAACGAATTTCTAACTTATATTTGAATTTCTGTTTCATATCAACCTAAGACTCAGTGATATAAGAATCCTGAGTGTGGAGACGTCAGAGGTATCGGTGAGTGGATTTAGAACTCACCATTTGATTTAGTTGTAACTATTTGGTTGCAACAAGTAAACGTAGATATGTGTTAGACTGTTTAGTCTTGATTATTGACTATGAATCTACGTGATATGTGAATATATGTGTATCAGATTATTGAGGTCAATGTGTAGTTGGACTTTTGGTTATTATGTGAATTACACAAGTTTTGATTCATTTGTTGTGTTTGAGACCTGTGTATGAGTTTAATAACCAATAGTTATCGGTCTATACTGTATTGGCCATACAGATTGACGTTAAGTGTTCTTTGGGAATCCCCGGGTATTATGATATCCCAAGAGCCACCGATCCTCATTGAAATGTGTGTGTTTACGATTAATTGGTGTAAACTCATGGTTAAGCTAAGTTGAATCGTGTGTGATAAATCTATTCACTTAGCTTCGTGCTAATCCCTCATATTACTTCCTGCGGGTTTTGAATAGATATGTGGGTGGACAGGAAGTGGATGCCTTTGGCAGGGAATGTTTGATGAATGTGAACTCTGATGTATTTTGATAAATTAAAGTTTGGAATTATATAATACCCCGTTTGTGTAATATGTGTAATGTGGTTTCAATAGTTTTAAACTATTGTGTATCGGAGTTTGAAAAAGATTATACACTTTTTATGATGTATATTAATAAACTATGTTTTTAACTCAACGTTTCCAAATTAAATTGTATAATATTCATATAATGAATGAGGGGTGTTATAGAACGATTTATAAATTTTGAATGTTCCATTTAGTATGTGGTATAATTTTCGATTTACTTTCCTTCTTTGTAAATAGTTTATTTAATGATTTTTTTTTACATATAATAATTACTTTACAAAATTATTATTAATAATTTTAGAATACATTAATATATATTAATTCTCATACTTATATTTTATAAAAGTTTATTTATTCTTGGATTTTAACTAATTGTGTTTTTTACTACACTTAATCCTTTGAGAATCGTTAATTATAATGTTAAGATAAGATAATTTTATCATAGTGTAATTGCTTACTCTTTTTGATAATGTTATTGAAGGTAGCTGGGTAACCAAAGTCTTCAAGTTATAAGGGCATTATATACAATTATACATATTGTGACAACTCTCCAAATTAGGTACTGATTAACATTTAAGCATGTGCATTCTTACGCTAATTTTCTGATTATGTTTAAAACAAAACTTCCGATGTGATGTAAGCCTAGCAAGCCCAATACTTTTAAACAAAAAGTATCACATATTATGTGATTAATAATAATAATCGCGTACAAACGTATCGGAACGAACCCGACAGAAAAATACAACAAAAGTTGATGACACAATATAATTAATAATTCAATTATTAATTACGAGTACTATTATATCTATAACATATAAATAAAACGAATTAAATATACGTGTAACATAAAGCGTATTATAAAGCGAACAGAATCAATTTTAAATTGCACTCAAAGGTCAAAATGAGAAAAGTTCAAATTTTCTCATTCATTCGAAAGCATTTGGAACATTACCTCAAAATGTGAATCCGAAATTCGACTGAAATTTGGCACCCAATTGAATGGTAGCAGTCCAATGTACAAGTTTGTACAACCGTCTAAAATAATGTAAATCTCATTATTCTAAATTAAATAACGAACCAGGAGTACATCTACAAAATAAAAATATAAAATGTTAAATTTTATATTGCACCAATTATACCCGTACCCGAATTTAACGGGCTAAATATTTCCACCAACCTCAAATAATTGAGGAGGCAGTATGATATCACTGCCATACTCGTTTGATTTTTATATACTCCCTTCCCTCTCCTGATCATTTCATACACACTTAAACAAATCATCATCCCATTTTCTCTTCTCCTCCTTCTTCAATCTGAAGCAGCAGCAACAGGAAGTAAGCAGGAAGTAAGGGAGCAAGTTAAAATCTAAAAACATTAACAATAACTCAGACTCATCATCATCAAACGTGATCACCATCGTCATCATTTTTCTCAAAGTGAGGAACCTTCTAATCTTGATCTCTTTGCTTAAATTTCATAACCTAACATGTTTATGTATCATAATTTATATATATAACACCATAATTTGATGATTGTTTGAGTTGTTCTTGAAATGGAGTTATGAAACCAAAACTTAAAACTCCAAATTCACATATGAACACATGATTTGGAGCAATGATAAGTAGTAAAATACAATGTACATATGATATTATGATATTGGAATGGAGTAAAAACGAGCTAAACATCCGAACCAAAACATGTATACATATGTATATACCACACAGACCACGAACAGGGTGCGAGAGGATGGAGACGAACCAACCCGATCGGTTGGCTTGGGCCAGCCGATCGGCTGGTTGTGATGAGCCGAACGGCTCAACTAAATGAGCCGAACGGCTCAACTAAATGAGCCGAACGGCTAGTTTGGTTGAGCCGAACGGGTTGTAAATTTTTACCCAAACGGACGTATGGGTTAGGGTGTTTGGGCCGAACAGTTAATGGACTAATTACGCGGACTGGACCGAGCGAAAATGGACTAGGCCGAGGCTCCCAGCCGAACGGCTAGACTGCCCAAGCCGAACGGCTGGCCCAAGCCGAACGGCTGGGCTAGGCTGTGGACTGGACCGGCTGTAATCTGAGCTTGGACTAAAATGATTTATGAATTAATAAATCAGAATGGGCCGAAATACTTAATTACTAAATTTAGCCAAACAAGAAATAATTATTGAATGGGCCATATAAACGGGCCAAATGTTGGGCCGAGCCCAACGAACCATTAAACAATAAAATGTAAAACGACTCGAACTAATAGTTGAAATGTATAACTTTAAACAAGAACGTATAATTCATTTTTATAAAGTTATGACATAATTGTAACTTATAAACTTATATATATATATATCAACGAACGTTTATAATTATATATATATATATACTTAATAACAAACGACGAATCTATATATATATATATATATATATATTATGTATATACAAATGACGACTTTTCAATAACGATAACATTTATTTATTTTATAAACGGAAATAAATACAATAAGAAGTTTTATAACAAATAAAACTTATATACATTTTAATACGTAAACCACGTATTTAGAACTTATATATATATATATATATATATACACACGACAAATTCAATGTGTTGAAACTATAACTATATAATTTTTCATGTATATGCACAAAAGGAACAAAACAACGTTCAAATATATATATATATATATGACTACATACGTGTATATACATTTGACAAAGTATACGACGTGAGAAATAATAACAATATTTCAACACAATGTCATCAACGAATTCAATGACATACATTATTAAGAAATCAACAATTTATTCAGACAAATAAACCGTTAACATAAGTTGATTAAATAAATCAAACGTACTTATGTTAATACATTTATTGTACATAGGTTAATATACCTTGGGCGTTTACCTGTTGGCTGCTAGCATTCATACCGAGCAAACCACTATTACAGCCCCTACTTTTAAATATTTTCTGCTTTTAAACACAGGGGTGTTAAACATAGAAATTGCATGCCAACACATGCAATCAAACTATAAACGCTTTATTGCTTTTATACAACTGTTGATTTGTGATATTACATATTCACTATTATTTTGGGAATTAGACAACGTATCCTAGTACGGACCTAGACTTGCAATGTATGCATAAAAAGACCTTATGACATACATATTTTAACCATTAGCTAGGTGACTCTAGCCACTGAGTATACGGATAGTACTATTGCCGTGACGACCCTCCTACGGTGGAGCGTATACTTAAACGTCCGTTCAGACAAACAACATAAGTTATGGTTGTGGTTTGATTATAGGGTTAGGTCGCGTTAGTTTAACCTGTGAGGTTTAGCTCACCTTTCAGGGGATCATAGTCTAAGTAAATTCCCACATACTTTTAGGAAGAACGAATCCTACAACTGTTAAATACCGAAAAACATACCGGCAACTTATTTTATACTGCTAAACGACCAGTAATATATTTTGGGATGACATCCCACATAAAACTATACTTCAGGGCAACAACCATACATAACTTGTATTTTTATAAATGAATAACAAATCGTTTATACAAACTTGGTTTAACTAACCACATACAAACCTGTAAATTCACTCAACATATTGGTTGACGATTTTCTCTATGTTTTTCAGAAAATTAGCTGTGTAAGTAATCACATGCATTCAGGACGGACAACCCTGGACTACTTAGGATGCCCCATACTGTTGGGACCGCTTTTGGGGATTTCCTTCGTATAACTGCAGACATTGCAGTCATGCTTATGAAATCTTGTTTTAAACTTATGTATTATTGTTAAAACTAAAATGTTTTAAACTCTACTACTACTGCTACGACTTACATAGTCGTACTACTTTTGTAACAACTGTTAAACTTGGCATCCTTGATAAATAAAATTGTGCGATAACCATATGCTCTGAGTATGTATGTATTTGTTGGTTGAAAACACTGTTCGCAGCCCCGCCACGTCATTAAAGCTTCCGCATAATTAATTAATACTGATTGTAATCACCGTTTGGCCGGGTGTGACACATATAGTTATAGTTTGATAGATATTTTAATTTTAAATTAAGGAATATAATTTAATCGATCCGATTATTTCAAATTTGATTTGGTCATAGTAAAAAAAACAAGCTTTTAACATATTAACAATTATGTATTGTAATTAGCCTTTAATTATATGGTCACTCTTTCATGATAAATCATTTTTTTTAGAGTCTTTAAAACTTAGAGGTGTTCATGACTCCTTTACATTAAAAGGAAACTTATATATTTTGGATTTATAAATTAATAGATTTATTTTAATTCACCTTTCTAAGAAAATTAATTGTTAAACATACTTATCAATTTTTTAACATTTATATTGTTATTTACGCTTTTATGAATATATAGTCAATATAATGTACATTGTTATAATTTTTTTAAACGCATTGAACATGATCCAAAATATAATTATTTCTCGATGCAAAACACGGTAATAAAAATCTATCATTACCATTTCTTTAACAATTATATATAACATATGAGTATAGTTTAATAATGTTATATTCATCCCGTCGCAACGCGAGGGCATACAATACCTTGTTTACATCAAATACAAATGTTCGTCACAGAACTTTTGCTATCATGAGATGATGGGATATATATTGTATAGAGTAGTATGTTATAATTTATGATAATGATAAGTTAAACTATAAAAAAAAATTAACAGAAACATATAGTATGAGGATACTCATACTCAATGTAATGGTGGGGTTGTACAATCGCATTACTAGATCTAGCTAATTTCAAATAATTTCATTAGAACTTGATGACAATAATTATACCACCACTACAATATATATCTGTATGCACAATAATTGGTGCAAGTGTACAAGCTAAGATATAAGGTCACGATGAGAATTCTTAAACTCATAGAATAGAATAGAAGAGATGTTAATTATAATAGGTACTCCTTGAACCTAATATTTGAAGGCCCTAAACGATCCTCCACTTTACTTACCTTCAAATACGGTACCGCTTAGGGCACTCTCATCGGGAGTCTTCACTTGCTAATCGGTTTTAACCGATTATCATTTCGGTGCCAACCATTAAATCGGTTGGTAATAAGTTTGCATGATAATCGCCAATTCGATTATCAATCGGTTGAAAAGATATGGCCCGCGTGACTTTTTTTTTTCCTTTTTGTTTAGTGTATAATAATGTTGGTATATTGGTAAATATGGTATCAGAATAATTAAGTGATTAATCATTGATGGCATTGGATAATCGATTTTAAATCATTTAGTGGAATAGTATTGATAAAGAAGTGACTAAATCATGAATTGGAGTGGCCTTAAACGTATTGTGTGAATTTTTTGCCTTTTGTAACCAAACACTGGTTTACTCTCCACCTACTAATCTTTTTGGGTACTAACATCGATATTTTGTGTTTGCACATTTTTGGATATACAAATAAAGTAATCAATTCTAAGAACTGAATTATGGTATCTTGTTTTTATTGTTCATTTACAACATGATAGTAGCAATGTCATCATTTCATGTTACATGTGTATATGATATAACAAATCAGCATTCACTCATTATTAACAATACTTCAATTAAGCGCATGAACGACCTTGAACTATGTACCACGATGAACAATACTTCAATCAAACGATCAACATTCCTCGCATAAAATGCGGGGTGGAGCCATGTAGAATGTAATGGTAGCAGTCGCTACGGGTCCATTTGCTATATGCAGTGTAAATTTCTTATAAAAATTGCAATTTTGAGCGTATTTCTTGATTGTGCTACGGGTTCACAACAATTGAGATGTCTTTGCTACGGGTCACCCCAATTCCTGAATCCTCACTGATGCAATGACCGGATCTTGTGATTTCAATCTTAAAAAAAGTATAGAATATCTGGTAGATTTTAAATAAAGTTTCAAATGATTAAATCATAGGGCTTGAAGTTAATTGTTAATGAAAAATTATATTCATAGCAATAATATATAAATCGAGGTGACTATTTAATTATAATTAAGGTTTTGATACTTGTTTGGTGGCCCTATAGTGTGCATGTGTACATGCGGTCCACAATATTTTTTTTTTAAAAAAAAGTTAATAAATTATATCCATGTAAAAAGTCGATTATAACTATAAGCCTAAATACATAAATTTAGTACACGAAAATAAAAAAGGATATCCAACGAATTTTTAATACAAGTACACGCTTAACAACACGGACAAAACATTGTTTGTTAAAGCATATAGTTGAACATTGTAAGAATAAATAAATATACTAAACTCTGTATTAAATTATTATTGCAATAATAATAATTTAATATGAGTAGGAAAATAAAGATTATGCATACCAGTTGGATAGTTTGAAAAAGATAAAAAGACGTCATTATATTCAACACAAGTCATTGTCATGCGCATCCTACATATTATTCTTTGTCATTGCTTTTGTTTTTCTTTTCAAATTCATTTCAATTATATTTTTATCAATAACAAATAAATAAAGTTATTATATGGCCGTTGCACTTGCACGCCCTCTGCAAATATTTATAAATATTTAAAAAAAGATTGACGTAGTTTTATTTTATTTGTCTCTCTTCCTTAATAGAAGGGAATTGATATATACAACAACTTATTTGATACACACATCAACTATCATGCATTAGAATTTGTACTATATAATCTTGTAATGCATTAATTTGGTGTATGTATCAATTAAATGTGTTGTATTTATCAATGCCCTAATAGAGATGTATGACTACTTATATTTTACTTCTTCTATACATAACTTTTGACATAATGTTTTGAAAATAGTCTCTCTATCGTAAACATATATATAAATTGAATAAGTACCTACTTCATGTCTATCGTAAACATATATATAAATTGAATAAGTACCTACTTCATGGAAAATGCAACGCTTCTAAATCTTCACGATAAAAGGATAGATCGAAATATGTTAGATTTTGAAAGCCCTGATAAATTACTTTATTTATTTTGAATTAAAGACATATTCGTATGTAATCAATTTTATATACACGTATAAATGATAAGTGCGGATACTATTTTAATTACATTATCTAATTGAGCATATATCAAGTGGTACCGTCACCGAAAATGTTCAGACCCCCTACATGTATGATCAATATGTTAGGGGTTCGAATCCGTGACTTAGTACATGTGAGTGATTTGTGAACATGTAATTTGTCTGACGTTAATACTTACTGCGAATGAGACGAACACGTACCATTGAAATATGGTCGTTGGTTCAAATTACCCTTTTTTATCTTAATTACATAACAAGTATAGGTAGTATATATTGTATTTTAATTTCCTACACCTCATAATTAATATATGCACTTTATAAAGATTGTCAAATTGAAGATACAAATTAAAGTAGAAAGACAAAATAAGTAGTAGGACGTACTAGTTATCATGTGATATGATCCATCGAGATGATCGAATGACCCTACGTTGACATGGTTACTTGTTGTTATGTGAGTTTCGATTAATTGTATTGTATGAGTGGTCCTAGCCAAGATTTTCATTAGATTCGAATTTTGGTTTTGTGTTTTATAATTTTTATTTTGTTTAAATTCTTCATTTCTCTTAGGTAATGTTATTACTATATTTTGTGTTTTCCTATTGGAACATATCGTGATATCGGACATTTTGGACTTTTTTGGTTGTACGTACTCTTTTGGTATAGTGTTGTTTCTTTCTCATTTCGTTTGTTTTTTCCATTCTAGTATAAACTACACATGTATAACCAAAAATACCTGCAATAATAAACGATGAGTCAATTTCATAATTTAGGATAACTATAGTGTACATTTAACTTTTGATTATTGTTTTCATATGAAATATTTTTACTTCGAAATTTGTGTGAATGTCATGTGGTATATATATATATATATATATATATATATATATATATATATATATATATATATATATATGTATACATATATACACACGCTAACTAATTTACATTAAGTTATATAGCTATTAAATAAATGTGACGTTATTAATACAATAATAAAAGTCAACTTTATTACACATAACGTAAGTCAATGCAGTGTTACATATAGGTTGAAGCACTTAACTTTTTTTCTATTATTATGTCCGAAATAAAGTGTAGTATATATATTAAGTGATTTTAATTTGTTTTGCATAAAAATAAAGGAATTCTGATATATATAAAATATTTAGATTATTCACTATTCATTTATCACATTGACCACTCGTGGCATAATTTAAATCTATATTTATTTTTGAATCTATCATTAATATTTGAATAATTCAACATAAACAAACTTACTCACAAACAAACTCATTAAATCAATAAGGAGCTAGATATTTCGATACTCTTAAATTTATATAATGATCTATTGTTTATAATTTATGTAAATTTAAATAAAAGTATAGCAGATGAAAAAAACTATTTATAACACCTTTTTCTTTGTTGACTAACCCAATACCAACCAAATTGCAAAACAACATTGTGTCCACTCAAATGGGGTTTCACTCTTACACTTTGTATTATTTTATGGATAATCTTTGGGGCCCTTGAGTTAATAATAAAGAATGAATGCTAAAAGAGAACTAACAAATATGATAATTGGATTAGAGATGATTGTTTCATGTTTATACCTTAGAAGACAAGAAGTGATCTGCAAATTATCATTATTAATCAAACTTATGATCATTAATTATCCTAACTTTTTTAGCATGTTGTCTATTAGATGAGGGGCATTCTTCATCACATCATTCACTCTCGACCATGCCACCTTCAATATAGAGTTAAATTGCGGCAAAGTGCAATTAACTAACGTCTGACTATCTAGTGTATACCAAACTATCCAAGTGCACAGTGTCTATAAAAAACTATTATTTGTTGTTATTGTATGTAATCTTTAATATTTTTACTGTGTGTCATTTATACAAGGTGCAACGTGAAATCTTTACAAGTTGACATGTCACCAAAATGCATACAATGGCAATGAATAACGAGTTTTATACACACCCGAGTACCAAATTATAAGAGATCAGATCAATACATAAAATAATTATAACAGTTAAAAGTTTATCACATACAATATAACTCGACTTCATTTGACTACATATAATAGAAATCAATATATATTTAATACATTTGCGTTCACTTAACCGAACTGTTAAATTACATCATAAGCCTACTTCCGTCCATTTTATGACCAAATTTTATTCATCTTTATGAATTATGAATACAGAGTCGTAATAAGTAATAACCACTCAGAAGTATGATTATCAAATTGTGACACAATACAGCACAAGAAAAGGAATAATATATATCATACAAACTAGATCGACAAAAACATAAAGTGAGAAGAATAACATTTTAACGTACTGTGCTCGATCTAGATGGACGATAGGAGACCACTACTGACCACCACCAAACATTGCCCAATTACCATATAAAACTGTAGGGTTTGCAGTTGATCATGCATTTTCCTGGCTACATATATTCTGAATCTGGTCATGTTACTTTTGGTTTGTTGTCCATATATATATATGGGAGTGATTCACCAAACATGTTTTATAGTGTTGTATAGTACAACACAATGTAGCATGTTTGGTGATGTACGGTTAAAAACAAGTGATCTACGAATCATATATATATATATATATATATATATATATGGAAATTAATCAAAATGACACATTTTTTAAAAGTTTATATCGTTTTGCCCTCGGCAAAAAATTTTTTGACGATATACCCCTCGAAATTGTAAATTTGCGATCCCGCATCTTGCTTTTGCGATCCGTTCACGGAGCGAGCCATAGCCGAGAACATAGTGCCATCGCAAATCGCAAACTTGCGATTTGCGATTTGCCAATGCCGGATAGTGCCACCGAGCCGTAGCCGTTGCCGAGTCGTGAACGAGAAAGAAATTGACCGAGTCGCAAATCGCAAGTTTGCCATTTGCGATTTACCTCCGGCATCCGGCTCGAAAAAAAAAACCTTTTTAAACCTAAACTCGTTCCTCATTCTTACACAACCACCTCGCCGCACACCACCCCTACCACCATCGCAAATCGCAACATCGTTTTGCGATCTACGAACCCGTCACCACCCTCTCCGGCGCACCCCACCCCGCCATCATTTCCCCACCCTCCGCCACCACCACCCTCCACATCGCACCACCACCACCCGACGTCCGTCACTACCACCCTCAGCCACACCACCACCACCGCCCTTCGTCTGTAGTCTAACCACCGCCTTGCCTTACCACATCCAAACAACCGGATTTGAAACCAAACCCGAAATCGCCACGCACCACCGCCACCACTCACCGCCTCCGTTTACTCAGTGAAGATGTCCGATTCTCAGGTATGCCATTGTCTTGCTGTTTTGCTATTATAGTTGTTGATTCTACCGCGTTTTATTCGATTTTTATTCTATAAATGTGTGTGCACACCACGTGCTTGATGAAATGCCACAATGAAAAATAACATTAGTTTTTGTTGATTTGGTTCTCTAGGTTCTACCGTGATAGGTTAATGTTGTAGTCGTTAATGTTATACATGTACACCATACTGTAGGTTAATGTTCTACCACATTTTGTTGATTTGGTTTTCTACGCTATAAATATTGTAGGTAAATGTTGTAGTCGTAAATGTTGTAGTCATTATAGTTGTTAAAATGTAGTCGTTATATATTTGTTAAAATGTGTTTCATAGGAATCAATATATAGTTACTTGTAGTCGTTTATTATATTCTTGATTGAAATCTATAGTTAATGTAAAGTTATAAGTATATATATAAGTATTGTAATTGTTGTTGTTATAAGTAAATATATAAATATATATGTATGTATAAAGTTATAAATATATATAAGTATTATAAGTATAAGTATATACATAAGTATTATAAGTATATACGTATATGTAAAGTTCCCTATAAAGTTATAAGTATATATATAAGTATTATAAGTATATAAGTATATATTATAAGTTCCCTTATAAGTATATATATTATAAGTATATATGTGTATATACGTATATATAAAGTTATATAAGTAACTATATAAGTATTATAAGTATATATTATAAGTTCCCTTATAAGTATATATATTATAAGTATATGCGTATATATACGTATATATAAAGTTATAAGTATATATATAAGTAAATATATAACTATATATAAAGTTATATAAGTAAATATATAAGTATATACGTATATATAAAATTATAAGTGTATATATAAATATTATAATTATATAAGTATATAAGTAAATATATAAGTATTATAAGTTCCCTTATAAGTATATATATATAAGTATTATAATTATATAAGTATATAAATAAGTATATATATTATAAGTATATACGTATATATAAAGTTATAAGTATATATATAAGTAAATATATAAGTATATACGTATATATATAAAGTTATATAAGTAAATATATAAGTATATGCGTACATATAAAGTTATAAGTATATATATAAGTATTAATCGTTGTTGTTATAGTTAATGTCGATTTTAGTTGTTTGATTTCACTAAAGTTATAGTTATTAATTGCGTGTTATTAATTGCGTATATATAAAGTTAATTGCGTTGTTGTTATAGTTATCCATGTTATTAATAATGAAACTTGTTTGCTTGATTGATCAATTTTCAGGACATTTTTAGTGGAAGATTGACTTTGAAAAGCCAGTTGACTTGACTGTTGTTACCCATATCAACTCGGCGTTGACAGAAGATCAAAAAAAGATATTTAGAGATCATTGTTTTGGGCATTGGTTGGATGTGAAGACTCAGGAAAATGACCCTGGTTTTGACATCATATACTACTGTTTCGATGAAAGGAGCGGCCAAATCTAAAGCACCCTCGGGAGGAGGCGGATGAGTTGTTGTTTAGGGCGACCAATGACCATTTTATACGATTCGGTCGGAGGGAGTTTTGTTTGGTGATGGGTTTTCGGTTCGGTCCCAATGAAAGGATGGCGGATCATATTCCAAAAACGGTTTGAGAGAATACCTCGGCATTTAAAGAGCGGATATTCCCGGATATTTTCAATCACCATTATGATGCCATTTCTAGACATTTACCGGCTTCAGCTAATGTTCTTACAGACGTGGAAAAAGAAAGATGGTCAAGGCATCACTCAACAAAGACACGATATGCTTACCTCACAACTAACAGTGCGAAGTCCATTAATGCCATGAGCAAGCATGCAAGGAAACTGCCGGTCACAATGCTATTGGAGTTTTTTCGATCTTCAGTACAACAATGGTATTTCAAACATCGGAATAATGTCGCAGCTGTTGCAACACCTGTTACACCATATGCGGAGCACAAAATCGGTAAGAGGGTTGACAAATCGTTACGCTGGAAGGTCAAGACATCGACAAATATGATATGTAAGGTGGTGGATGGGGAGAAGAATGGGACAGTCAACTTGGAAGCGAGAATATGCACTTGCATGCAATGGCAATTGTCAGATTTACCTTGCGGACACGTATCGACAGTGACCCGTTACTTTAAAATTGACAGCGTGACCGACTTTGCAGAGAGTTATTTTACCACGGAAACATATCGAGCGGCCTACAGTGAGGCTATATATCCACTGCATCATCCTTCAGAGTGGGTCAATCCCGGTAATCTGCAGATTTGCTTACCGCCAATACTTGTGAAAAGGCAATCTTGTAACACCCATCCTTTTAAAACAATCATTAAAGTATAAATTACTACGGAAGCGTTATATTATTATATAAATTTCACAAAACCTTGCTAGAAATTTACATAAACATTTATATAAACCATTTACTACTAAGTTAAATACATTTAACTTGTTTCCAAACCGGGTGCTACAGTTTACAACACATTGTTTATAACCAACTTGATCAGAGTCGCAAGTTTCAAACATTCCCATCATCAAATTCTCCTTCCTGACTACCCACATTATAAACATAACCTGCAGGAAGTAAATTGAGGGATTAGCACGAAGCTAAGTGAATGGATAATCAACTACAATTCAATTTAGCTAGCAATTTGTTCACAACCAATAATGTAACAAATATCGTCAAGAGGAACGGTGGTTCCTAAGGACCCTGTGCCAGGTGGCCCTATCAGAACACTTAAATCAACTGTAGGCCAAAACAGTGATTAACCGCTAACTCATTGCTAATACTCATCAACACATGTACACAACCCTGTGTTGATCAACAATAGCAATCAAGTTCAACCCCCAATCTAGTTGACCTCTGGATTCAACACCCAACATACAGGCTAATCAATCAACCAAATCAATGGCATATCATTTCAATTCAACATTCTATCAATAGTAATCCTATAATTACTGATTGAAAACCAAACTAACACAACCAAACCAAACTGTGAGTTTCAAATCCACTCACCGATACCTCCAGAGTCGATACACTCAGTTACTAATCACTGAGCCTTTGGGGTATCTGAAACATCACATAACGCACAAATTAGTAGCTTGTCATCAATAATTAGTGCTTATATAATGACTAGCATACACAAGTAATAACAATATTACTCTACTTCAAACACAAGTATCAATACCATATATATATATATATAGTATGCACTTAAGTCCACAAATCATCACAATCATCAAAATACTACAGACAAACGCGATCCGGAACAAAGGGATGGATCGCGTTTCCCTTTGAAAAATCCACTTCTACCGTTTTGTACTAAGCAACGCGATCCGGGAAAGTAAAGGCTGGATCGCGTTCGCCTTTGGAAAACTTTCTGTAACCAATTAGCACTTGGCAACGCGATCCAGATGAATGCTTGGGATCGCGTTCCCAAGAACAAAACTCGTCCAACTCAATTTAAAACTGAGGAACGCGATCCAGGCTAGGGTTCTAGGATCGCGTTGAGCTGTTCTTCAGCTCAAGAACAAACCTGCAACTACACAGCTCGAACCAAACTCACTAATTCATATCTTTTGCATACAAATTCATACAAACAACCTATTTAACTTCAAATAAACATCATACCACATCAAGTAACTTCAATAAAATCAATTACAACATATATCATCAATCAATTCACTTAAGTTCATATTTGACCTAATCTCACAACACAAATTTATCAACAAACACTACACTTACACTTGAAGAAGATGATGATATCTAGAAAGATGAAGAATTCCAGAATTCAGCTCCAATTTGATAAGTCTTAATCACAATCCTAGCAAGTGTTTAAGTTCTTGAAGATTTAGGGTTTTAACTTGCAAGTGATGTGAACAAATTGGGAAAGATAACACAAAAGAGGAGGTCGGCCTCTTTTAACCGACTCACTTTATTCGGATATTTTATGCCCGTCTTAAATCTATTGTCTGGAACTTATATACTACTCGCGAAAAATCTAGTTTATCATACTGTCAACTTAAGTAAATTAGAACAATCACCAATTTACTATCCACAATAAGTCCTGGGATCTATTTATCTAAGTTTTACGATAAACAATAATATCAATTAATTTCTCATATAATTAAATAATGAATTAAAAATAGAAATTACCAGGCCCGTCAAGAGGATGTTACAAATCTCCCCTCCTTCAAGAGATTTCGTCCTCGGAATCTAAACTAAATCAAACAATCCAGGATATCTAGATTTCATAGATTCCTCGGACTCCCAAGTCAAATTAGAACCTAAACTGTGTCTCCATTTGACTAACACCATAGGAATTTGTTTCTTTCTAAGTTTAGTCACTTTCCTATCTAAGAGTTCGATAGGTTCTTCAACTAACTTCTGATTTTGATCAACCTTCAAGTCTTGCAGAGGAAGAATCTGAGACTGATCTTCAATATTACACTTCCTCAAATAACAGATATTAAACGTATCATGAATACCCGCAAGTTCAAGAGGAAGATCCAATGAAACTGATTGATCATTAACTACTTGACGAATTCTGAAGGGACCAATATATCTAGGTGCCAATTTACCTCTTTTCCCAATTCTAATAATACCTTTCCACGGAGAAACCTTAAGATAAACAAGCTCTCCTTCGGAAAATACAACTGGTCGTCTATGTGGGTCTGCATACTGCTTTTGTCTATCACGAGCAGCTTTTAATTTCTCACGTGCAATTGCCACTTTATCTGCGATTATCTGAACAACATCGGGCCCTGCAAACTGTTTCTCTCCAGCCTCTAACCAACATACAGGTGTTCTACAACGACGTCCATACAACATTTCATATGGAGCCATGCCAATACTGGAATGATAAGAATTATTATAGGCAAATTCTACTAAGGGCAAATGAGAATCCCAAGAACCGCCATATTCCATAACACATGCACGCAACATATCCTCAAGTGTTTGAATCGTACGTTCTGATTGACCATCTGTTTGAGGATGATACGCTGTACTAAGATTTACTCTGGTACCCAACTCCTGTTGTAAACTCTGCCAAAAATGTGAAACAGATCGAGGATCTCTATCTGATACAATTGATAATGGAATACCATGTCTCGTGACAATTTCATTAACATACATTTGAGCAAGTTTAGTCAAAGACGCTGTTTCATTTGCAGCAATAAAATGAGCACTTTTAGTTAATCGGTCGACAATAACCCAAATCATGTCATTACCTCGAGATGTACGTGGAAGTTTGGTCACAAAATCCATAGTCAAGTGTTCCCATTTCCACTCTGGAATCTCTAACTGTTTTAACAACCCGTACGGTTTCTGGTGTTCGGCTTTCACTTGCGCACATATATGACATTTACCAACAAATCTTGCAATGTCAGTTTTTATTGTAGGCCACCAGTACAAAGGCTTCAAATCATTATACATTCGAGTGCTACCAGGATGGACAAACAATTTAGACTTATGAGCTTCATTCAGAATTATATCCCGAAGATCACCAAACAAAAGAATCCAAACACGTGACTGAAAAGTCTTTAATCCTCTAAAATCATCAACTAACAAATCTTTTCTTTTCAACATAATCTCTGATTTCAAATTTTGATCCAATAAAGCTTCCAACTGTGCAGCTTTAATTTGATCCACTAAATCAGAGGAAATATCAACTTTCAAGTAATAAACTCGATTAGAAGTACCTTTTCGACTCAATGCATCTGCAACTACATTTGCTTTTCCTGGATGGTAACGTATCTCACAATCATAATCTTTGATTAATTCTAACCATCTTCTTTGACGCATATTTAACTCTTTCGGAGAAAACATATACTGGAGACTCTTATGATCAGTACAAATAACCCATTTAGTACCATACAAATAATGTCTCCAGATTTTCAGAGCAAACACAACCGCTGCTAGTTCTAAATCATGTGTGGGATAGTTCTTTTCATGAGGTTTCAACTGACGAGAAGCATAAGCAATAACACGATCTCGCTGCATCAAAACACAACCCAAACCAACAATCGATGCATCACAGTAAACAACAAAATCTTCAGACCCGTCTGGTAGTGTTAATACAGGAGCCTGACATAACAACTGTTTCAGAGTCTGAAAAGCTGTTTCCTGTTGTTCTGTCCACACAAATTTTTCATCCTTACGGGTCAATTTAGTCAATGAATCGGCAATTTTAGAAAAGTCCTTTATGAACTTCCGGTAATAACCCGCCAAACCAAGAAAACTCTTTATTTCTGAAGCAGACTTTGGAACTTTCCAATTCATTACAGCTTCAATTTTTGAAGGATCAACTTTAACACCGTCATTACAAATAATATGACCTAAAAACTGCACTTCCCGAATCCAAAATTCACATTTAGAAAACTTTGCATATAATTGTTCTCTCTTCAAGGTTTTCAACACTAACCTCAAATGCATTACATGTTCTGATTCGGATTTAGAATATACAAGAATATCATCGATAAATACAATCACAAATTTATCAAGAAAAGGTCGACATACACGGTTCATCAAATCCATAAAAACAGCTGGAGCATTAGTCATACCAAATGGCATAACTAAGAATTCAAAATGACCATACCTAGTTCGAAAGGCAGTTTTAGGAATATCCTGTTCACGAACACGAACTTGATGATAACCGGATCTTAAATCAATTTTAGAATAAAACGAAGATCCTTGCAACTGATCAAACAAGTCATCTATTCTGGGCAAAGGATACTTATTCTTTACTGTTCGATTATTCAATTCCCTATAATCAATGCACATTCGAAAAGACCCATCCTTCTTTTTCACAAACAAAACTGGTGCACCCCAAGGTGAAGAACTAGGTCTAATAAAACCCCTATCCAATAACTCCTGAATCTGATTCATCAATTCACGCATTTCAGACGGAGCTAATCTATAGGGAGCTTTGGCTACAGGCGCTGAACCAGGAACAAGTTCAATCTGATATTCAACTTCCCTAACCGGTGGTAACCCAGGTAATTCATCAGGAAACACCTCTGGATATTCAGAAACAACTGGGACATCAGGAAGAGATTTCTTTTCTAACTTAGCATCAATCACATAAGCTAGGTACGACTCACAGCCTTTGGACAAAGATTTCCTAGCTTTCATCATGGAAATCAGAGGAACACCCCCACTATCCCGTTCTCCTCGAGCCATAACGTATGACTCATCAGAGATTGGGATTCTAATCAACTTATGGTGGCAATCTATACTTGCTTTAAACTGACTTAACCAATCCATGCCAATAATCACATCAAAACTAGGAATCGGCATTAACAGAAACGAAATTGGAAAAGTCTGACCATCTATCACAATATTAGCTCCAGTCACCGAGGTGGTAACAGGAACTAATTTGCCACTAACAATCTCTACTTCTAAGGGCTTAGTTATCACAGTAGGAATTAGTTTCAACTTATCACAGAAACACACAGATATAAAGGAACAATTTGCTCCAGAATCAAATAAAACACGTGCTGGTACAGAGTTTATAAGAAAAGTACCAGTTATGACATCATCTGTGTGGACAGCCTCATCTACTGTCATCTGAAAAGCCCTACTCAACGCTGGTGGAGGATTTTTCCGCTTCTGACCGGAAGATGACGAGCTAATAACCAACCCAGAACCCTGTCTCTTGGCCTCAGAACACTGATTTGCACGATGACCTTCTTTATGACAATTCCAACACACATAGGTAGGAAAAACACAAGCCTTTGCTTCATGACCTATCACACCACATTTCACACATCTAGTGGTTTGTACTGAACACGGCCCAACATGTCTAGCTCTACATTTAATACACCAATTGGGACAATCAGAAATACTACCACGACTCTCTTGTTTCTTACTCTGTTGATTTCCTTGCCACCGTTGCTTACCTTTGCTAGAAGATTCACTTCTAATTTTCTGAGAAACCATTTCTTTACTTAGTGCCTCTTGAGGTCTCAAATCACTGTCAACTGACCGAGCTAACATAAAAGCTTGGGAAAGAGAACCCGCCAGTCTCACTGAAGTTCGATAATGATTAGGTAACGTACCCACAAACTGTTCAATTCTGGTTCTTTCATCAGGAACCCACTGCTGAACAAACCTAAGTTTCTCTGAAAATTGATTAATCAAATCATCCATTGACATTTTATCAGTTAATTGCAAATCCATAAATTCCTTTCGAATCCGAGCTATATCAAAATTTGAACAATACTGCTTACAAACTTCATTATAAAAGTCAGACCATCGGATAGATGCTTTCTGTAAAGGAGATAATACCGAAGTAATTGAATCCCACCAATTCATAGCTGGTCCTTTTAAAAGTTGTGTTGCATAAGGAACCTTTAGTTCTTCCTCACATTGACAAACTTCAAATTTCTTTTCAATATCCCTCAACCAATCCAAAGTTACAGAAGGATTTGTACTACCAGAATACACAGAAGGATTACTACTCATAAAGGTTTTAAAAGAACACACCTTTTGTTTTGGTGGTACTATCGTGTTAAATACAGGATGAGATGATTCAGCCTCTTTTTGTTGTTTGTACATTCTCAATGCTTGATTTTCCTCTTCCAAATGAAGTAGATACTCATCTATTTCTAATTATTCTCTAGCATGGAAAGAAGTACCAGTGTGCTCAGTCCGGTCATTATGAGTCTCAACAGTAACTTCCGGCCTTGATACATTATTAGGGTTAACGGGTGGTTGCTCGTTATCCGCCATGTCTGTAAACACAACAACAGCTCACCAATCGTTAATCGTTAGTACCTATCCCACTAACAGATTCCCATTCAGTACCTAATCCCATTCTCAGGAATGTTTGACACTTCGCAATTATAGTTTAGGATTGAATCTCCCATCAGATTCAATTCACCCAAACCGATTGCTCTGATACCAACTTGTAACACCCATCCTTTTAAAACAATCATTAAAGTATAAATTACTACGGAAGCGTTATATTATTATATATATTTCACAAAACCTTGCCAGAAATTTACATAAACATTTATATAAACCATTTACTACTAAGTTAAATACATTTAACTTGTTTCCAAACCGGGTGCTACAGTTTACAACACATTGTTTATAACCAACTTGATCAGAGTCGCAAGTTTCAAACATTCCCATCATCAAATTCTCCTTCCTGACTACCCACATTATAAACATAACCTGCAGGAAGTAAATTGAGGGATTAGCACGAAGCTAAGTGAATGGATAATCAACTACAATTCAATTTAGCTAGCAATTTGTTCACAACCAATAATGTAACAAATATCGTCAAGAGGAACGGTGGTTCCTAAGGACCCTGTGCCAGGTGGCCCTATCAGAACACTTAAATCAACTGTAGGCCAAAACAGTGATTAACCGCTAACTCATTGCTAATACTCATCAACACATGTACACAACCCTGTGTTGATCAACAATAGCAATCAAGTTCAACCCCCAATCTAGTTGACCTCTGGATTCAACACCCAACATATAGGCTAATCAATCAACCAAATCAATGGCATATCATTTCAATTCAACATTCTATCAATAGTAATCCTATAATTACTGATTGAAAACCAAACTAACACAACCAAACCAAACTGTGAGTTTCAAATCCACTCACCGATACCTCCAGAGTCGATACACTCAGTTACTAATCACTGAGCCTTTGGAGTATCTGAAACATCACATAACGCACAAATTAGTAGCTTGTCATCAATAATTAGTGCTTATATAAATGACTAGCATACACAAGTAATAACAATATTACTCTACTTCAAACACAAGTATCAATACCATATATATATATAGTATGCACTTAAGTCCACAAATCATCACAATCATCAAAATACTACAGACAAACGCGATCCGGAACAAAGGGATGGATCGCGTTTCCCTTTGAAAAATCCACTTCTACCGTTTTGTACTAAGCAACGCGATCCGGGAAAGTAAAGGCTGGATCGCGTTCGCCTTTGGAAAACTTTCTGTAACCAATTAGCACTTGGCAACGCGATCCAGATGAATGCTTGGGATCGCGTTCCCAAGAACAAAACTCGTCCAACTCAATTTAAAACTGAGGAACGCGATCCAGGCTAGGGTTCTAGGATCGCGTTGAGCTGTTCTTCAGCTCAAGAACAAACCTGCAACTACACAGCTCGAACCAAACTCACTAATTCATATCTTTTGCATACAAATTCATACAAACAACCTATTTAACTTCAAATAAACATCATACCACATCAAGTAACTTCAATAAAATCAATTACAACATATATCATCAATCAATTCACTTAAGTTCATATTTGACCTAATCTCACAACACAAATTTATCAACAAACACTACACTTACACTTGAAGAAGATGATGATATCTAGAAAGATGAAGAATTCCAGAATTCAGCTCCAATTTGATAAGTCTTAATCACAATCCTAGCAAGTGTTTAAGTTCTTGAAGATTTAGGGTTTTAACTTGCAAGTGATGTGAACAAATTGGGAAAGATAACACAAAAGAGGAGGTCGGCCTCTTTTAACCAACTCACTTTATTCGGATATTTTATGCCCGTCTTAAATCTATTGTCTGGAACTTAAATACTACTCGCGAAAAATCTAGTTTATCATACTGTCAACTTAAGTAAATTAGAACAATCACCAATTTACTATCCACAATAAGTCCTGGGATCTATTTATCTAAGTTTTACGATAAACAATAATATCAATTAATTTCTCATATAATTAAATAATGAATTAAAAATAGAAATTACGAGGCCCGTCAAGAGGATGTTACAAATCTGGTCGCCCACCTGGGCCTGCACGTGTTCCTTCTAAAGGAGAGGAGAAAGGAAAATACACAAAGCAATGTAGTTGTTGCAAGGAAGTAGGTCATAGTCGAGTTAATTGTATGGCTCCATACGATAGAACAGATGAGCCAAGCCGATCAAGAACCACAACAAGATCCAAGTCAAGGTCAAAATCAAGATCCAAATCAAGATCGAAGAAGGTAAGTTCTAAAAAATATTCATATAAAAACTAACATATTACGTTGTATTATTAATACAATCGTGAAATGTTTACTTGCAGAAAACGTCCACAAAATCAACGAAAAGCCATATGGAGGACGAAGGAGCAACGCCGTCTCAGCCGACTCACAGTTATCCAAGTGTTCATTTGAGTGACCATTAAATTATTTATAATAGAAAACCTATGTTATGTACTAGTTAACAATGTTATTTATGTTTTTATTATCGTGGTTAATTTGAGTGAATGAAATTGCTTGTTCATTTTTACATGTTTGAACAATACTAAAACATCTTCATTACATAATGATTAACGTTACATAACAATTAAATGGACACTAAATAGACAGCTTATATAAGGATTAACATAATTTGACAAACATCCAATTGATTGAAACATAGATACGAATTGCAAGATTTGACTAATCACTAATCGAATAACCATCTTGCACTTGAGAACCAGTCATAATCTTAGAAATTGCTACTGGCATCATTGTCTCAGAATTCGAGGGATGTGACAGATCGTTACGTGTAACATACACCTCAATATCTCTATGTATTTTTGTGTAGTCAGTAATCTTCTTCAGTTGGTTGACATCATCAGTTATCAATTGTAAACCATCATCTAGATCTTTATCATGCTCTTTAAAGTAACAAAACCACTTCTCTGGAGCCCAATAACCTAGCTCTGACAAAGCGTATCCAGAAATTTGGTGAAAAATTCATCGACATCTACGCAGTCAATAAACGTCAACAAACCTTGCGTGTACATTTTTTTTGCGCCCTGAAAGTGTCCACCATGACAAAAAGCGATTGAAAACAATTCGGGAACTTCTGCGTATAATTCTTCAGTTAATGGTTTTTCATTTGGAGATCGAAATTGCCAAAAATGACCTGATTGAACCATTTTAAAAAATTTATTTCGTATTTTCTGAAAATTCGTGAAAAACTTGACAATGTGTTCCTGCTTATAGTCATAGTATTTATAAATGGCAAAAGATCACGAAAATCACATAAAATCTTATCCAGATATCTTATCCAAAAATCTTAAATCCCGCAAATCACGAAAATCTTATACAAAAATCTTATCCAAAAATTTTATATCCAGAAAATCACGGAAATCTTAGCCAAAAATCTTATCCAAAAATCTTATATCTCGAAAATCAAGGAAAATCTTATCCAAAAGGCCAGTTATCCGGAATAAGATATATATATATATATAATGTGTGTGTGTGTGTGTATATATATATATATATATATATATATATAATCTCTGAATATGATATATACAAATGAAGTACATATATTAAAAAGTTGTGTATATATATAAAAATTAATGTAAAAATATTTTTTTTAAAAGGCATTGGCAAATCGCAAATTTACCATTTGCCATTACCGGGTATTCTCGTGCACAACTCGGTTACGGGCCAAATATCCGGGCATTGGCAAATCGCAAATTTGCGATTTGCGATTTGCCATTGCCGTGTATTCTCGTGCACGACTCGGTTACGGGCCAAATATCCGGGCAATGGCAAATCGCAAATCGCAAATTTACGATTTGTGATTTGCCAAGGCACTATGCTCTCGGCTACGACTAGCTCGGTGAACGGATCGCAAAAGCAAGATGCGGGATCGCAAATCACAAATTTGCGATTTCGAGGGGTATATCGTCAAAAAAATTTTCCGAGGGCAAAACGATATAAACTTTTAAAAACTGTGGCATTTTGATTAATTTCCCATATATATAAGAGAAGAGATATAATCTTTTCATGTTTTCATTATCCACATAAAATTTATAAAATCAATCCATATATGTGTATAATAGTAATTGATTATGTTTCTATCTGATACGTTTCTTTTTGTGTCATATACTATAAGCATATTAAATAGTGTTTACCTAATTTGAAAAGCAAAAGACATTGAATAAGAGCACAAAACTCAGGAGCTACCACTTGTAAAGACACTCCAACTCATTTGCATTTACTTTTCATCTTAGTAGATTCTTTAAGATGTGTTTAGGGTTTTCATCTCTATTTTTATATAACATATAACATAACATTACATCTAAGTGAATAGAAGATAATACCCTCGACCCGCGTACCATATTTTAACGGTATGTGTCCACCCCACTGAAAAAGAGCATCAACGCTGAGCAAATCATGTCACAAATCACCTACATACGCTAAGGCACGGATTAATATCCGTTTTGGATAAGACACAATAGTATTAGCTAGTGTACCGTTTATATTTATACACATCATAAACAAAAGTACAAGTGGTGATCAAATCTCATGGATGCTAATGATCTCCCACAACTGTTGTAGGTGTTGTGAACAATATAAAGATTTTTGTGTACCCCTCTAAATTTGTTGGTTTTACACTCTTGATGAACTTCTTATCTTTAGATGTGTTTGGTATGAAACTAGAAAAAATGTCATACGAATTTGATAGCAGGGTTGTGTTAGCTATCTTAGACTCCTATACCACTTGTTCTATATGCAAATTCAACCCATCATACCTATTCTTTTGTGAAAACTGGAAAGTAAACGCGTAACACGTCATAATGGGTTGCTCTTTGGTTACTTCTCCATGTAAGCCCACATACAGTTTGTTGCCCAGTCACATTCTGAATTACTTGTTTCAAGTTTCAAACTTACTCTTTGGCTAAGCACTAATAGGATGCAGCACCTGGCTTCCATAGACGAGGCTAACAAAATAATGATGGTCTAGACGCTAAGCAAATCGATGAAGTGAAAAGGGTAGAGCCCATTTCATCCATCATCCTAGAATTGAAACCGCCAAGATAAAGAAAGGGAACATTTTTGCAAGTTTAAAAGAAAAGAAAGAGCGGAAAAGGTTAGGTTCAAACTGTCAACTGCCTTAAAAACTCGTATTCTCCTTACAACTGAAGAAGACGCTAAACTAGATATAGGAAACGACAACAAAAAGAGTTTAAAACCCAAATAAACCTAGTTCACTGGCCTTCTCCTTCTCAAATGTCTCAAAGTACTGATAAATGATGGTAACCGCAAGCAAAATTCCAGTACCAGACCCAATGGCTCCCATGAAATCTGCCAAAACCGTCAATGCACCAATGCACATTCCTCCGAATGCAGCTGCAGTTGGGATGTATCGGTTCAGTTCCTTCTGAAGGTTCGAGTCGCGATGACCGGGCATCACCATTTGTTGCTCCTGCACGTTTCAAAATTTGGTTTAAAACTGAGACACTATAAGAACACAAGCCCTTCTACAAAAACTTTTTACTATTGAAAAACACAATTTGGAAATCAAAATATCATCACTTGCTTCCAGTTTATGAAAGGATTCAGAGTTCGGATGATATATTGTTTGATCACAATCATACGGGAATCTTAATGATATTCTGAGTATTACCTTAAGTTGCTTTGCAACATCTCTTGCGGAAGAACCAGAAACTTCAATCCAAGTTTTTGAGAACAGGGCACATGCTGTTAGCATGAAGACCAGGTAGAAAAGTGCATGGAAGGGATTGGCTGCCATGTCTGCCAAGCTGGTATTGAAAAAAAGGGTACGAATATTAGATCAAGTACATTTGTTGATTTTGGGATACAAATGTCCGGATATGGTGACTTGCAAGACTAGAGATGACATATCGACTTAACATATGTACGGATCGTTTCATGTTATGTTTTATACTTTTGTCTCAAACACTTCCAACATACTACAAATATTCTTAATAAGGATACTTGTCAGAAGGTTAGAAAGTCGCCCAATGTGTATTATCAATGCATAAAACTTCCTAACTCATAGTCAAAAAAACTGATTGCTATCTAATTATAATGATAATAGAAATCATATTTAACACACTTATTGTACTTTAATTCTTTAAATTTTCAGAAATTCATTGTTACAGTGAACCAACCAGACCCGTTTCCACCTGTACCAAAAGTTTTCCATTTAAAACTAAAATAAAACTTAAACCCAACCCGCTGTTCAAAAAAAAACAAAAAAACCTTAAACCCAAACCAACCCAACCATTTTGCCACGTATATACGAGACATTCAAAAGAGAAGGATTTCATTACCTTGATGGTGCAGTAACATAATACGCAAGGCCACCAACAGGGACTGATTGTCCAGAGTACTCAGACTCCTTCCACTTTCCCAATAAGTTGACCAAGAAATTCCCGCTGTACTTTCTGTGCAGCAACTGAAAATGAAGAATGATGTGAGCATTTAAATACCATGGAAAGAAACGCAGATACTTCATTTCAGCTAGTGAAGATATAATATGGATACCTGAGAGATGAAATAAAGGTTGGATACAAGTGCAGATTGAAGAATGATAGGCATGTTGGAGGTATAGAACAACTTGATGGGGTAAGAACCTTGCTGCCCACGAGCATTCTTAGATCTCACAGGCAAAACAA
Organism: Pseudognaphalium luteoalbum; assembly: GCA_963422505.1. Lineage (NCBI taxonomy): Eukaryota > Viridiplantae > Streptophyta > Magnoliopsida > Asterales > Asteraceae > Pseudognaphalium > Pseudognaphalium luteoalbum. Next base: position 40,242,266 of record OY730195.1, on the reverse strand, counting down.
CACGGAACCCTTGGAAGTAGATAACAATGAGGAAGATCAACACAGTAGCAAGCAAATTAGTCACATTAGGCAGATTTTGCCGATAGAAAGCTTCCCGTAGTGCTCTAACTTTATCCGACCTGGTGATCAGAAGATGAAACAATGCAATGACTGCACCCTCAAACTCAGCACCACGTCCACTGTTGATAGTTGTAGGGCTGAATGCTTTCCAGATAATGCTTTCACTGCATGATTAATTAACATATGAGTTCGAGTGTGGCAGGACTCAGCATGTACAAAACAATGAAAAATCATCAGCTTACCAGATATTGGTAGCTATGAACAATGAAATTCCAGAACCTAGACCATATCCCTTTTGGAGAAGTTCATCCAAACATATGACAATAATCCCAGCAAAACATAGCTGAACAATGATAAGAATTGCATTTCCAACACCAAGTTGACCAACACTGCCATACATTCCTGACAGAACATATGCAACAGCTTCACCAACAGCTATCAAAATACCCAGTAACTTCTGAGCACCATTTCTGAGAAAATCACAAGTTTAAACATAAACGAATGTATACACAAGATAATATAATCTCATCAGGGAAAACATGCATCTCGATAACAATGACATCCGTACAAAATCACTAAAATTCAATAACTACAGGACACAAGAACAGGGAAGCAAAATCAAGAACCTGCCCCAAATTCAAAAGAAATTAAAACAGCACACAAGATGATAAATAAAGTTGTAGAAGACAAGATGCTTACAATAGTGCACGATCCTCACGAACATTGTTGTCAACTTCAATAATTTTTGACCCAGCTAAGAGCTGCATAACCAATCCAGAAGTGACAATTGGGGTAATACCAAGTTCCATAACAGTCCCACGGTTCGAGGCGAGGATAACACGCATCCAGTAGAAAGGGTCTGCACCCGTTGTCGAATGTATGCCATACAAAGGAAGCTGACTGCACACCAAGAAGATAAAAAGAGATATCACAGTGTATATAACCTTCTCTCTAAACGGAACCTTCCTATCTGCACTCTGTACTTCCGGCAGAAACGAAAGAAACGGTCTGACCAGATGCAACACTCTAAAACCACCTCCCATTTTAACCAATCAGAACCGCAAATTCGCAAACAAACTGTTTCATATAGTAAAAACAACTCTAATTAACAAAGCAAACAATCATCATCATAATATAAAGAGACATAATTACGCAATAGTTAAACACCATATAACATTACAAAAATCAGTTAACAATTTCCACTACTTCTTTCAATTAATACAAATTATCAATTCATTTGATGATAAAAAATTCAATGTTCCCAATGATAACACAATGAACTTCCAAATCTGTTATCATCATCGACATGCAAATCATCGACATACATATATATAAGTATTATAAATAGCTGACTATAGCTTCATCAACTCAAACATAATCGATCGATATCTAATACCAAATCATATGCATAAAATACATACACGCATGCTTATATATTCCTAGATCCAGAACATACATTGAGTAAAGTCAAACACAAACAATATACGTACATATGTATATCAAATTACGAACAAAAAGCACAATTACAGATCTTAATTGAACAGTACATTACAGATCGAGTAATGTAATAGCTGAATTCAAACATCGTAATTCAGTTTCGGAAATAAAAGCAACTAAACACAAAAACAAAATCACACGCATAAACATATGAGCTGCATTCGATGGAATTAGATTGAGAGCTTACACAATTTGAGTTCCTGACGATTTGATTGAGAATTAATTTGGGGATCGAGACCTAGGGTTTATAAGGTAGACGGAGATATACAAGTTTGTATCTAATAATAATAATACGGAACACTATTTCGGATTCAGTTGGTAAATTTACAAATTCACCCTTGATGTTTAGTCAAATCTGTTGTAGATATCATTTCTACTGTATTTTCTTTGTAATAATAGTATAACTAGATTTAAGACCCGCGATAACGCTGACAACTAAAATAAAATTGTAATATATATTAATTTTAATATGTACCTAGGCGCCAATGATACGAAATTCTTATTTCTAAAGTTTGTATATTTTGGTATAATCAAGCTATATAATGATTTACACTATTTTTTAAGAAATAGAATATTTAGCATGACACTTGACACACTTGCTATAATTATAATGGCTAGTTAATCAATTACCTCCGGAATACATACTCTTATCATTTCAATCAAAATTTTACTAATAATATAAGGTTGATTCACCATCTACATGTACATTAATTGTTCATATTTCTTGTAACTGGCTTACACACACTCTGTATATGAGATAATCTTCTATGTAAATTCCTCCATTCGATTTTGTAGAATTCGCCTGGTTGTGATAGATCTCAAAGAGAAGCATGTGAGAGAATAACTTAAATCAGTACATATCAAAATCAATAAATTAAGGTCTTGAAAATTAAAAGGAATAACCCAAAAAGATTAGAAAGATGCATCTAAAATCGTATAATAATATATACAAAGGACTACGTACTAACTTATACCAGAAACTAATGCATTTGGTTCGATTACCCTATTAATTTTAAGCACTTATGAGTTATGATATCGATGTATAGAATTGCAGGCGTGAGCACTTAACATATAGAATCCATAAGCAACATTATTCGTTAGACAAATCCTCTTACTCATAGTTCATCTGCACAAGCTATGAAACGATTCATTATTATCAACATAAACACATATTACATATAATTATGATTAATGGAAAGACATGATAAATAAGCTATCAATTGAATGAAGTAATGTTTGCTGACTTCCTCGATGTACCCTGCAACTGCTTTCCTATGTTGGAGATCAAAACTATAGAAGTATAATAAAATAAGAGTAATTTTTTAAATCGTCCCTGTGATTTCACGTTTTGTTTATGGCTCATCCCTGACTTTTAAAAGCTATTTGAATAGTCCAACTTTATAAACTATTTATTTCGTTAGTCCAAAATTTAACTGGTCGTTAGTTTTCTCCGTTAAAAGGACCAGCCGTGTATTTTTTTTTTTCAAATTTCAAGTTTATTTAAATTTAATATTATTTTTAGTTGTATTTAGTTGATTTATTTTTTGAATAATCTAATCAACTTAGTTTAATTATTTTAATCAACCTTTTTTAGTGATAATTATTTTATTTTTTACATAACTATATTTAGTTTTACTTTTTTTTAGTAACGGTTATTTTATTTTGACAATTAAATGATTAATTTAGATAGTTCTTTATTTTAATATTTATAAGTGTCAAAATCTACATCAACCCATTAAGTATGGGAGTTGATAAATACATAAAAAAAAGTGATACTAACACCAAACTGTACAACAATTACTGCATATAGTACAAGTACCCCATTGCATTATTTTGGTATTTGAATCATTTTGTTTGTTGTATTTATCAGCTCCCATTAAGTATACAATAGTTTTTTTTTGTTAAAAAAACTAAATTGCAATAAACATATAATAATTTAAAAATACTAACTTGCAATAACTACATAGCGCATAGTATTATTATATTCCATATGTTGAACATTTTGTGTTTTTTTCTTTCAAATAAGTGACATATATTAAATTATGTAAATTAGTAGAAAAACATACGTATAGTAACCGACACATATTTTTTTACATTATTTTTTTAAAAAAAAAAAAAACCAAAAAACTATGGTATTCTTAATGGGTTGATGTTGATTTTGTCACTTATAAAAATTAAAATAAAGCACTATCTAAGTTAATCATTTTAATTGTCAAAGACAAAATAACCGTTACTAAAAAAGTAAATTAACTAGATACAGTTATGTAAAAAATAAAATAATTATCACTAAAAAGGTTGATTAAAGTAATTAAAAATTAAATTGATTAGATTATTAAAAAATAATAAATTAACTAAATACAATTAAAAACAATATTAAATTTAAATAAACTTGAAATTTGAAAAAAAAATACACGACTGGTCCTTTTAACGGAGAAAACTAACGACCAGTTAAATTTTGGACTAAGGAAATAAATAGTTTGATCGATTTAAATAATTTACTCATAAAAAAACATTAAGCCCTGTTGAAACCCGAATTGAATACTAAAGACACATGGAATTAGATTGTTATTGTGTTTGTGTTCTTTAACTTTCCCATCTCTGACTTGTACGTGCAACAAAATCGAAATCACATCACCTTAAATTTATGAACACTTGAGCAATCCTAAAAACAATCCAACCTAAATGCTCTTTCGATCGTACCTAAATGTTCTTTCAATCGTAGGCGATTCTAGGGTTTGGAACCGGAAGATATCGTGAGTTTGTTACTATAGCCGATTGTAATACAGAGTAATTTTTTAATTAATATATATACGGTTTATCTATTTAATATTCACATGGGGGATTTGACCGATTAGATTTCCTTATTTAATATTTTATTAATGGACTTTTTTTAGGATTTAATTCATTTAGAATTATTATTATGTATATTTATATATTTATATTTATTTATATTCCTTATATTTTGCCGACTAATTTTGTTTTAGGATTTAATCTACGATTAAATTAATTTATTTATAAGGAGTTGTAGGGGGTTAAATGTAAAATTATAAATGTATTATAGATCGTTGATCAATTTTGGAAAGCTAATTAAGGGTTAGGATTGCTCCAAGCTATTTTGATTTAAGTATATGTTATAGATAATAATCTTTTGATAATATGGTTGCATTAAAAATAAGTTTCTCTAACATGTTGTATTAAGTCTTTTTAAATTTATTTAAAATATACAAAATCACTATTTCTGATTCAGTAGGTAAATTTACATAATCACCCTTGATGTTTAGTCAAAGCTATTGTAGATATCATTTATAGCGAATTAACTTGTTCTACTGTATTTTTTTTGTAATAATACTATAATAATAATCTTTTGATAATATGATTGCATTAAAAATAAGTTGCTCTAACATATTATATTAAGTCTTTTTAAATTTATTTAAAATATACAAACGAACAATATAATATTAAAACATTATATAACTATTAAATTATCATAAGACACTAGCATAATACTCGCGCTATGCACCGGAACTAATATTACTCCGTATATTGTAATTCGTAATTATTCACTAATATGTTATTTTGATGTTGAATCGACAACAATAGCTTGATTTCTAGACTTGAAGATCCGGAATGGGTTAAAAGAGGAAAAAGATAAAAAGATAAGTTGCTACAATTTGAAAATTATAAAATTTTAAATTTAGAAATGTTGATTCTTAGTTTTTACAAGTTCGTAAAAGTTTTAAAAATAAAACACCAAAATACTTTACAAGTAGTTATAGATATAATAACAATCATTATATTTAACATTTTCAAATTTATAAATGAAAATTTTATAAAATTATCAAATTTCTTTGATAACTACGATAATAAACATTATATTTAGTAACTTTCAATATATTAGTATATTACGTAAATTTATAAATAATACATGACAATAATACATTTTAGTTATTATATATATATATATATATATATATATATATATATATCTTATAATTAATTTATATACAAAGCAAACATGATTCTTTATGACACCTCATCATGTCTTAATTTTCTAATAATAAAACTTATAATAATAATTTTTATTTCTTCTTATATATATCAACCTTAAATTTTTACTATAAATTTAGGTATCTCCTCTTTATCAAATATTATTTTCCATCAATCTATAATTTACACATCATGCATTATATTCTTATAAAAATGAGTCATACTACTTCTTGTTCAACATGTTTCTAATTTGGTCATGGTCATGTCCACTCTTTGACACAAACACATCCGCAACTTGTTTTATAGTTTTATGTTATTAAATGCGTTAAATCTTTTATCAAAACACTTTCACGTTTTCAATCTATATTTCTCTCTAATTTCCAAAAATTTCAATCTTACAACATTTCAAATGTAATGTTCTAGAATAGAATTATAATAAAGCCTTTTAAAAGAGTTTTACGAACATGAGACTTCATAATTATCGGTGCAAAGCTAATTAAAAATCTATCCCTTTAAGGAAGCAGAACAACCATTCTTATACCTCTGTTATGTTTTATTTACAATGAGTGAGCTGATTTTACGATTGACCAATAATGTACAAAATATATTTAAAGGGAAAATTAAAAATTTAAATCACTGTGACTCGGCAGCTGCACTAAAATTCAGAATTCCTCATGTAGATTACATATTAGTACATCATATCATGTAACTATATATACTTATTATTACATCGGTCAACATTATATATACAAAATAGTTAATCCACATTAAAGTTTAAACTTATACATATAAAACAAAACTGTTAATAAAAGTATTTTAATTAATAAATACATAGTTATAAACTTAAAATTTTAGATTTGATGAAAATTTATATATAAAAAAATTAGGACAAGTAAATACTTAAGTAAGAATTATAAGAAAATTTCTTTTTTACCGACCCCTTCCCCACACTTAAATTATACAATATCCTCGTTGTATATAAACATACAAAAATAAAGTGAGAAAAATGAAGAAAAGAAATTAGAAGGAAATACTCCTCTGACTATCGAAGCTATCATCTTTGCGTAGTTTGTCTTTGTTGGTAATTCTTGATCCATTATTATAAAATACAACAGCTCACTTTCGTAGGCAATCACGATTGCGTTTAGCATACGCAATAAGCCTTTAAACCCCTCGGTATCCTGAGTGGACGAGTTATAGTCTCGTGAGGGATTCCGGGGAACACTTCCACAAAGTTCAAAATTTTCAAAAATAATTGCAGCTGAACGTACTGTCAGCCTCATAATTAAGTAATGAATTTTAGCAAAACAAACAAACAAACTAAACGTACAAGATAATATAATAAAAAGTAAAGTAAGTAATAAAAAAATACTATGAAAAGAATATATAAAATAAAATAAAAATAAAAATTCTGAAGATAGTAAATAATCCATCACCATATTAACGTGCTTTTCGTTGTATATCAGAAAAATTCTCAAACTGCCAGATGAGGTTACCAACCGCGGGCTGGTCAACTGGGCTGTCGACTGCCGTTCTTGATTCCCAAATTCCGACCATAAAATTTTTCAATTTTAAACACTTAACAACTCATTAACTTAACTCGATAAATGCATGCAAATCTTTCAAACAAATACGTGTATAAATCTAAACTTTAACACTAGCATTATTTCTTAAAGATCCAAATCTAACACTATTTAATCATTATAGAGATTCACACAAAAAGTATAACATAACTAGGAATCAAAAATCCCTAAAATGTGAAACCCTAATCATAACCTTTAATGCAAAAAAAAATATAAATTAATGAGTAAAGGGAGTGATTTACATACCCTTGTAGAAGAACAAACAAAATTGCACGAGAAAATCACGAGATTTCAAGATTTAGCCGGAGGTTTTAGTGTTATTTTCATGTTTTGTGTGGAAGAAATGAAGAAACGGGGGGTCTATTCCAGGGTTAATGAAGAAAGTATCCAACCACCGGCTGGAATCACCAACCACCGGTTGGATTATAAGGCCCAGTAATTAAGAAGCCCAATTTCGTTTTGTAACCCAATAATATTAATTTTAGCCCAACCGGAATTTTAAATGAAACAAATCCAAATTTAATTAACTTATCTGTTAAGCCCACTATTAAAGTCCAACTTATTAGCTCGAACATATCGTAATTATTCGTACCTAAGTGTGACTAGTCTAATATTTTATGGTTCCTTGTACCTATCTTAAAATTAACTAAAAATAGAAAATAACTAAAAAAATACGAAAATTAAAACTATATATACCTAACAATTATACAAGCACGGATTGCCTCCCGAGAAGCGCTTGTTTTTGTTCGAGTCACTAGCTTGACTCCAACCTTACTTACCTGAAATCCGGTGACTTTCCCCACACTTAGTGTACAAAATGGATGGTAATATTGATAAGTGATCCAAAAATGTAAATTTATTAAAATTGAAGAAAATATATACTTATCGTGTAAAGCAGGTAACTATTTTATCTGAAATACTCAATGATCTTTCAAAAACTGCGACAAACTCTCTTTATGCTCGATTTTCCAAAAAGGATCTTCATATTTACAAAACAACAAACCTGTGCTTACAGACACTCTAGTTGCTAGTTGAGACAACTCAACCATTGCTTAGATTTTAACTGCCGACTGGGTTTTAATCCAATCGTCGGTTGATGTCTGATTACCGCAAGTTCTGTTTTGCTACATGTTTAAATTCACTAGAAATCGCATTAGAAATAAAGGAATTAGAAAATTGAGGATATTTATTGAATTGATTGTCCATCCCCTCAAGCTGTTGAATGGAAGCTCCTTGCGTGTGGCCAATAGTTACCGTATCTTCCAAGTTTTCGCTTGAAGTCTCCATAGATTGCGTAGCTTTCACAATCAATGGTCGAGATAAACTTTTAACGGTACATTTTCAAACTTTGGCAAAATTGATCCTTTCACTTTCTTGTAATTTCTATTCAAAGCAGCTGGATAAGGAGGTAGAGGTGTGTAATCTTTAACAGTTTCGTTCTTTAAAGCTACAGGGTAAGGAGGTGAAGGAGTGTTTTCTTTAAAATTTGGTTTTGCCTTTGGTTCATATCCTCTAACTTTAGGGTTGTTAAGATTTTCCACCTTGTTGCTTTCCATATCTTTTACAATTGGATCTTGGTTCCAAAATTCTACTTTGAATTCTTCCATTCGCTTTCTTGAAGTTTCCGAATTTTGCATAGCTCTCAAAAGTAACGTCATCATGTTATCAAAAGATCGACTCATTTTCTCCTCAATCATCATGGAATAGTTTCTCGAGTTTTGAAAAATCACAGAAATATTATTCATGTTGTGATACATACCTGTCAAACTAAAAAGAAAAATATAAATAGTAGAAAAGAAAATAAAATCTTTACAAAGTTGCTCAAAAGTCCTCAACAGCTCCACTAATCATACACATAAGCGGAGAGATAGGTCAATGCGGGGCTTATTATAAACCTACCCCTTTTGGGAAGTAGAATGACACTCCTTATACATCTGTTGTTTTGTATTTATAATGGTGAGCCGATTTTTCGATTGACCAACAATGTACAAACATATACTTACATGGAAAATTTAAAATTTAAATCACCGTTCCCAGGCAGCTGTGCTAAAAACTTGACGTGTGTTAGGTAGTAGTATAAAATAATAACAAGTTATAAATAATGGAAATACTAAAATTAACTATAACACAATACAGGGAAGAATAACTCGTTCGTATAATATAGCTTTAAAGTAAGTCCGAGTCGAACACTGGGTACAGTATTTAAATTAATTAATTCCTATATTTACAATTAATATTACAAATAAGGGGTACATTTTAGTTCTGTATGAACATATTTAATTTAATACTAAATTAAAACAAACTAAAACAATTAAAGCATTTAAGAATAATTAGGGATAATCAGATGGATAGAAGATTGTATTTATTTAGATTAGTCTTACTTAAATTATAACTTTCCTTTATGTTTATTGATTCGTTGGTTGATTTATTGGTGAATTAACAAATGTAGAAAGCCTCTAAACCTTAGTTAACTTTCTAATAAGTATATAAGTAAAACACAAGATTCGATGCGAATATACTATAGAAACCTTCTTTAAGTATTGTTCACTTATAACCTATTCTATTAAACCTATCAACAATATATTATATCAAGTTTGTACCACGATGTTTAAATTACCACATTAATTATAGTTCATAAGTTATACGTCTTAATCTATCACGAAACCTTCGTATCAATTCATAGTTGTGCATAATCAATTCACTTATAAAAACCTAATAGACCTTATTGAAGTTTATGATAAAAATCAATTAATCATGTAAGAACAACTTAATCATACAATTTAACATAATAACTTATTAATGCATAATAAATATTCAATCAATCAATACCAACATAAACATAAATTCAAATTATTATTAAAGTAATATTCATCTTAAATAAACATAATAAGAGTATTAATTCAAAATTAAAATCAATTAAACAAGATCCATATTAATCTAATAGACATTATTGAAGTTACAAGGATAAAGAAACCGTACCAATTAACAAATTAACTCTTCGTAGGGTTGAAAACCTTCAAACCCTAGCTTCCTAGCCTCAAAATTCGTAACCCTAGTCGACCCTTAACCCTTAGAATCGAATTTAGTATATTAAAATTGTATATTGAATGGTTTGACCAAGGTCTCTATTTATAATTTTCAGCTTCGCGGTTCCAACCTTTGGTTGAGCCTTCCAACTGTCGGTTGTAGGTGTTTGTCTTGGACTCCAAGTCTGCGATCTCCACCACCTTATCTCTTTCCATTCCAACCGTCGGTTGGTTTCATATTCTGAAATCTTATGATACGTGTAGGAATGGCAATGGGGCGGGTTCAGTGCGGGGGTGTCAGCCCCAACCCCACCCCCATTATTCTAAGCAATCCCCATCCCCACCTCAAACCCCAGCGGGGTATTATCAGGGCGGTCCATCCGGGGAATTGCTTACCCCAATGTCCAACAGGGTCTTATCGGGGTAACTTATTGAGCATTTGGCTCTTTAAATCGTAACCCAGTACTCGACGAGACCAATTACTACATTGTAAATATTATTGTAATTCAAAAAGTTATAAATAAATATATTTATCGATGATATTAGTTATTTATAAATATAGAATAATTATTATATATACATATATTGTAATTATTATAATAAATATATATATATATCGGGGCGGAGCGGGGCGGGGATGATACTACCCAACCCCAACCCTAAGCAATCCCTAATCCAATTCAAAAGTGCGGAGTTCAGGGATCCCCATCGGGTTCGGATTTTTTTACCATCCCTAGATACGTGCTCCAGGCTTCACTGCTTGGCCCAAACTTCATCAAGTCTGGATTTTAACCTCTTTTAGCCCATTTAATCTTCAACTTCAGGTTTGATCTTCATTATTTCCTCATCTTCTTTACTTTTGAGTCCATTTTCGTTCCTTTTCTTTACTTCTTTATTTTAAACACCTTTATGCAAATATAAACAAAATCAGTATTTATATTCACATAAACGTTATAAAGGTGTATAAAAATCAGGGATTATTGGTATATAAATATAGTATTCCCTCCGTCCCATATTTATAGTCCAATATTCCTTTTATGGATGTCCCAAATTTATTGTCCACTTTCACAAATTGATAAGATTAATGGGATAAAGTTCTTTTTACCCCTAATGTATCTATGTAAGATAAAAAAGTAGGTAAAAAGTAGAGGGTAAAACTGTCATCTTACCAAAAAGTAAAAGAGATTATTATGTTTTCTTAAACTGCGTATTTTTTATCTGGGACAATAAAATTGGGACGGAGGGAGTATTTATTTGATGCTATCTATGACATATCAATCATTCATTTTAATAAATCCACCATTGAAATGCATTAATTTATTGTAGGCTACAATCCGTTAATTTATACTTTTGGTAGATTTTCACTCCCATATAAATAATACTCGAGACTTGTATAGATTTGTCTTAGGATGTGTTTGGCATAATCAAAGTAATGGATTATGATTAGGGGATTGAGCTTCTAGTTTTCACAATCTCAATCTCCTAAAAGTTAACAATTCTTGTCTACAGTGACCAGTGACAGATGCAGGAATTTGTGTTACGGAGGGCACAAAAAATTTGCAATAAAAACTGCATTTTAAAACGAAACAAAAAAATGATATGCAAAAATAGTAAAAATTACATAATTTACCCCAACAAAACATTTACTTACAACGCTTAAATATATGTCGAACTCCACACTAAAGCACCAAATTGCGGCAAAACTGCACACTTGAAGCCCCAAAACAGCAGCAAACCAACAACTAAACTGCACCAACACAAAAATAAAACTGCACACTTGAAGCACTAGAATAGCAGCAAAACTGCACCAAATAGTAGCAAAACAACACTAAAATGTCTCAAATTCTGCAGCGAAACAACTGTTAAACTTCATTACCAAACCAAGATATTACAGTAGCAAAATACAGGCAGAAGATACATCAAGTCAACATCATTACAACACCCAAAAAAACAGCCTAATAACAGTTAAAGGACAAAAATAGGCCTCTGTTTAGTTTTAGTACGTTAAACCAATTACATCCTACACTTTTCATTTACGATCACACATCTTTTGGAGACGTTAAATTACATCTTCATTCTTAACGTTGGCTAGTGCTTCTCTCTCTATTGCAGATATTACACAAGCGTTCAAAAACTCCTCCCCGATACGATTGCATAAATTCAACTTTACAATTTTCATTGCCGAAAAGCATCTCTCAATCGGTGCGGTTGCAATGGGAAAAACCAATGATAGCTTCAATAGTCGATAAACCAAGGGATAAGATAAATTTCTTTGTTTCTACCATGACTCTAGCAAGGTCAGAAATACCATTCAAGTTAGCAAATCTTGGATCTTTTCGGACATTGTGTTGGTATATGTCAAGTTCTTTCTCAAGATCAATCATCTCCTGTTGGTGCATTTTGTGTGTCAGTGACTTGGTCAACGTTTGTACTTGTCAAAGTCAATTAGTCTTAGTATGTGATGTGATTAGTGTGTATATTCGAGTCTGTAAATGAAATATAATTATCGAATATACATAGAATATTAGTCATGCGACACAGAGCTTGTGTCGCAATGGTCACAATAACGACAAAAAGCTTGTGTCGCTAATAGGTCAGGTCAGGCTATAAATAGAGTTGTAGGGTTTCATTTGAAGGTTGATCAAACCCTAGAGAGTGAGAGAGAGGCGTGGTCAGAGAGAGAGAGGTAGAGATATTGAATCTGTAATCATTATTCTTTAAGTGTGAATATATACAAAGATTATAGATATCGTGTTTTGTTTGATTCGTTAAACGTTCATTACTAAATTGTTTGTATTCCGCGCATTCAATTGAGTTAACGATCTGATTAGGTCAGGTACGAGAACCTACAAATGGTATCAGAGCAATGAATCAGTTATTCAATGGTTTCGGATCGTGATTTGAACGTTTTCGGTTTGATTCGCGAAGGTTTTATTGATTAATCTTCGTTTTTGGGTTAGTTTGCTTGAAGATTTCGTTTTCTGAAGAGTTTTTCTGGGTTTGTTTGTCGTTCGTTCTTCGTAAATCGTGAGGGTTTCGAAAATTTTCAATTTTAGGGTTTTGGAATCTGCCCAGCGCCGTTTTGCGACACAATCTGCGACATAAGCTTTGTGTCGCTAATTAGGGTTTTCAAAGTGCGTCACAAGTTCGCGACATACATTTGCGACATAAGCCTTTGATTAGGCGATATAAGCTGTGACACAAATATTTGTGTCACTAGTTTGGAGTTTTTGAACTGCGACATAAGTTGCAACACAAGTATTTGTGTCGCTAATCCTTGCCAACTGTTCAATTTTAGCCTGGAAAAAGTTTCATTTTACCCGGGTATTTTTGGACGTTTTCGGTTGAATTTTTGGCGGGAAATTCACGAAAAAATTTGTAGTACCAAATTTTGTTTTTGAGCTTAAAAGTTCATAATTCTAGTTTGGGAAAAGTTTAGTTGTACTCAAGCAATTTTCAATATTTTCAAACCAAATTTTGGTGGAAAAATCTTGTTGTCTGTGTTTTGCTAAAGTTCTTGATTAAAAGATGTCGCTCCTGCATAGTGTTCGCAACAACCTTCCGATGTTCACCCAAAACACCAAATACTCAAGTCGGAGAAGAGATTTTGAGGCCTACATCTCTTCTAATGATCCAGACATGTGGATTCCATTGACTGAGAGATATAAAATGCCAGTCAGGGAAGGAACACGAACTGCAAAATCATATAAATCAATGACTCTCGAAGAACGTAAAGCATGAGATGATGAACGGAAGACTTTCATAGCAATTAAAGGATCTTTATCAAAGGAGATCTTACAGTTGTTTAAGCATCACAAAAATGCGTATGATCTTTGGGCTACCATCAAAAAGCGCTGCGGTGGCTATAACAAGGAAGAAGAACCTCAACATAGTGCATTTGTGGCTCAAACAAAAGAGGTTGATTCTGATACATTTACATGTTTATCTTGCATTCAATTAACATGTTCTAACAACAGGTAAAAGGATAACCTTGAACCTCTGCGATTAAATCTTGAAAATTTGACAGAGGCTAATAAGGTTTTGAAAGAAAATGAATTAGCTTATGATAAGAAATTCACAGCCTATCAAGATGAGTTTCAAGCGTTCAAAGATAAAATCTATAGTCAACAAGATGAAATAGATAGTTATTTGAAAGAAATTTCTTTGCTTAACAAAGAGCTTGCTGACTCTAAATCTCTTAAACGAAAAATGTCAAATTTTGCTGATTCAAACATGATATTTGATCACATCCTTGATAAGCAAAGGATTGATACGAAAAGCAAGGCAATTATTGGATATAACCATGTACCTCCTCCTATGGACTATCTTCAAATGACTGTTAAGGATGCAATCAAAGACTTTGTGCCTTCTTCCTCAAAAGTAGACACAAATTCCGTTAATACACCAGTTAATGAGCAAGTTAAACAGGCTGAGTTTGTTAGGCCTATATTTGTTAAGGCTGGAAGTAAACCTCTGGTTAGTATCAAGGAGGTCATTGAGCTTCGCCTGTATGAGGATCGAGTTCCTAATAATGGAATCTTCTTAGAAAGTTAAAGGGAACTGTCTCCAATGGAATCTCAGTTAAACAATCAGCTGGTGGATAATGCACTTTGCAAATTGGTTGCCTTGTAACTGGATCAAGTTTCTTCTTGAATATGAATCTCGTACCGAGCATCGGTTTGATAAAATTATATCTTTTGCTCTTCACTTCACGACGCAAAACCGTCTGTACAAAATCAGCTCTTGAATCCCTAGTTGGATTTATCAGTTCCAGTTGAGCTAGACGATTTATTTCTCCTTTTGGCAATGTACTCAGTTTCTTGAATGATCTTTTGAAATACTGAATGCCATCGCTTCTTTTAATCATGAAAATACCTTTGTAGGTTTTCCAGCTTTTAATAATTCATGTATAATTCCCACTAACCTTATATGTCTTGCAAGTAACAGGAATAGATTCACCAGGAATAAAACTTATCACAGGCCGCTCAGAAGTTGAAGTAGAAGCAGTATTAGAAGCCGGAGTAGTTTCTGGAACAGTTTGCGAAGTTCCAGCTGGCTCTGCTTCATCTTCCGAAGAATCAGTCTCGATTGTCGGAGCATCATCATAGAATTCATCAGGACACATCTCCTCTTCTTCAATCTCGACATCATCATTTATTTCAAATTCAGGTTCAGAAGCCTGACTTACCTCATTAACCATTTGCTGAATAAAAGATAGATTAGCATTTGAATAAATCTACAGCTAACGGTCTTGGTTGACCTGGAATATCATCGACAGAGAAATAATCCAAATGAAGAGATTCATTATCATCAGAAATATTTACATTATCATCTACATTGTCAGTCTATGTTCCGGCTGAAGCCCTAGATGTTGTTTCTATGGCACGCAGGCCTGACTCCCCCGGAACGACAACTAGGGATTCTAGTTCTAAAACCCTAGTGTTCAAAGAAGGAACTAAAGCTGCTTGTTCTTCTAACACTTTAATCTGAGCAGCTTGAACCTCCAACGCCGATGCCTGAGACTGAATCATTTTAGCTTGATTGTCCATGGTCTGCTGCATCTGATCCATTCTTTTCAAAAGTTCCTCGATAACCGACGGCAGAGGTTGAATGGGAACCTCAAGACGGGGAATGTCAACCCGTGGCCTCGAAGATGACGTAGAAGTACGACGAATAGACTGAGGAGGAACCCAATCTTCATCATCAAGATCAGCACTTCTTGGTCGTTTGCCCTGATCAGGGCGCACATAACTCGTACCTGCACGAATACGTCGCTGTATTCGTTTAAACCGACGAGGATCAAAGCGTTGAATATTCCTCAACGCATCTCCGGAGGGGATATCCCTTGGAGAAGTCTCAGGAGTAGAGCCTCCATCTGAATCTTCAACAACTGGATCTTCAAGATTAGGCTGATCAGCCTGTTCTCCAGCCTGGAAATTCTCAATTTCCTGTAACAGATCATCGACCTGTATTTGAGCATCATGGAGGTGTAATTCCTCCTCCTGAATTTGCTGCCCAGGTGCAGGCACCACATCCATAAAACCGTCATTGGGCGGCGCAACATAAGCCTCATTGATTATTTGCCCAAACAACGGAAAATTGTTATTCGCGTTCGCACCAGCCGCACAAACCGTCCAGATTCGGACGTTCATGGGAGTAGGGCGCAAGCGTTCGCGAGCATTTTGCGGAAGGCCGGGAAGATGATTGTCAAGAAAAAGCTGAATGAAGCGTGGATATAAATTCCAACGCTTATCCCCGACGTTAAGATTATCCACCATTGCCCTAAAGATATACTCAGAAAAATTGAAGGGCTTGTTGTAAATCAACGCCAACATGGCGGAAGCCGTAGAATGACTAATGCCGTCAAAACCCACCTTACGAGGAGAAAGGCAAACAATAAGCACATGCATCAAATATCTCCAGACCTTAGGCAGATTCGCCTTGCGATATTGGTCGTTGGGCACACCTGGATAACCGAGACGTGTCATAGCCCCAGGAATAAACTCATTGCTAAAAAGAGTAGGCATTTCCGTAGTATCTCCAAAGTGGAAGAATTCCCGAATAACTTGTTCAGAGATAATAAGTTGGCGATCACCCACAGTGTAGATAATCCTGGTAAATGGCAGCTCGGAGTTGATCACCGCATTTTCCCAAAATTGACCCACCTGGTCCTTGTAGATAGTGGTTGTTGCGGTGATAGCAGTATGAATACGAGACCTGCGCAGAAATGCCACCATTGGCCTGTATGGCGCAGCCGTATCCTTCGAATCATCCAAAAATGCCACAATGTTGTGACGTGGCTCCCATAGAATATCACCATCTGCCATTGCTGTGCAAAGTATAGAAATGAAACTCGCAAACGGTTAACATTAGCAGATTTAATCGAAACAAACAAATCAATTTGTTATGGAATGCGACATATAGAATTGTGTCGCAGACAATCTGCGACATAGTTAGAACGAGTCGCTAAGTAAACGAAATTGATTGTTGACAAAGTAAGCGACATAAGGAATTGTGTCGCTAAAGAATAATGCGACGGACAGAGTTGTGTCGCATTTTTCAATTAATTCGAATTTAATCGATTTTATGCGACATAAAGAGTTATGTCGCAGAAATCAGGCGACATAAAACATTTGTGTCGCCAAGATGTGGCGACATAAAAGTTGTGTCGCATAACAGAGTGCAAAATCACATAAATAACAAGTAAGGAGATCAAATTTGCACAAAATAAGGGTTTAATTGATAATTAAGATAAATACATAGTTATGATTACAAATTATCACATTTCTAAACCCTAAACCCTAAACCTAGATAGTATCCTCGGATACTATTAATACACAAAAAGGCCAAGATTCAAGACAAGGCCAGGCTAAGATCCACGACAATGAGGGGATCCCACCAGACCACCAAAAACGAAAGGTAATCGATCAAGCAAGAATGCTATCACGACACCTGAGTGCACGTAAGCTTCCACGACCGGAAGGTGATCCTCGAAGTCGTGGAAGTGCAAGACATGATAGTCTTTGGGCAGAAGCAATGAATACAGTAGTGTAAAACACCATTGTCCTGAACGAAATCACCTGCCATGGCTATACCATAATTGGACAAAAGTGAGGAATAGGCTAAACTGATGTCGACATAAGATATGTCGCAATGATATTAGGCGACATAACATTTATGTCGCAAATGTAAGCGACATAAATTTTGTGTCGCAAATGTAAGCGACATAAATTGAAATTCAGAAACTATGCGACATAAAAGCTTATGTCGCAGGTTATGTCGCAATGACGAACAACAAGTCCCAACCCAGAAACCCTAACCTCTAATTTGGGGTTTTTGAAACCGAGACATACCCTAGGGTACGCCAACACACCAGAAGCACGAAAACATCCATATTAACAAACAAGATTGAGATTTTCGTGGCTAATCAACCCAAACCCGAAACCCCTAAAAAACCCGTAACTAAAATAACGATTAAAGCATCAATAAACGGTAAAATAGGGTAAGACAAGTACCGATCGATCGAGTAGAAGTAGGTGAACAAGAAACTAGTGATCGATTGCCAAGATAAACACCAGATGATCGAAATCGAAGAACGAAATACACCGCAGCTTTTGTGTCGCAGGGGTAAGTTTTATGTCGCAGGTTTTGATTTTGTGTCGCTAAATGTGTGAATAGAGAAAGCGACTGGAGTGAGGTATTTATACCTCTGCCCCACCTAGCGACATAATGTAGCGACATAGAAGGCGACATAAGTTATGTCGCAGGACTATACTTATGTCGCAGTGCCCAGAAAACTTGATTTTTAATTTCAAGTTTTGTAACCCGATAGAAGAGTAACTGATGGACTTGTTAAAAATAAATATTCAAAATGGAAGATAAAATAACTTAATTACTAAACCTAAAAAAAACTTAAATTAATTTTCTTTTTGGTGACGTAGTTATTTTGTCTGCTAAGGAATCATATTAGGATAACATGCAATTAGTAGAAAATGGTAAGTGTTATCTCGATTATCAGTATATATAACCTCTTAAAATTTACTTAGCATATTTATAACACCTTTGATAAAAATTATTTCAAGATGATTACCGGTATTGTTTGACCACCTAAACATGCTACATCTACGGCGTTGAGCTATTCATTTATTGTTAGTATGAATAATTATCTATGGTCCCCACTATAGACATATCCCATTAATTTAGACATGAGTATATCTTCCAAGATAGATAAAATAGAGGAAAGTCATTCTTAAGAATCAAGGCAGCGGTGACAGGTCTGTACAGACGTACAACAAAGCGACATAACTTGATTCATGTGTAAGCAAAACCAGACTTGGTCAAACCATTTTGGCGACCTTGTTAGGTATCTTATAATTTAAGACTTTTTCAAGTTCGTTTGACTTGCGTTTGCTTAACTGTTAAGTATATACAACTTGAGACCAGGTATGTACTTACGTACAACAGAGGAAACAAGAAGTATATACCCCCAAAGTATTTCATATTATTAACTAAAATGGAAGGATGCCAAGCTATATTAAGGAATTAAGACACTTAGTCATACATCACAGAATGTTGACCACATGATAATAGACATGTTTTAGAATTACTTTTTAATTTCTCAAAGACCGGTGTAACATGCAGTACATCATATGATGAATCTAATGTTTATAAAAGCTGTGATAAGTATGCTGGATAAACCTACTGATACATCAAGGATAAACCTTAAAATTTTCATTTTGTGCATGCACCCTAATGTACTATCATTTTCCTAGTTGTTTACAGACACAACTAAACGTCTTTTTATAAATGTTGCAACTTTGCATTTCTTTAATACTAAAGAGTATAAAGAGTGGCTATTGCATTTTTTTTTATAATCCAAAAAATCCAAGTCCAAAGAATTACTTCTTAAGCTGAAAGAAGCGCAAACCAATCATGTTGACCAGTTCATCAAAGCGGGCACGAGAAAAAGCCTTAGTGAATAGGTCAGCATTCTGTTTAAGGGTATCTATATGGACAAGGTCTATTAGGTGTTTCTCATAGCAATCCCGTATAAAGTGAAACCTAAGTTCTATGTGTTTAGTTCTAGAGTGCTGTACGGGATTGCGTGTAATGGAAACGGCAGCAGTATTATCAATATGTAAGGGAGTCATAGTAAGAAGTAACCCGTAATCGCGCAATTGATGCTGAATCCACAGAACCTGGGAACAGCAACTAGCCGCAGCAACGTACTCAGCCTCTGCAGTGGAAGTAGCCACCGTTGTCTGCTTCTTGCATTGCCACGATACCAAACATGATCCAAGAAACTGGCATCCACCAGTTGTTGACTTCTTATCTATGCTACAACCGCTATGATCAGAATCCGAATAAGCAGTCAGTTCAAATGATTTTTCATTTGAGTACCATAGACCAAGAGTTGGCCTATGTTTGAGGTACCCAAAAATTCGCTTTACTGCTTTCATATGAGAAACCTTTGGCCTAGCCTGATATCTTGAGCAGATGGACACAGCAAATACGATGTCCAGCCTGGATGCGGTCAGATACATGAGAGAACCAATCATTGAGCGATAGTCATTTTCTTTACAATCCTCGTCATCAATGGCCGGTCCGAGATTATGATTAACTTCAATGGGGGTTCCATAGGTCTTACAATTAAGCAAGTCATACCTGGTTAACATATCAGTGACATCTTTGGACTGATGAATGTAAATTCCTTTAGCAGACTGCTCAACTTGAACACCCAAAAAGAACGTGAGTTCCCCCATTGCACTCATCTCAAATTCAGACTTCATGAGATGTTCGAAGTCTTTACACATGGAGTCTTTGGTAGATCCAAAGATGATGTCGTCGACATATACTTGTACCAGCAATAAGTCTTCTCCATCTCTTTTTGTGAATAATGTACTGTCAATGCTACCTCTTTCGAATCCATTCTTAACAAGATGAGTGGCAAGCCTCTCATACCACAGTCGTGGTGCCTGATGCAAACCATATAATGCCTTATTAAGTTTACAAATATATTCTGGATGCAACGGATCTTCAAAACCGGGAGGCTGCTTCACATAAACGTCGGTATCAACTTGTCCATACAGAAAAGCGCTCTTTACATCAAGCTGATAAACAATAAACTCTTTGAAGGACGTGAAGGCCAAGAAGATAGGAATCGACTCCAATCTTGCAACAGGAGCGAAAACCGCATCATAGTCCAAACCCTCTACTTGATGAAAACCTTGAACTACTAGCCTTGCTTTGTTTCTAATGACAACCCCTCGATCATCTTTCTTTATTCGATAAACCCATCGTGTGCCGGTTGGATGTGCACCCTTAGGTAACGGTACTAATTCCCAAACGTGCAGCTTTTGGACTTGTTGCAACTCCTCCTGCATAGCTTCAACCCAGTGTGGATCTTTTAAAGCATCTTCTGTACGTTTAGGCTCCACCTGAGATAGAAAACACGATTTAACCTCAGCAGAAAGACATGCAAGAGAAGCAGACTCAGAAGAGTCAGAAGGGGATGCAGGATGTATATCAGCAATAACTTGACTTCTTGTCTGAATCCCCTTATCCAAAGGACCTATAATATTCTCTACTGGATGGTCCTTATTAATGCGAGAACTAGGAATCTCGTCAGGCACAATGACAGAGTCCAAGTTTGTGAAATCGGCTTCCTGTGCCGAATCTAACTCCCTCGTATTCTCAAACGGTTCATCTTCATCATCAGACAACTCAGGAACATTAGTATATGTTTCTTGATTTCTTGTGGATGATTCAGGAACATCAACATTTGGTTGAGAAGGAGGTGGAGTAGCAGAGACAGTCAGAGTCTTTGATTTTGATGGCGGTGAAGTATTTGAAGATAAATCAAGGCCATGAAGTAATGTGACCACCTGATCAACTTCATCATCTTCCTTAGGTAGATTAAATGAATCAAAGATTGCCTCATAATTAAACAAATGTGTTGGTACCTTTCCATCCGGATTTTCAGAGTAACGAAAGCACGTGACTTCAAAGTGTTCTTCCATACGCTTAGTTGCCAAGTTGTACACACGTTTGTTCGGAGAGTTATTCGAAAAGCCCAAAAATAAACCTTCACTAGACTTTGCTCCAAATTTAGCAACTCTCTCTTTTGTGTACATAATGGTGCAGGGACAGCCAAATGGTTCAAGAAACTGTAGCGAAGGTTTCCGATTATTAAGCAATTCATAAGATGTTTTATTGTGCTTTTTAACCACGGAAACCCGATTAAGAATATAACAAGCAGTATTCACTGCTTCAGCCCAGAAAGAGATAGGCAGCTTAGAGTCTGCCAACATTGTTCGTGCAGCTTCAATGAGTGTCCTATTTTTGCGTTCAGCAACTCCATTCTGTTGAGGAGTTCGTACGGCGCTGAATTGATGATCAATGCCTTTTCTTAAACAATACAACTCAATTGTCGAATTCTTAAACTCAGTACCATTATCCGATCGCAGTTTCTTAATTGACAAATTGCATAGGTTCTCGAGCTTATCAAACAAATAAGTGAGAATTTCAGGAACTTAATCCTTAGTAGTTAAGAAATACACCCACGAAAAGCGAGAGTAATCATCAGTTACTACCAAGCAGTATTTAGAACCTCCCATACTCTTCTTACTTACAGGTCCAAAAAAGATCCATATGCAGTAGCTCCAAAGGTCTTGAAACAGAATTAACCACTTTTGACTTATGGGACTTCTTGTGTTGTTTCCCTTTTTGACAGGAAACACAAAGATCATTGATTCTAAAGGATTGCTTTGGAACTCCACGCACAAGATCGTGTTTCACCAAATAATTCATCTTTCTGAAATGCAGATGACCCATACGTTTGTGCCATAAAAGTGATTCTTTTTCAGGAGATCTTGAAAGTAGACACGTATGTTGGGTAGTTTCAACAGTCTTCATATCTAGAATATACGTGTCTTTTTACCTAGGTGCCCTCAGTAGCACCCATTCCTCAGGAATTATAAATCCTGGTTTCAAAATACAACATTCAGTTTTGGTAAATGCTGTAGTGTACTCTTTGTCACACACTTATGATACGCTGAGCAGATTGTGAGTAAGCTGCTCCACAAAGTTGACCTTTTCAAAACTCACTTGCCCATTAGTGAGTGTACCCTGTCCGGTAATAACTCCTCCTTTATCACCGGCAAAAGCAACGTATCCCCCGTTATAATCTTTGACTTCGGATAGCAGAGATAAGTCGCCTGTCATATGTCGCGAGCAACCATTGTCGATATACCATCTACTATTTTGAACTGCTTCAGATTGCTGCGACATCACAAATAAAGAGATCAATGAGTAAGGGAGACCCAAGCCTTAACAGACTTGGGTAACCCGGTAGTATCATCCACAATGATTACATCAGTCAAAATTTTATTTTTTAGCAAATCGAAATCATTGCCTGATGAATCATTGTCAGATGAAGAGTCTAAACATGACTCCTTGATCTTCCAAACCTTTTGAGGTTTGGATGGTTGCTTGTTAACATTATTGAGCTTATCATTTTTAACTTTGTTTGGCTCAATATTGTTATTCTCAGAAGTAGTTGGTGGAACTGCAGAACCTCTCATAGATTTTTTTAAAAATTTTTGAGATTTAGAGGTTCGTGTATCTCCCCTTTGACCATACTTCTTAGCAAGCAATGGGTACTTATTAATCAAATGTCCTTGTTTCTTACAATAGAAACAAGATCGTTGCTCAACACTATCATGAGATTGAGGTTTAAACCTTTGAGGTTGGCCAAAAAATGGACGTGATAAACAAGTACACTGATGTGTACAAGCAGAAGTTGAACCTTGAGATTTATTTTTAGAAGATTTTTTATTAGATTTGAAATTTTTTTGTTGAGAAATCTCCTTTGTAGGTTCTGCCTTAGCTTTACCTTTCATTTTATAAATCTCATCATAACCTTCACTAGTGAAGATATGATGGTCGTTGGTTACATTCTTCCTTTTCAAATAACCGTATTCTTCATCAGTTATATCCTCAATCTCAATTTCCTCCTTCAAACTTACTGGAGGAATCAACTTTTTAACTGATTTAGCAGATTTGGTAACCACAACAGGCTTAATAGGCTCAGCCTTTGTTTCCTGTTTCTCAGTGGGCTTAAATGGCTCAACCCTGACATCAAGCTTCTTAATTGAGTCAACCTTAGGAGCCTTCAAATTTTCAGGCTCACTAGTCGATGCCTTAACTGGCTCAGGCATACTAGTTTCAGGTTTTTTAGACTCATGTTGAACATTTTCGGCCATATCTTCTTGATGATACTTTGTTGGTGGTGGGACTTAATGAAAACCTAGTCCCTCCTTCCCAACTTGAGGCCTACTTATCCTTACTTTAACAGGTTTGACAGGTTTTATATCTACTTGAGGAACAGTAGGTACAAAATCTTTGATGATTTCTTGTTGAGGCATAGGCAGATAGTCTTTTGGAGGTGGGACATGGTGATAACCAAGTCCTGCCTTACTTTTAGTATCTGTCCTTTGCTTTTGAAGAATTTCATCAAAAACGAGAGAGGATGTCGAAAAATTTGATAATTTCCGATTTAAAGTAAGAACTTCAGCATGTGAATCAACAAGTTCCTTTTTAACAAAAGTTAACATATCCACATAACTTCCTATTTCATCTTGCTGTTCAAAAAATTTGGCTTTAAGTTCTTTCTTTTCTTCAAAAATAGCCTTTAATTTCTTTTCGGACGCCTTATAACTTTCTTTCAACATTTCATTATTTTTTGTTAATTGTGAAATAGTAGCATTAAGGCGTTCGTTATCCTCTCTACACCTATTAAACTGGTTAGTAAGTTTAATGCATGAAACACAAGATAAAGGTTCATCATCTACCTCATGAACCTCAGCCATTAGCGCAGTGTTCTCTTCTTCATCATCAGCTGCATCTGACCAGCTGTTGTCCCATGGAGTTTCTGTCAGCATCAAAGTAGCTGACACCATAACTTTCTCTTCAGCCTTAGTTGGAGAAGGCTTGGTAAGACCTGAAGGTGGTGTCTTATTCTTTTCACATTCTCGAGCAAAGTGTCCATAGTTCTGACGCTTATAACATCTCACCTTCCCTTTATTGAAACCAATGCCTTTTTCACCCGGATTGTTCACAGAGGTTCTCCCGGTTTTCTGCAAGAAGTTTTTTACCCTCCTTGTTAGCATAGCCATGTTCCATTTTAAATCTAACCTCTCCAATTCCTCTTGATCAATTTGACCAAAATCTTCATAAGAAAAGTCACCAGCGCATGCTAAAAATGCTGAAAACGTGGAAGAATAATCTTCACCAGAAGAGAATCCAGAACTCTGAAAATAAGTACCACCTGATGGAGTACTAGTAGATGCATTTCCACTAGCATTGCTAGCGATGAATGCGGTAACTGTAGGCTTGCTTGAAGATACCGGAACATCTACTCCATATAATTTTGGATTCTGGAGATGTGAAGTGGCCTTGGTCTCTTTTCTTTGCATCTCAAGAAGCTCAGCCTCAATGTGACCTATAAGATCTTCGAGCTCCATGTCCATGATATCCTCATCTCTTTCCATCAAGAGCACCCGAGTATGCCACTTCTTAGGAAGTGAATCAAGAAGTTTCTTGTTTACATCATTACGTTCAAGAACTACACCTCCTTCCATTAACTCAGTGACCAATTGGGAATATCTGCTACACAGATCTTCCGATGACTCATCCTGAAGCATATCAAAAACCTCGTACTGCTTCTTGATCAGATCAATCTTTTTCTTCTTGTATTGATCACTACCACCATATTTCTTTTCAAACGCTTTCCAGAGATCATATGCAATCTTATGTTGCCTCAATTGCCTCATGATAGGTTGAGGCAATGCCATAGTGATTGCAGCATGAGTTTTTCTTTCCATATCAAAAGCTTTACGTTCCTCAGGAGTCATTGATTTAATTGACTTCTCAGGAACTGGACCATTGAAGACTCCTGTTCTTAGAGGACGTTCATATCTTTCCTCTAAATATATCATCATTTCAGGGTCATTTAGTCCAACATAAGACTCAAAGCGTTGACGCCAATCAGAATAACTCATTCCAGGCATATACATAAGAGGTTTGTTTCCAGATCCGACCTCATTGTTTTGTTTCAACATTGCTCCAACAGACTGAATGGAATGTGCTGAAGATGATGTCATTATAAATTACCTGCAAAACAATCAAAGACTCAAAGAACAAACTGTTATGCGACACAAGTATGTGTCGCAGAAAGTTCAAGCGACACAAAGATTATGTCGCAGAAAATATAGAATTACAAAGTGTCTTGCGACACAAATATTATGTCGCAAAAGATAGCGACGGAAGAAAACCAAGTCTTATATCGCAAGCTTGTGTCGCAAGCTTGTGTCGCCTAAATGAAGGCTTATGTCGCAAACCAGATTAAGCTTGAGTCGCAAGCTTATATCGCCAAATTAAAGGCGTATGTCGCAGTAACCCTAGACGCGACACAAGAGATATGTCGCAGAGTAGTGTCGCAGAAACGGATGAGCAGCGATCAAAGAACCCTAAAATCGAAAATTCTCGATAACCTAACGAAAATTCACGAATGGAGGACGAATAATAATGTGACACCCGTCAAATTAGGACTAATAATTAGTACCTAATCAATTATTAATACACGTAATTAGTTCTGTGCTAGGCTAATTAATGTACCGATATATATATATATATGGTTGAATATATACAATTAGGCGATTTGATTAAATCGTATGCAATTCAAATCGAATGTGATTCGGTTCAATAAATACGGACGTTGGTGAACAACTTAACTAAATAATACGATACTATTTAATAACTCAATTTTATCCAAAATATTATTTATGTAATATTTCAACTCAAATTCGTATCGTACAAACAACAGTTACGCGATTTAGAATCCGTACAACGAACGCGCAAATCGAGATCACTAAATTAACGAATCATTTTTATAAATGTTTTTCAATTATTTAGAATGAATACTTCAAGTGAAAATATTGAAATTTAAATCGTTACTTGAAAACGCATATTAAACGTTTAACACCAAACCGAACGAGTAAACGAACCTAAAACGCCACAAATTAAATTGGAAACAAGAAAATGACCAAAATACCCTTGTGTGGGCCCCCTAGGCCGCCCCCCCCATTCCCCCCATGTGCCACATGCCCACCTCCCATCTCACCCACTCATACTTCATGCAAACCACTATGATGATTCCCCCTCCCACCATTTGAATCACATGCACCATTTCACTCTTACACTCCAACCTTTTTCCTCTCAAACTCTCTCAACTCTCTCTCAAATTTCTGGAGATTTACAGCCCCCACAACCACCATTACCACCATCACAAACTACCATAGCACCACCACCACAAAAATCACTATTTTACAAAGAACACAAGCTCAACAACACCTCCTCTTGCTCCTCATCTCATTTCCATCAAAATCTTTGTAAGGAAACTCTTTCTTACTTTCATATTGTTTAATTACATGTTATAAAGCTCATCTAACAATATTATGTCCAAATGTAAGCTCAAAATACGTTTTTATGAATTATATACAAAGAGCACACAATCTGTCCAGAAAATCATAGCTTACTAAAAACGTCATATCTTGAGTTCTAGAAAGAGTTAGAAGATTCATTTTTTTTAAAATTTGCGTATTGAAAAGATCTACAACTTTCATGTTTTACGTTTTTACCATATCCGAACGTATTTTTGTCTATAAGTCAATTTGTGGGACTGGTCTGGGTGAAATCAGAAACTGAGCTATGCATTACTATCTATTTTGTTTCTCTATGAAGATGGGACTTAAAACTCTTAGAAAACATATGTTGGAAACTAAACACATAGAAGACCAGTTGTTATAAATTTTGAGACTTGGTTTGGACAATAAGTTAGTAGGACCCATGGCGAAACAAACCGACAAAAGTCAAAAATATGAAATCTTGTAGTTTTGGGACTTTTATAAAAACCGACACTTTTGGTAACTCCGACATGAACCGACAATTTATTTGGACTCTATAAACTGATATATGGGTTGGGTGAAAATTTCGGGTCAAACCGAGTAAGTTTGACCAAGTCAACAAAAGTGGCTCGATTTCGAAAAACTTACTATATTTGGAAAATGGTAACAAAAATGAGTTTGTGTGACTTAGTAATAACTTGGACCAAAAAATAATTTTGGAAAGTTTCCCGAATGAAAAACCGACACTTGGATACACTTGGGCTAAAAATGGAAATCTGGACAGACGCTAGTGTCGCATGACCAGCGACACTACCTGCGACATTTCCTGCGACACTACCTTAGTGTCGCTACTTATTAGAAATCGATTTGAACCTGCGACATAAGACTTAATGTCGCTAACTTGCGACACTCCCTGCGACACTGACCCTAGTGTCGCATAACCTGCGACACTCGCATACACTGCGACACTTACCCTAGTGTCGCATGACTTGCGACACTGACACTAGTGTCGCTACTAGTGTCGCTAAAGACAGAATTTATGGGACTTGTTTTCACTAAGTATTGAACATGGATAACAACTTATAACCACACATGATACATGCTGTAACAATATATACGATGACACAAACTTAATAATAATGTCTTAAAGAATTATTATTACAAACTTTCACCAACGGGTCGTACACGTTTTTGATAAACAAAGTTGAACAATCAAACATTTGGACATAACTAATTGTTGGACAACAAACATAGATGGTCTGTTGAGACATCTACTCACTCTTATAACCTTGCGCGTTTTGAACGCCCGATAGGTTACAAGTCTTCGGACATCAATCCACCGCTAATCAATTCAAGTTTATTAATTTAAACACTCAAGGCTCAGGTGAGTCTCATGGCCCCTATTTTACTGCTTTTCAATCAGGGGTGTGATTACATTGCTCGCTTTATTTTACAATATGAACGCAAGTACAATACAAATCAAATACTACATGAGTTGTTTTCACTAATCATTTCAAAGCCCTCCACAACATAGTTTGGTAATACATCTGTAGCGTGAATGTTAGTATATGATATCATATAGGATTGACAATCCTCGTCTGGGTTAGCATGCACTAACTGGTCAAACGGACGTATTAGCATTTGGGAAGACGAGTGTAGATTAGGCACTCGTAGGAGGCAACTCAGTTAGGTTTTCTTAATTGGACCTGACGCTCAAGTTAAGCTCAGACTATGTGCTCATGGCTGTATAACTTTTATTTTGCTTAATTGCATTTTAAATTCAATTATATTATAAAATCTTGCGGTTCATACAAATATGTGTTGACATACAAACCTGTGAGCTCACCAGCGTTTCGCTGACCCATTTTAGCATGTATCACAGGTGACCAGCAGTAGGTTGGACTGCTCAATCAAGATCTAATAGCTCGAGTCAGCATGCAAACAATCAGAGATTTTAGCTGCATCATTATATTTTGTATAGATTAATTA
The DNA here is from genome assembly GCA_963422505.1 of Pseudognaphalium luteoalbum. Taxonomy (NCBI): domain Eukaryota; kingdom Viridiplantae; phylum Streptophyta; class Magnoliopsida; order Asterales; family Asteraceae; genus Pseudognaphalium; species Pseudognaphalium luteoalbum. The sequence goes on along the minus strand of OY730195.1, from coordinate 40,213,160 downwards.
TGTACTTAAATCTCTCATTTTCAAACTGAGCTAATGTAAAATAATATTTTGATGTAAACTTTGGTTTTATTAATATCAATGTAAAACGACGCATGTAGTGGTCGTTCATTATATCTTTTGTGCTGTGTATATTGATTAGTCGCGCCCCGACCCGATTCGCTTCCGCAACCCGAATTTGGGGGTGCGACAAATAATCCCAAAATCTTCCAGAAAAACCAAATACTAATTTCTAAGCACCTTTCAATGAAGATTTTAACTAAAACTAGTTGTTTTTATCCGAGAAACGTATCAAAATGGATTCAATAACACCAAATCCTGAGATTTTGGCTCTGATACCACTTGTAGGACCCCTGTACCGGACCTAACTGAATCCCTAACAATCAAACGTAGTGCGAAATCCCACGATTGATAACAAAACGTTAAACGAATAAACAACAAATCAAACACAAAGTATATCAATTGAATACCAAAAGTCGATCAGCTTATATTGATTATAACAGTTACAATATGCTCTCTGATCTCACAAATTCGTCAACCCTAACTATTGAGCCGTATGTGTCTATTTATACTAGACCTAATCTGACCTTTGCGACACAAGCTGTGTCGCCAAGCCGACTCATGCGACACAAGATGTGTCGCCAAGTTAACTATTGCGACACAAAGACCTTGTGTCGCCAAAACACAAAATGTAATTAATACAAACGTTATAACTAACGTAATTACATATCAAACGAATTATAGACTTAAACCAACTGACAGACACACCAAGATGCACCAACAATGCCTAGTAGACCTCAAGTTCAACAGCACAACATTGTTGAAAACAAATCATCCGAACCTAAACAGGTTTGGCAACCAAAATCCACAAACAACACATCTATGAAATCAACCGAGTTTTTAAAATATCATAAACTCATGGATGTGATGATTATGGACGATAATGGACAACCCAAGTTTGTCAAGGCTTGGGTGTCCCATAAGCTCTAATGTTTGATTGTTTGTGGTGATGCAGTCAGTTTCTTGTTAGCCTAGTGACTGCATGGATATGGATATTGTTGGAAGGATGGTGATTGGAATGATAAAATTTCTGAAGTTCAGGTGGTTAAAGTGCTAAAAAAGGCATTTAATTTGACTTGATATGTGATTTTGAAACTTTTATTTGTAAGTTTTCAACAGCCATTCTTTGTACTTTTTAGTATCAAAGAAATGCAATGTTGCGAAATATCTTAAATCAAAAAATTACAAAAATATGTTTAATGTTTAAGGGAAGTACCTTTACATTGAATTTTTGAAAAGAATTTGCTGTTCGGGGGGAGTAATTAAAATTCTGATTATTTGGATCAGAAATGTGAACAACAAGATTCTTATTCCTCAAAAAGATATTGGATTGTGTCAGTAAACAACATGGGAAATGATTGTACATCAGATGACATGCCAAAATGGAAATTTTAAGGTTTATGTTTGATGTGTCAGTAGGTTTATCTGGCATGTTTAAAATAGCTTTTATAAACATTAGCTTCATCATATGATGTATTGGTAGGCATGATACACACCAGTTTCTGGGTTCTTAAGAAGTAATTCTAATACGTGTCTATGATCTTGTGGTAAACATCGTGTGATGTACGACTAAATGTCTTAATTCCTTAACGTAGTGTGACATACTTGTATACCTGAGGTTTATCTGAAATCATTTAGGAGTCTATACTGATTATTTCCTCTGTTGTACGTAAGTACAGACCTGGTCTTCAATAGTATATGCTTAAAAGTTAAGCAAACGCAAGTCAATGAACTTGAAAAAGTCTTAAATCACAAGATACCTAACAAGGTCACCAAAATGGTTTGACCAAGTCTGGTTTGCTTAAACCATGAATCAAGTTATGTCACTTTGTTGTACGTTTATACAGACCTGACACCGCTGACTTGATTCTTAAAAATGATACTCTTATATTCTCTCTGGATTTGGAAGCTATTCTCATGTCTGGGTTACAGGGGTATGTCAAAGGTGAGGACCATGGAGAAATATTCATAATAACAATAAAAGGTTAACTCACAGACCCGGATATAACATGTTTAAGTGGACAAAAAATACTAGTAATCATCTTGAAATAATTTTTATAAAAGGTGCTTTAAGTGTGCTAAGTAAATTTAAAGTGGACAAATATACTGATAATCAAAATAACACTTACTATTTCCTAATAATTGCATGTTGGCCTGATATGATCTCTAACCAGACCTAAAATAATCCTATCCCCAATTTATTTATTTTTAGGTATTCTTTGCCTTTTGTTTATTAAAGAAAAAAATACAAAAAGATTTTATTGTTATATTATTTTCTTCAATATCACATATCTTGTTCAAGTCAAATAGATGTAAAGGATGTTGGTTATTCTCCAAAGACTGTGAAGATAAATTCTATTGGAGAAGCTGATAATGATTGAGAGATAGTCACAGAGTTTGAAGATCTTATTGTATGATTAATGTGTGTCAGTCACATGAATCAGGACATCACGATTGTTTGAAGAACATGCTATCTCAATGGGGGAGTTTCTGATTGTTGAAGACATGAAGGAGTTTGTTGGTGAAGACTAATTAGAAACTTATTTGACCAAGTTGCTGACATGGGGGAGTTTGTTGGTGCATTTTGTATGTCAGTCACTTGGTCAACGTTTGTACTTGTCAAAGTCAATTAGTCTTAGTATGTGATGTGATTAGTGTGTATATTCGAGTCTGTAAATGAAATATAATTTTTGAATATACATAAAATATTAGTCATGCGACACAGAGCTTGTGTCGCAAAGGTCACAATAACGACACAATGCTTGTATCGCTAATAGGTCAGGTCAGGCTATAAATAGAGTTGTAGGGTTTCATTTGAAGGTTGATCAAACCCTTGAGAGTGAGAGAGAGGCGTGGTCAGAGAGAGAGAGAGGCAGAGATATTGAATCTATAATCATTATTCTTTAAGTGTGAATATATACAAAGATTATAGATATCGTGTTTTGTTTGATTCGTTAAACGTTCATTACTAGATTGTTTGTATTCCACGCATTCAATTGAGTTAACGATCTGATTAGGTCAGGTACGGGAACCTACATCTCCATTCTATCAAAAATTTAGGATATAACTCACTCAATCTCATTCTTCATAGCATCAAACATTGAACATGAATCACGCGGATGCAAGGCTGCCATATTAGTAAGTAACTCGGTACCAGCTTCACCAAAACGATCACCAAACTCATGAATTTGCATATCCACAATGGTGTTTAAATATTTAACCTTGTAATAATGTTGATTAATGATCTTGTCCTTTTGTCTTCTTGAATTAACACAATCTTCCTCCATCTTCAACATTCGGATACCATGATTGTCACAAATATAAGACATTTTCTTTAAAAGTGGTTCAAACCCAATTGTTTTTAACTCTTGCAATTTTTCTTTGGTTGTATCCACCTATGAAACCCCTTCTTAAATGTCTTGATCTTTTCTTTGAAGAGCTCAAGACAATATATTTCAAATAAAACATTAGATGTAAATAAAACACAAAATCGGATAATTTCAAATACTTCAAAAGACCACGCACTTGATTTTGGCTAGAACCATTGGTTTCTTCCTCTTTAACATATTCAAGGACCTTAATGACGAATAGAAACAAATCAACCAAATGCAAAAGTGTTTTATAGTGAGAACTCCATCGTGTATCTCCAGGTCGTATAAGAGAACGCTTTTGATTTAGCCCTCTTCCCATTTCAATTATACCACTACCAATACCTTTTTCTACCCTCTCTTTCTCCGTGTCTCGTAGAATATCTTTTTGTTTACAAGAAGTGATATCGCGTAAAAAGTTACGTTTTTACTACCGTATCTCTCTCATTCTGGAACGATTCTTGGCATTTGAACTCAAATAACACTCAAATCAATGAGAATCTACCAAGAAGGTCAAAATAAGGTTGCACGAGAAAAATCAAGCAAAATGGACGAGAAACGAAGATTCCATACACGTTTAAAGATTCAAGACCTCAAAACAAGATTTAAAGACAAAAGAGCCCATCATCAACATCCATCTTATCCAAGATGTTCATTTTCAAAATACAAGTCTAACAAAAGAAGAATCAACAAAAACGGATAAAGAATGAAGATTCTACGCCCGCCAGAAGATTCAAATGATTCGTACGCAATATCTAGAGATAGAAAACTCATCTCGGGGATTTCTTTATATCAAAATCTTTGTTTTTGAATTACGAATCCAGCGCAAAAAGAATTGACGCATACGGACACATAACGAAGAAAATACGCATAAACTAAGAAACAGAACAAAAGACGGCGAACCGGGGCGGGGGTAGGCCAGCCGCCGCCGGCCATAGGTAGGGCGGCGCCGACCACCTGCCACCCGTCCCATTTCCTCTTTTTGGTCCTTTTGCGTACCCGGTGCCACACCTTTACGCGATTGTACGTACCCGGTGCCACACCTTTAAGCGAAAGTACGTACCTGGTGCACCACCTTTTCCACCTTTTTCTAATGTGCTCCCCAAGATGCTAACGTGAGCTGGATTTCACCTATAAATAGAAGGGCTTTGGTTCTTTTGAAACACACACTCTTTCAACATAACTTACAAATCTTACACACTTTCTTTAGAAAACCTCTTGTATTCTTTAGTCTTTCTCATTCTAGGATTATTCTAATTAATCTACGGATTAATATAGAAGCTAGGGCGAACGCTAGGGATTCGGAGATCAATTTTTGTACGTGCAAAAGAGTTGTCAATCATAATAATACACTGCTACGCATTTATTTCTGGGTGATATCTAAACTTTTATTTTACTTGTCTCATTTCATATTTTAATATGTATTATTGCCTGGTATGTGATTTATTTGTTGCCATGAATTGCGAGTAGTTTATTATTGTGATTGTTGATGATGTAGATAATTATAAGTAGGGATGCCATTATATAATTAAGTGCACGACAATCGTAAAGTGATATGATGGCCTCTATTCGACTGTTTATTCGATATAGTACTGGAAATGCTTTCAAGCAAAATACAAATGTATGGAAGTCATAAACGACCGAAGGTAGTCATATCACTGGAATCAGCTCTGGTTTAACAGTTGGAATTCCAAAAGGATAATACAACTTCACAACTAACTAACTAACTGGTATATCCTACGAAAGTCAATGCATCACAAAGTAATGTTCGTAAAATACGTTCAGACAAAATAGGAATTAATAACCCTTGTACTGTTAAGACCTTATGAACTTAAGTTTAATCTATGGAGTACCCTTTCTGGTTATCCACGTGACTGCAACCTAGTAATTAGGACCTGATCAACCTTAATTATGGTAAGTAGTTATCTGTCCATGACATGCTATAAGTAAGACACAGTGAAACCACTCGTTGTATATATTAGGTTTACATTTCCGCACTGCTTTACATTTAATTAGTTTAGAGTGTCAGTTTCACTGTTAATTACTCTTGACCGCATGTTGGACGTAAGAAGCCGTGGAATTACCATGTAAAATACACGGTCTAATTACTGAAAGGCATGGTCTGCATATGAAACACGTTTTTAACAAACTGCGAATATTCCAGGGATGTATAACTGTTTGAAAAGGAGAGATTTAAGTCATAAGTCGAAGAAATCGGAATCTAATCAATTATAAATAAGACTTAGGAATGAAAGTGAAAGTCCAAGTGACTTAGGATACTTAAACCTCTAGGTCTTATAAATTCGACGGTGTAAACATACAAAGTTATTAATCGGCATGCTAATATAACAGTAAACTATCATAGGGGTTAAGAACGGTCGGACCTATGAGACGATACGCCACCTATTCATGCACCTCGGTATAAAACCAAAATAGGTTGCTTATCTCTCATCTAGATAGGTATTGGAAGTTGGCGTATTGCTCCGATCAGAATCATGATAACCTAGTTCCTAGTGACATGCCAATTGGAAATTTAGTTGGTAGGGTTCTAGAGTTTACACCTAATAGTTTACTTATTATCTTAAGTTTTGTTCCTATTTAGTCTGTCATCCCGAAACATTAATTATCGAAATCTCAGCAATCACATCTCTATCTTTATCTGCTTTCCTGTACTTTAATTCCCTGCAACTTACTTTCCTGCATTTTAATGACCTGTCTTTAGTTTAAAAACCCCCAAACCTACCTACTTTGTTCCATCCTAAATACTTCCCTACCAAAAGTGCTAACTTTAATCACCACACGTTTGGATTCATAGAACGATCTTAGGTTATACTTACCGCTTACTAACCAGAGTAGGTAGCACACATAATTTAAGCCCCGCTATATATAAAATTTAAAACTTGCTGCTTGCGCCCGCATCACCATCAGAAATCACAACGACCGGTTGCGGGTGCAACAACAAGCACAAACCACAATCATTAAAATCGCTAACTTGTCAAAGAAGTTCACTATAGCTAAATGTTTTCTTGCAACTGCCACAACCAGTAATTGAAGTTGATGAGCAAAGCAATGTACATAATACGCCGAGTTATTTTCCTCCAAGATTTTTCTTTTAAACCATTGAACTCACCTCGCATGTTGCTTGCTCCATCGTAACCTTGACCTCTTAATTGTTTCAAACTCAATTTATATTTAGCAAAGAAAGAATCAATGGAAGATTTAGGTGATAAAGAAGATGTCTCCTTTACATGAACAAGACCCACAAATCTCTCTTTAACAAGTCCATGTGCATCAACATATCGCAAAACAATAGCCATTTATTTTTTTAGATATATCGCTAGACTCATCAACTAATAAAGCAAACACATCTTCACCGATTTCCTTAAAAATAGATTCAAGTACTTCTTGTTTAAAGCACTTAACAACGTCTTTTTGAATACATGGAGACACCAATTTATTATTCCCCGGAGCTTTCGGTAGTTTACGGAGTTCCTCATTTTGACTTAAGATTAACTCCATCTATAACACCCCTCTTTCTAAACTTGAATATTATATTATTTATCTCGGAAGCATAAATTTTAAAACATATTTTACTACTACATATTCAAAGTAATGTACATAAACCGTTCACCTATTTAATACACAACTGTTTAAAACTATTAAAATCATGATACACTTATTAAAAAAAGGGGTATTATAAAATTTCAAACATATTTTACAACAAAACTATATCAGAGTTATTGGCGCGGTTAAACATTCCATGCGTACACATCTGCTTCCTGCTACCCACATACCAAAAATATAAACTGCAGGAAGTAAAATGAGGGATTAGCACAAAGTTAAGTGAATGAGTTCGTCACCCATAATTCAATTTAGCATAACCACCTGTTTACATCAAATAATCGTAAACACATATTACACAGTACAACAATTCAACAATGAGGATCGGTGGCTCTTGAGAAACCCTACTGCCGCGGTGGCTCTCAAGAACACTTACCGAACAATCTGTAAGGCCAATACAGAATAGACTGATAGCTAACGGTTATTATACTTGTGACACCCCACAATTTTCGACGTAATTAGGAATGTTAAACACATGCATGTTTAGGCTAATTCCCTACTCAAGTAAATTCACACTATTTCTATCAGATAAGTATAGCAAAGCCCACGACTTTAATACGCGTAGTATTACTTATTTCGTAATTATTTATAATTGCATACAAAACAATCAGAATGAGTCCGAATCAACATATACGTACGTTGGTGATACGAAAACTTTTAAATAACGTAAAACTATTTTTATAGTAGTTATTTACATTGAAATATTACGCTAAACGTTAAAGTATAACGATTGAAATTAAACTTTTATACGTTTATTATATAACGTGACATACGCAACAAATATACGTAAAACGAGCCCAACAACCAAACTAGTCAAAAATAATATTTTTGAAACTCACTATTAAGTATTTGAAATAATACTTCGAAATATTTTAACGCAAAAATAACGTTATCGAACTAAACAATTAAAATACGTTTGAATGTATAACGATCGGGTAAACGAAAATGGGTTAAATACCAATATTTACCAACATAAAATCTTGACACCATGCTGTGGGGCCAGCATGGGCCGGTTCTTTTCTTCACCAAATCAAACAACCCATGTTGTGTTGATTTACAAACACACAAACACATAATTCAACTCAATCATTTACTCTCCATCCTCACTCTCTATTTTTCTTTTTCTTCACCATAACAATGACAGAAGCAACAGCAAATAACACACCATAATCATCATAATAATAATTATCATCATCTTAAACATCTTTCAAAGTGGAGAACAAGGAACAAGCATCTCCATCTCCATCTCTTTCATTCTCCATCTAAAGCTTTGATGTTAGAGACTTACCTTGGGCTTAAGCTTTGCTAGCACTCACATACCAAGCTCACAAGGTGAGTTCACAACCCCACTTTTAACTGTTTTACTGCTTTCAACTTGGGTTGAGAAAGATAGTCAACTACTTTACTGATTGCCATAACTACTTTTGGTTACATGATTGTTAACTTGCTTGTTTACTCCCAACTATCAATTATTAATGATTGGGATCATGTTTTAACTGGTAACTGGAGTACTTTTGAACAGTTAAACGTTTATGCAAATTAGGTTTATGAAATAACGTTTTCATACTACAAACTAATACGAATCGCATAAACTGTTTTGATTTGTGGTTGCCTGATGGGCTTTAGTATAGATCCTTCCAACTTGGATCAAGGGACAGTTATTCTCCCTACACTTTAGGTTGCCTGATTGGCTTTTGTATGGGTCCTACCAACTTGGACCAGATCCTGCCAACTTGGATCAAGGGACACTGACTCTCCCTACTATTTGGTTGCCCGATGGGCTTTAGCAGGGATCCTACTGACTTGGATCAGATCCTACCAACTTGGATCAAAACATTTTTATAAGAATACTTACTTTTCCTACAAATCGTACTTTTAATAGGATACCTACTTTCCTACGAAATATTAAAGTTAGGATACGAACTTTCCTACAAACAATTAAAACCGTATTTAGGTAACATCCCAACCAAACAATACTTAGGGTATTCGCTTTCCTACAACTAATAGGATGCTTACTTTCCTACAATTGGCTTTGAACTGTATTTGGACAACATCCCACGTTAAACCTTATTTAACCATTATGGCAACACGTGTATAAACATATTTGTTTACCAAACTTTATTCGAAAACGTAAAACTTGTGAATTCACTCAACCTCGTTGTTGACTTTTACTATGTTTTTCAGAGAATTAGTTGCGCACGTAAGATCGCCTGCACTTTTGAAAATTAGGCGACCCATGAAGACTTAGGATGCCACTTTTGAAACAAATGGATTTCTTTAGTATAACTAAAGCGTTTTTAGTAATATTTCAGAAATCTACTTTTGTATAACTTAAATACTTTTGATACTTATACGATTCAGTAAATCGTAAACCCTATACTATAATTTATGGCATCTTAATATATATGTCCTATTGTAATCATATGCTCTGATATGTATGTTCGTCGAACGTTGACGTCAGCACCCCTGCTCGATCTAATGCTTCCGCTAACCACCTGATAAACCGTAATTACCGAATTTGGGGGTGTGACAATACTCAAACACAGGTTCTACACACAACAAATGAATCAAGACCTTGTATAATTCACACAATAACCAAATAGCCCAACTAACGTGTTGACCTCAATAACAACTGATGCCCAAAGGCCACATAGCACATAGATGTACAACTAATAACTCAGATTATATAACTCAACAATACATCTACGTTCACTTGTTGTAACCAAATAGTTACAACTAAATTAAAAGATGAGTTTCAAATTCACTCACCGATACCTCTGCAGATTCCACACTCAGCAATCTTATATTACCGAGTCTTTGGAGTATCTGAAACACCACATAATACACAAGTTAGTAACTTGTTCCATAATCATCATTCTAGCATATTTGTTCAATCAGGTAATCCCTGAAGTCTAGGCAAACAAAAGTTCAATCAGAAATAAAATCAGAAAATCCCGAAGTGACGTTTAAAAACTGAAAAATGTCATTTTCAGCCCCTATATGACCCTGAATGGCCAAAAACTTCCTAGGCTTTTTAAATAGAGCCTTAATCATTGGGCCGTTTCTGAGTGACCATGCGAATTTCAACCCAATCCGAGTTAATTAAATTGTCACTTATCCGTGACCCCGAAAACTAACGCGTTTTCAAAATTTGCAAAACAAAAAATTTAAAAATCTCAGTTCGCAGTTATCTCGACTCGCACAGTCAACTCGGTTCGCAACATTTCAGTTCGCTTCGCAAAATGTCAATTCGAACAGCTATTCAACACGCTTCGCAAGTTAAACTCGCATCGCAGCGACTCGGTTCGCAGAAACTCGATTCGCAACACAAAATCTAAGTTCGCAAGATCTCGGCTCGCTTCGCAGAACCTCAACTCGCTTCGCAACAAAAACTCAGTTCACAAGACGAACTGAGAACTGCGAACTTCGCTGTTGTTACGAGTTTTTCGAATCAAAACTCACCAAAACTCCAAAAAACTCAGTTCTATGGTTTCTAATGTGACGCCCGCCAAATTCTGACTGTATTTAGTGCTTAAACTACTTGTAATTACGTGTATTTAGTTTTGTATTAATCTAAATATACGTGACATTTTGTGTAATTTCATACACGCGTTCACGATTTGTTAAATCGTACACTTAAGAACCGGATGAGGTCCAACATTTATTTAATATGGACGTTGGTGACAAAGTTAATAAATAATGTGGAAATTATCCAAACAAACATTATTTACTATAATATATTACGATAATATATTACACGTATTTCGTATCGTTTAAAACACTCCAAATGTGGCGAAAGCACGCGAGACGCACCCAACAAAAGAAAATAATTCAAATTATATATATATATATATATATATATATATATATATATTTTTTTATAACTCATATTAAGTATTCTGATAAAATACTTCGACTAAAAATGTTTCGGATATATATTTAAAACATATTATAAAACTTAAGAATACTACGGAATTTAACCGACTATGAGTCGTGACAAGAAATTCAAAAACAAAAACCCGCGAGCCCGAGTGGGTCGGCCCAGACCCGCGGACCCAACCCACCGACCCATGACCCAATCCTTTTAATCCCTTTCCCATCCCCACTTCACCTTGATGCCAACCGAACGGTTAGTCTTTTAGGAATTGCTTCCTGTCGTTGCGGGCCTCCCGCTTGGCTGGATCAATGGGTTTTAAAATTTGTTTTTGCTAGGCCTAAGTATACTAAAGCTATGGGTGAGTACAACGATAGGTATGACCTAGGGTCGTTCTTCAAACTACAACGGGCATGGGATCTAGGACTTTAGTTATCTATGGGGATTTAGCTAGGGTTTAAAAGAGGTTTTGGTTTGTTTTGGTTTTAACTAACTACTAATTATCTAAATTTAAATTAAAATAAAGTAAAGTGGAGGTGAGGTGAGGTGGGAACGAGAACTTATAGGTGAAGCGAGTGTTTACTATGATAATTACTCATGCTATTTAGGGGTAGTTAATGGGATAAAGCCTTAGTTAAGATGACAACAATATTTCCTAATGAGCCATAACTCCTAGCCTATTATCTATCTAACGTAGAGTTGTCCGCAATCAGATAAATAACATGTCACGTGGATAACAGTTATGGAATGTAAACTACACCGGAAGTTGTCCCAAATGTAGCAACCAATTTAACCAACAACCATCCTTGAGTCTTGTTCCCCAATCTCGGACATTTGAGATATCCGAATCATGGCATGAATTGTTGAATAAACGAAAACATGCACAGGGGTTTCCTACCGGGACAAGTTGGGATGGTCTGGTCTAACAGTTGATTAAATTGTTCGTCATTATTTAATATAAATCATTTTAACTATTCTATGCATGTTAAACTGGTGTATGCAATTGATAAATATTCAAAAACCTAATCAAGTAACTAATCAGCATAACAGATACTAGCATGCAAACCCTAAGCAACAATCAAACAAGAACATGCAGAAAGGTAACATAGCAGGGATCAATTATGCAGAGTGATGGGGGTACATGGTTAAGTCACAAGTGTCCCGAAAGTTCTCTCTAAGACACTTGTTAAATGACTTGAATTTAATCTATCTCTAATCCTACGCTCCGTGTCTCCCTCCGGTAATATTTCAACCAGGAGAACACCGGCCATGTCGAGTTCAACGATCATCAGACACAGAATAATTAGCGGCATACAACTAGCAATTGGCCAAGCCTAGAAGGATGTTACTAACCACAACATAAGTTGGATAGATAAACATTTGAGATTCAATTCATAGATTCAAATATAATACAACAGCATATAGACAGAGTAACAACATGATTTAAGTATAACTACCCTAGCATGGCAACTATCATAGCAAACACAGATTTGTCTAGCTAAGCATGGCAATAATCCTAGCAAGTAATTCTAAACAAGTATAGCAACAACACAACATTATTTAAAATAACAAGATAGATATTATAATAGAACATGACAAAGCGTTTATTACAAATCGTGCGACACCGCAGTCTCGGAGCACCTCCGTTACAAGTAAGCTACTAATCTACTAGCTTAACTAACCTAATTAACTAACTAATTTTTAGAGAGAGAGTAGTGAGAGAAAGATAGAAATTCTAAGAAAACATGTTTTAAAATGGTGAGGAGGTGATTGTATTTATAGACATCGTAAAGCCATATCCGTAGACCGTATCCAAACCTTCAAACGCACAGCCGTATCGCAAAGGCGAATAAAAATCTGATTTTTATCACCCAAACGCACGATACGGCTGAGCTGGACCGTATACGGCTGAACTAGACCGTATACGGCTGAGCACAGGGTGAATACGGCTGAACCAGGCTGTATACAACTGGACATAGGCCGTATACGGTCTGTGCAGGTTGTATACGGTCCAAGCCCAGCCGTATACGGTCTGGACCAGCCGTATACGGCTTGGTTCAGCCGTATGCCGGTTCTTCGATTCTTTGTTTATCCGTTTTGAGCATTCTATATATCCACGCGTTCGTATTTTCCTAACGAAGAAAATGACATAAGTTAGAGGTCATAATTCTTTGTGTGGCTCAAAAAGTGCTAGAACGAGTGAACGAGAATGCTTATGATCGTCTTCGTTAGATTTATCATGTTTTTCGATCATTTTAGTTGACTTTTGAAACATTGTCTATATTTTGGCCCATGTGATGAGTTTTAATGATAAATTATCTATTTTGATTAGTTTTGTCACATATTGGGCTAAAAAGGTGAGATTAATGCACGTAAAAACATGACTTTTTGCGTGTTATCAAATATCCCACACTTAGACATTTGCTTGTCCTCAAGCAAACTTACCTTCTTAGAATTCACCATAAAAAAAGTTTTTGATTTCGACCCACAACGAAGAATTCACACAGATTGGAAACAAGTATTTGCCTGTTAGATAAATAAGAGGTGTTCACATGAAGTATCTAAAGGTTTTCAAGATGATTCACTTAGGCAAACTTTCAATTCTCAAATTTGTGGAATATACACGACTGGGCGATCTCACTGGTGGTCACTCAATTCACTAAAAGTGTATCGGGGTTCCTATTATCCTAAGCCAAATGAAAAATGGCTCAAATACTAGTCGTGCAGCACTCGTCGTCATAGGCTTGCCCGAGGATCAAATCTTCATCACTTAGACAGGAACGGTACTGATTATCCTAGGACATTCAAATGGGTTGTAGTCTTTAGTGTGGGTTTAAAAGGGTATGGATAGATTGGGGGTATCTAGGTTTTTAAGGGTGTTTGCTTATCTTGGGATTTCTAAAAAAAAACTCTATCTAGATATCCTTTTTAATGAAAACGGAAACGGATAACACTTTTGGGGGATAAAATAGCTATTTTGACTTCTATCTTTTGAAAACACACGGAATGATATTTCTTTTGAAGAGTCGAGTTTTCGAGAGAGTTGAAGCACTTAGCTTTATTTCAGCTATTTTCTTTTCTTTTTCTTTGCTTTTCTATTTCTATTTCTATTTTTGGGCTTAGATTTTTCTTGCCAAGAAATTTCTAAGGGATTTTCTTTTATTTTCCTTCTTGAGATCCCTTCTTATTTTCATTTTTCAATCCTTTGATGATTTTTTATTTTATTTTATTTATTTATTTTTTTTAGTTTACTTTGGTGCCAATTTTTCGCACCACATGACTCTCGATTTTTTTCTGTATAGATCAATAAAACGCACACGAGAAGTTTTAGTAAACATTATTTGTTATTTTTGGAGTGGAAGCAAAAAGGAATACCTAAATATCTCTTTTTTTTAAAAAAATATTAAGATAAGTTTCTGGTGGGTAGGGGAATAAGGGTTAAAAATTTGGGTGAATAAAAGAAAAATAGGCTAAGGCTCAACAGGGTTTTCTAAGCGGATCATCAACACTAAAATTGAGTGTTGGAAGGGTTTTTTTGCTTGAAAAGATATGTGAAAAGGGGTTTAAATCCTAAGGAATGTCAAGGTCCTCTAATCGTACCTATGTCACGTATGACACCTGTCAATGTGATCTCGAAATGTATACCTGGGCAAGTTCTAATTCTGAAATGCGTGCACCGGTCACACATAACAAACGAACAGTGAAGCATTTAAAATGAATGCTTATAAGGCTCAAAATTCCTCACCGCAAAAATGGGTTATATGTGTCCAGTCGTGCGATGCCCCTCTTAGATCCTCATCTTAAATTGTTTAGAATCCGACATGATTTCGACCTTATATTTACCAACTTTTGACATACTTGTAAAAAAAATCTGTACTCATTCTTGAAAAACTTATTGGCCAACTGAGTGAGTGACAATTTCACTGTCAAAGTAAAACTGTTTAGGTTTTACTGAACGAGTGATAATTTCACTGTCGAAGTTTTAACCAATTTGCTTTTATTGTGACTAAAAAAAAAGTTTAAAATTTTTGAAAATTTTGGCAAAATAAGGGTTGAAAATTTATTTTGAGGACTAGCATGTTTCTAGATCAACTTAAACAGATATTTTGACAGACGAGAGATATACCGCTATCCCACACTTAGAAATAAACATTGTCTCCAATGTTTCTACACTAAGTAGGGAGAAAATCCCGCACTTAGGGTTTTTATAGGAAAATTGTGAATTTAAAAGTTATAAGCGAGGGGGATCCCACACTTAGAGATTTAAGTGGTCAATAGGCATATCGAAGTTATATTAAAGTAGGAAGAACGGGTTTAGGAGAGATACTTCCCTACGGACAGTGGGCACTGGATATAGGACCATATTCGTGGAGGGTTGGTGTAAATAATTTGCTGGATTGTGAGGACCAGACTCTTTTCAAAGCTCATCCAATTCCTACGAAGATAAGGTCTGTAATGTCATAAAATACCATCATAATCATCAGTTCAACAACATAACAGGTCTAATGATAAATAAAGATAACTAAAGATAAAATAAGCTAGATATCGTCTAGTAAATCATCCATCTCTGGATCAAATGCTGCAAGTGCGTCAGGATCTGGATCTGAAGCGAGTGATAAGGCAGCAGTGCGATCAGACACCATGGATGCATCAACGGGATTCTGAGGTGGCCTAGAAGGAGCAACAGCAGTGGGAGGAACAGTCTGTGGTGGGGCAGCTGGGAAGAAGGACCAAGGTGGGAGAGCTGGCCTGGGACCCTGACCAAGCTGATACGGCTGGTCGACGAGTTTCGGCAGTCCCATCGCTTCTCTAATTTCGGACTGAGAGCCACGCTGAATCGAAAGCTCACTGAGCATCGCCCAAGTCACCATCGGATCTGAAGTGGTAACTCCAAAGTCAAAAAGTGAGGCAGATACAGGAGCGGTCTGAGCATGCTCATCAGTAGTGGTGGTCGTCTTCTTTCTTTTTCCTCTGCGGGTCTTCTTCCTCTTTTGTTTCTGAGTAGCTTGTCCTGAAGTCTCAGCTGAAGCTTCCATCCTGAAACATAAAGATAAGCAGGTAATGCTATAGTTTTAAAATGGGTATACAAATGCAAAATAATCAAATGACTTCAAGAAATGTTTGTTTAAATGTTAAAGCTTTGCGAGGTCACCTGTTCATTCGCATTTGTATACTATGAATTAAACTTATCTGATGTATATGTAGGAGTGTGGCATTGTCAGATATTTGGGTTATCCTGCATCGTTAGTTTAGGGATGATAATACTAAAGCAAAAATAACTAAGAAATAAATAAAATAAGATAAGCAATGGGGTGCCTCCCAAGAGCGCTTGTTTAGAGAGTCTCTAGCTTGACTCCTTGTACCTACTAGTCGGCTCAAGGTGGTTCAAAGATATAGACTTCCTCACCAGAGGGGAAATCTTCGATGTAGTGCTTTAAGCGATGGCCATTGACTTTAAAATTACCGTCCGGGGCTTCTAGTTCGACTGCTCCGAAGGTAAAGACTTTTGATACAACAAATGGTCCGCTCCACCTTGATCTGAATTTGCCGGAGAATTTCTTGAAGCGCGAATTGAAGAGAAGAACTTTGTCTCCGGGCTTGAATTTAGAATATTTGAGTTTAGCATCATGAGTATTCTTTGTTCGTTCTTTGAAGTGCAGAGAGCTATCATATGCTTGGTCTCTTAATTCGGCTAGTTCATTCAGTTGCATTTTCCGATGTGATCCAATTGCAGAAGGGTCTAAATTACAATCTCTTAGCGCCCAGTGAGCTTTATACTCCAACTCTATCGGCAGATGACACGCTTTTCCGTAGACTAGTCTGTAGGGCGTGGTTCCTAGTGGCAATTTATATGCGGTTCTGAACGCCCACAGAGCATCGTCTAATTTTTCAGCCCATCTTTCCCTATGATTAACCACGATTCGTTCTAAAATTCTCTTGAGCGCTCGATTCGTCACTTCGGCTTGCCCATTCATCTGCGGGTGGTAAGCCGTAGAGGTCTTATGGGTGACACCATAATATTGTAATGTCCTCATAAACTGAGCATTACAGAAGTGCGTGCCTCGATCACTAATGATTGCCTTTGGAGTACCGAAATGTGAGAAGAGCTGCTTTAAGAATTTCACCACTACTCGGGAATCATTTGTAGGAAATGCTTGAGCTTCAGCCCATCTAGAGACGTAGTCGACAGCAAACAGAATATACTCTTTCCCATATGATTTTGGGAATGGTCCCATAAAATCCAACCCCCATATATCAAAGATCTCGCAAGCTTGGATGTTAGTAAGTGGCATTTCACTTCTCGATGAAATACTTCCAAACCTTTGGCAAGCATCGCAGCGTTTCACCAAGTCGTGAGCGTCTCTGTATATAGTAGGCTAGTAGAAGCCAGAGTTATATACCTTTCTTGCAGTCATATTTGCTCCATGATGTCCTCCAGTTGGCCCGTGATGACTTTGGTGAAGAATGTTCCTTGCCTCCCTCTCGTCTGCGCATCTTCTGATGATTTGGTCCGGGCATACTTTGAATAAGTATGGATCGTCCCAATAGTAGTTCCTTACGTCTCTAAAGAATTTGTGCCTTCTAGAGGTGGGCATTCCTTTTGGCACAATTCCTCCAACCAGATAATTTGCGTAGTCTGCATACCAAGGGTTGTAAGTGAATTGAGATCCCTTTTGGTATCCTCCGATATTCATGAGTTGTTCTTCAGGAAACTGGTCTTGAATCTCTCTCTCATCAAGCTTCTCCATCGACGGATTTCCCAGTCGACTAAGATGATCTGTTGCGACATTCTTGGCTCCCTTTTTATCCTTGATTTCTATGTCAAATTCTTGGAGGAGGAGAATCCATCTAAGCAGTCTTGGCTTAGCATTTTGCTTTTTGAAGAGATACTTCAAGGCTGAGTGATCTGTATATAGACAATAGTTTTGGACAATATTAAATAAGAACGAAATTTATCGAAAGCGAATACTACCGCAAGAAGCTCTTTCTCTGTTGTGGTGTAATTCTCTTGTGCATCAGTGAGTGTCTTGCTGGCGTAGTAGATTGGCTGAAACTGCTTCTCCTTCCTTTGCCCTAAGACAGCTCCAACAGCGAAGTCACTAGCATCGCACATGATTTCGAACAGAAGACTCCAATCGGGGGCAACCATGATCGGTGCATGTGTGAGCTGATCCTTTAAAATGTTGAAAGCTTTAAGACAGTCATCTGAAAAGACAAACGGAGTATCCTTCTCGAGAAGGTGTGTCATAGGTCGACAGATCTTAGAGAAATCCTTGATAAAGCGACGGTAGAATCCGGCGTGACCTAGAAAACTGCGAATGGCTTTAACAGAAGTAGGTGGCAGAAGTTTGGCAATAGTCTCAACTTTGGCTTTGTCAACTTCGATTCCAGATTTTGATATTCGATGTCCTAAAACTATTCCTTCTTTCACCATAAAGTGGCACTTTTCCCAGTTTAAGACAAAATTTGATTCTTCGCATCGGGCTAGCATCCTTTCAAGGTTGGAAAGACAAGATGTGAAGGAATCACCGAAGACTGAGAAGTCGTCCATGAATACCTCCATACACTGTTCAATCATGTCATGGAATATTGCCACCATACACCTTTGAAATGTTGCAGGCGCATTGCATAAACCGAATGGCATGCGGCGGTAGGCAAATGTACCATATGGACATGTGAATGTCGTATTTTCCTGGTCCTTTGGATCGAGAGGAATTTGAAAATAGCTGGAGAAACCATCGAGGAAGCAGTAATATTCATTCCCTGGTAATCTTTCCAACATCTGATCGATGAACGGCAGAGGGAAGTGATCTTTCCAGGTGGCTTCATTTAATTTCCGGTAGTCGATACACACCCTCCAGCCGGTGATGGTTCATGTAGGAATCAATTCATTATCTTCATTAGAGATAACCGTCATTCCTCCTTTCTTTGGGACAACCTGAACTGGGCTGACTCATGGGGAATCTGAGATAGGATTAGATCAAACCAACATCTAAGAGTTTGATAACCTCTTTCTTGACAACGTCTTGAATCTTCGGGTTTACTCTCCTCTGTCTCATAATGGAAGGTTTGAAGTCGTTTTCCATGAGTATCTTGTGCGTGCAGTAATTTGGACTGATCCCTTGTATATCAGAAATCTTCCATGCAATCGCCTTCTTGTGTGACTTCAAGACCTGGATAAGTCTTGCTTTCTCTTTAGGTGAAAGACCTTTGGCAATTATGACGGGTAGATGTGAGGTCCCTTCGAGAAAAGCATATTCCAAGTGAGGGGGTAATTCCTTCAGCTCCAATTCTGGCGGTTCTTCGATAGAGGGTTTCATTCGAGCGATCTCATCTCTTTGTAACTCGTCATACTCCTTTTGGAACTCTGATTCTTCTGGAGATGAGTCGGCTATAGTGGCTGATTCTATTTCTACTAGTTTTGTCTCATTGGAAAGCGCGTTCTTCTTTAACTCGTATTTGCAGGTAGATGATGAAGAGGTTGCATTATCCTCAGTGATGATGACATCACTGTTGTCGGTGAGTGCAAACTTTTGAAATTGAGCTTTAGAAGAAGTACTTATGGTGATTTTTGGATTTGATTTCTCACAACCTTCAGATAGTTGTGGCAAAGTACCAGAATCCATCTCCTCGAAAGATTTGAGAATCTCAGCTACAGACGGAGACGATTCGGGTATCGGAAAAAACTGATTTCTTCTTAAAAGTGGGATAGGGATGCCTTCGCCTAATGGAACAACAATAACAGAGTTGTTTGTGGGAGAGTAGTTAGGTGGTGCTAAAGGATTCTTCATTTCAGGTAAGGGAAATAGCAGCTCTCCGGAAGGTGCTAATTGGTCGGAGATAGCCGAGCAGAGTCCGATGTCGTTCGGGCAAA
The DNA here is from genome assembly GCA_963422505.1 of Pseudognaphalium luteoalbum. Lineage (NCBI taxonomy): Eukaryota > Viridiplantae > Streptophyta > Magnoliopsida > Asterales > Asteraceae > Pseudognaphalium > Pseudognaphalium luteoalbum. The sequence goes on along the minus strand of OY730195.1, from coordinate 40,193,365 downwards.
GTCTTCTTTTGTTGATGACAGTGCTGGAGAAAGGTTCGTTACTGCTGACTGCTAGAATCTCCTCCAAATGCTCGTCATATATTTCCTGCATGGCATCCACAAGACCAAGATCTTCTCCCATAGGGTGCTTCATCAACTTATCAACATTAAAGGTGACTTCCTCCGGTCCGACCCTCAGTTTTAAAGATTTTTCGTTTACATCTATCACAGCCTTGGAAGTGTTTAGGAAAGGTCTACCAAGGATGAGGGGAACGTGGGCATCTTCCTCAATATCCATAATGACAAAGTCAACCGGGAAGATAAATTTACCGACTCGGACCATTATATCTTCAGCAATTCCTCGGGGGAGTTTAACTGATCTATCAGCTAATTGGATGGTCATTTGAGTGGGTAGCAGTTCACCTAATCCTAGTTTCTTATAGAGAGAGTAAGGCATAAGATTGACACTAGCTCCTAGGTCAGCTAAGGCGTTACTAACTTGGATGTTTTGAAGAAAACAGGGAATGGTGAAACGGCCAGTATCTCCTAGTTTGGATGGAAGGCCATGTATCATGATTGCTGAGCATTCAGCATCTAAGGGTAAACTAACTATTTGTCTTAATTTTCCTTATTTGAAATGAGTTCTTTGAAAAACTTAGCACAACTAGGCATCTCTACTAAAGCGTCTAATAGTTTAACGTTTAAGTGCAGGCTTTTAAACATGTCTAGATATTTCCTAAATTGTGCTTTCTGTTTCTCTTTCTTAAGCCTACCAGGGAAGGGTATCCTAGTTCGTGGAATGATTTCTGGGGCTTTAGGTGATACTGGATCTGGTGCAGTGACAGGGGTGTCACTAGGCACTGGATCAGTGGTCGGTTCAGAGATAGGAAGTTGATTTGAAGAATTATCTGAGGACTTCTCATTTCTGGTTTCTTTACCTCCTCTAGTGATGACCATGATTCCTCCTTGGTTCTCAACTTTTAAAAACAGTTGTTTAAGACTAACTTCCAGGTTTTTGATCAAATCTTCTGATATTTTAAGTAAAGCAGCAATTTTATCTTGAAAATCTATTACTTGTTTGTTTATGTTCATTTGATCAACTATGAAATTAGTCAAAGTTTCATTATAGTGTTGTTGAGAATTTACGGGGGAATCTGACATATTAGAGGATAAAGGTTGCAGAAAATGAGTAGGTGGGTTATTGGTAGGCCTCTGAATGAAAGGTTTAGAATGAAAGTTCGATTCAGGGTTTTTAACAGTAGTGACAAGAATTTCTTCCGTATCTTTACGAGGCTGAGGTGTAGAAGATTGAAGATCCTTGAAGACTCTGGAGAGATTTTCCACTTGAGCTTGCAGAGCTTCAAAGGATAGGCTTGAAGTACTAGTTACTTCCTTAGCTGGTTCGCCAAAATCCCAGTCATGTTGATGCATTGCTATCATCTCAACTAGCCCCCAGGCTTCTTCAGAAGTGTGTGACATGAAATCTCCTTGAGAAGGAGGATCGAGGGTTGACTTGTGCTGAGGAGTCAGACCATTGTAGAATATGCAGATTAGGTTCGTCTTACCCATTTGATGATTCGGACATCTGTTAAGCATCTTCTTAAATCGTTCCCATGCTAGATATAATGAGTCATTGGTTTCTTGTCGGAAACTAACGATGTCATCCTTGAGCTTGGTTTGCTTGGAAGGAGGGAAAAACTTAGCCATAAACTTAGTAGCCAACTCTTTCCAAGTATAAATCGAATTGGGTTCGAGTTCATCAAACCAGGTTCGAGCATGCGAAGATAAAGAATAGGGAAAAAGATATAGTCGGGAGACTTCTCTTGAAATCCCTGATTGCTCACAGGAATCAGAAAGATTGATGAATCTATCCAAATGTGAATTTGGATCATCGAGCGGAAAACCGTGAAATTGGCAGAAGGTTTTGAGTAACTTGAAAACGCTAGGCTTAATTTCGAAGTTTTCATCGGGCAGCACGATAGGTCCTCCTCTTCCTTGCAGTAGTGGTGCATAGGTTGACGCGAGAGTAATACGATTCGTCATAGCTGATGAAGTTCGGGTATGGTAGAAAAGAGAGTTTTGGAAAGGAAAGAACAGAAAAGGAACTTTCGGATGATATTGATCTTCCGAAAGGATCTCTAAATAACTAAGACAACTAAATTCCTAAATCGGTCGTTGTAGTCCCCGACAGCGGCGCCAAAAGCTTGATGCCAACCAAACGGTCAGTCTTTTAGGAATTGCTTCCTGTCGTTGCGGGCCTCCCGCTTGGCTGGATCAATGGGTTTTAAAATTTGTTTTTGCTGGGCCTAAGTATACTAAAGCTATGGGTGAGTACAGCTATAGGTATGACCTAGGGTCGTTCTTCAAACTACAACGGGCATGGGATCTAGGACTTTAGTTATCTATGGGGATTTAGCTAGGGTTTAAAAGAGGTTTTGGTTTGTTTTGGTTTTAACTAACTACTAATTATCTAAAATTAAATTAAAATAAAGTAAAGTAGAGGTGAGGTGGGAACGAGAACTTATAGGTGAAGCGAGTGTTTACTATGATAATTACTCATGCAATTTAGGGGTAGTTAATGGGATAAAGCCTTAGTTAAGATGACAACAATATTTCCTAATGAGACATAACTCCTAGCCTATTATCTATCTAACGTAGAGTTGTCCGCAATCAGATAAATAACATGTCACATGGATAACAGTTATGGAATGTAAACTACACCGGAAGTTGTCCCAAATGTAGCAACCAATTTAACCAACAACCATCCTCGAGTCTTGTTCCCCAATCTCGGACATTTGAGATATCCGAATCATGGCATGAATTGTTGAATAAACAAAAACATGAACAGGGGTTTCCTACCGGGACAAGTTGGGATGGTCTGGTCTAACGGTTGATTAAATTGTTCATCATTATTTCATATAAATCATTTTAACTATTCTATGCATGTTAAACTGGTGTATGCAATTGATAAATATTCGAAAACCTAATCATGTAACTAATCAGCATAACAGATACTAGCATGCAAACCCTAAGCAACAATCAAACAAGAACATGCAGAAAGGCAACATAGCAGGGATCAATTATGCAGAGTGATGGGGGTACATGGTTAAGTCACAAGTGTCCCGAAAGTTCTCTCTAAGACACTTGTTAAATGACCTGAATCTAATCTATCTCTAATCCTACGCTCCGTGTCTCCCTCCGGTAATATTTCAACCAGGAGAACACCGGCCATGTCGAGTTCAACGATCATCAGACACACAGAATAATTAGCGGCATACAACTAGCAATTGGCCAAGTCTAGAAGGATGTTACTAACCACAGCATAAGTTGGATAGATAAACATTTGAGATTCAATTCATAGATTCAAATATAATCCAACAGTATATAGACAGAGTAACAGCATGATTTAAGTATAACTACCCTAGCATGGCAACTATCATAGCAAACACAGATTTGTCTAGCTAAGCATGGCAATAATCCTAGCAAGTAATTCTAAACAAGTATAGCAACAACACAACATTATTTAAAATAACAAGATAGAGATTATAATAGAACCTGACAAAGCGTTTATTACAAATCGTGCGACACCGCAGTCTCGGAGCACCTCCGTTACAAGTAAGCTACTAATCTACTAGCTTAACTAACCTAATTAACTAACTAATTTTTAGAGAGAGAGTAGTGAGAGAAAGATAGAAATTCTAAGAAAACATGTTTTAAAATGGTGAGGAGGTGATTGTATTTATAGGCATCGCACAGCCTTATCCGTAGACCGTATCCAAATCTTCAAACGCACAACCGTATCGCAAAGGCGAATAAAAATCAGATTTTTATCACCCAAACGCACGATACGGCTGAGCTGGACCGTATACGGCTGAACTGGACCATATACGGTCTGTGCAGGCCGTATACAGTCCAGGCCCAGCCGTATACGGCTTGGTTCAGCCGTATGCTGGTTCTTCGGTTTTTCGTTTCTTTGTTCGGGCGTAACTTCTTCGTCGTTTATCCATTTTGAGCGTTCTTTATATCCACGCGTTCGTATTTTCCTAACGAAGAAAATGACATAAGTTAGAGGTCATAATTCTTTGTGTGGCTTAAAAAGTGCTAGAACGAGTGAACGAGAATGCTTATGATCGTCTTCGTTAGATTTATCATGTTTTTCGACCATTTTAGTTGACTTTTGAAACATTGTCTATATTTTGGCTCATGTGACGAGTTTTAATGATAAAGTATCTATTTTGATTAGTTTCGTCACATAGTGGGCTAAAAAGGTGAGATTAATGCACGTAAAAACATGACTTTTTGCGTGTTATCACACCTCACTTTACACACACCTAAATCTCTCTCTTTCTCCCTCTTAAAAATCGCAGCCCAAGATCACCATAAAACACCATTAAAAACTCATCATCTTGCGGAGTTGATTCAAGAGAAAAAGATCACAATCTCGAGCTCTCTATCCTCATCTTCTTCATTTTCAATTTCGTGGTAAGAAACTTTAAAATCTCTTTTAAATTACTTGTAAAGCTTTGATTTACATGCTATAATGTTTACCTAACAAGATTATGTCCAAGAACCAAGTTAAAATGCGTTTTCAAACTTGAATTGCACAAACAGCCCCGTCTGCGAACTGAGAAGCGTCTCAGCTCGAAGATCGTGCTGCGAACTGAGATCCACCTACCAAAAACTGAACCTGCGAACTAACCTGCGAACTGTCCTGCGAACTGACTCGCGAACTGACCTGCGAACTGAACCTGCGAACTGGCCTGCGAACTGACTCGTGAACTGACCTGCGAGTTGACCTGCCCTGCGAACTGAACCTTGTCCTGCGAACCCTACTCGGTTCACAGCCTACTCTGCCTTGCAAACCCAATCTCAGTTCACATTGCAAACTCAGTTCGCACCACCATTTTTGTCCGCGGCAAACCTTGTTCCGTTTTCCCGATTTTAAATTCCAGATGCGATTTTTACCAAAGCAATGTAGTAGAAATAAAAATTGTCCAAGCTAACCTGTCAGCTCGACCCAGCCAAGGGCTCTGCCCGTTGGACCCCGCCAGGGGCTGCCACCCCTTGGACCCCGCTACCGGACCCCCGTCATCCAGGAACTTGTAAATACTTTTCACAACTAAGTGTCGAACACTTACAAATAATGAAGCTTGACACCACAATACATATAATAATAACACTATTAGATTATTATTATAAACCGTCACCAACGGGCCATAATTGATTTCAAACTACAAACGAAATACTAAAACAAACACTTGGACATTTTCTAGTTGTGTGGACAACTAGCATGGGTGATCCTTCAAGGCGCCTACTTACTTACTTACTTATTTACTTGTTTACTTACAACCTTGTGCGTTTCGGGCACCAGAAGGTTGCAGGGTTCTGAGAACCAATATACGGACTTACATCCGACATGCCTACCGACTTACATCCGCTTTACTTACTTGATTTCATCTTCACACTTGCTAGAATCAGGTGAGTCTTACAGCCCCACTTTTTACTGTTTTCTACTTCGGGTGAGATACTTTGCTACCATTTTACGCATGAACACGAGTACTGGACTGACTATACTACTTTTCTTACACACATTGCATGAGTACTTTTTATCCACTGAAAGCCTCCTATCGTAAGTTGTTAGTTATGGACTTAAGCGTGAGTACTAGTAAATGTATCCATTTGGGACTGACAATCCCTTCCTGGGGTAGTAGCGCTACCACGGATTTCACCGTAAAAATAGGCATATTAGTATTTGTTACATATGAGTGTCGGGATAGCACTCACAGGGGTACATTATATGATTCTTGATTGATTCATACTTACACAGTGTTAAGCTTCAACTTATGAGCTCATTGCAATTGTTTGGACATACTGATTTACTTACTTTGCTTGATAGCAACACCGGTACAAACTTGTGGTTCATAACGATTACTTATTACTAAACCTGTAAGATTCACCAACCTTTTGGTTAACACTTTTTAACTTTGTATCTCAGGTACACAGACGGAGTAGGATTACCCCCTGGACACTAGCTAGAGTCGCATGATTTTCTACGGAGATTCTTAGCATTATCTTTTGTATATTTTGATTATGTAATAGAATCTCCCGCTACACGCGTGGACTCTAGGGAACTACATTTTTGTAACCGAAAACACTATGTTTTCAAACATTGTATCTATGAAATGTCGTTTGCTTTATCTTTGTGCTGTTGATATTTGATTAGTAGCACCCCAAAACTTGCTTCCGCCAAACAGTGAAATTTGGGAGTGTTACATCTAATACTCCAACTAACATCATATAACATCTATTAACGCCAAATAGCAACATATCAAGCATTAATTTGATTCAATCATTCAAAATCAAACTCACTTTTAAAGAAAATGAAAGTGAACAAGATGGAGAAGATGATGAAGTTTAAGATGATGATGTTAGTTATGATTTGGTAGAATCAAAATCACAGCCTTTGCAAACTTAATAGAATTTTAATTTGGAAGCTTATGGTTTACTTGAGTTTGAAATTTTTCCAAATGAAACTTGAAGAAATTTTGAGAACATATGGGTTTGAAAGTCGGTTCACAAACCGACTCCATATATTAAGTGGTATAATTTTATACCCGTTCTAAATCTATTGTCTGAAACCTAAATACCATTTGCGAGAATAGTATTTTATTTTACCGTCATCTATAACAATTTAAAACAATTAACATTTTACTATTCACAATGAGTCCTGCGACTTATCTACTTAAGTTTCACAAGTAAACAATTAATATTAAATAATTTTTAACGCAATTAAATAATCAATTTAAAATAGGAATTTACCAGATCAGTAAGGAGGATGTTACACCATCCGTTCCAAGAAATTCCCTTTAAAAAGAGATCATTTTGTCTATCGTGACCACAAAATGGTAATGCACATTTCAATCAATACCTACAAGCATAGATGGTAGCACTCAATCAAATTCGATTATCCATTTTCACAATCTCCTATTTTTATGAAAGGCGGCAAAAATAGATTGTTTTGGTCTCATCAAATTCACATCTTTGTAGGGATCTATTATGGAAGCTATTAACCAAACTCACATGATCTTTAAGTCTCTCCATCTTGTTCCAACCATTAAACCCATCCTTCACAAATGCATCATTACCACCTTGGTTTCCAATATGATCTCTAAATAAGTAGCAACATAAGCAAAAGGCTCTATCCTCCTTAACACTGTACTCTATCCAATTACTATATTTATTAAACCAAGCTTTGACAAAAGCTCTTCCCCCCTTTCTGTGACACCCGACGATTTAGGGTTACTTATTAACCTACTAGAAACCCTAATTACGTGTGTTTAGTTTAGTATTAGGCTAAATACTTGTAATTACTTGTAACTATTTGTATATTTTTATGTGAATATACACCCCCGTAATTGATTTATATTACGCTACGTAATTAGTTGTAATCACGCTTACGCAATTTGGTGAAATTGTGCAAAACAACCGGACGGAGTCCGACACTGTATAAAGTACTACGTTGGTGAAAACATTCCTATAAATAATTTAAATCTATTTTTAGAAGTTATTTATCATATATTATTATTTCAATATAATAATACCTGAAAAACCTAGACGTTTCGATTAAAACGTCTCAAACGCAACGAAAACGCGCAGAACGCGCCCGACAATCGAACGAAAGTCAAAATACATTTTGAATCTAAAATATATTATTTAGAGTAAAACTATCAATTAATATATCGTGTCTTTAAACGATAACGAAAAACGTCCAAATAAAACGTCACGCGATTTAGAATCCGTACAACGAACGCGCAAATCGAGATCTCTAAATTAACAAATCATCTTTATAAAGGTTTTTCAAATATTTAGAATGAATACTTCAAGTGAAAATATTGACATTTAAATCGATACTTAAACACGCGTATTAAACGTTTAACACCAAACCGAACGAGAAAACGAACACCGCACGAAGCACAAAATGGATAAATGAGAAAATGACCAAAATACCCTTGAGTGGGCCCCCCTTGGCCGGCCCCCTCTTCCCCCCATGGCTGCCCATTCCACTCCCCCACTAGTCACACATGCAAAGCTCAATGATTAAACTTTTTGCTACTTCCACTAGATTCTCATGCAACCATTTCATTTCACACTCCATCTCACTTTCACTCTATCATTTTCTCTCTACTCTCTCTCTCTCTAAATCTCCAGATTCTAACACCACCACAACCACCACCATAATCCACCATAGCACCACCACCCCAAAAGTCACTATTTTACAAGGAAAACAAGCTCAACAACAACTTCTCCTTCTCCTCATCTCATCTCCATCCAAATCTTTGTAAGGAAACCCTTTCTTACTCTCATATTGTTTATTTACATGTTATTAAGCTCATCTAACAATATTATGTCCAAATATAAGCTTAAAATATGTTTTTATAAATTTATACACAAAGATATATAATCTGTCCAGAAAATTACAGTACACTAAAAACGTCATAACTTGAGTTCTAGGAAGAGTTAGAAGATGAATTTTTTTAAGAAAATTTGCGTATTGAAAAGATCTACAACTTCCGTGTTTTAAACTTTTTCCAGAAACTTACACGTTTTTCTCTACTGGTCGATTTGTGGGACTGGTCTGGGTGAAAACAGAATCTGGGCTATGCATGGCCATTTATTTTGTTTCTCTATGATAATGGGACTTAAAACTCTTAGGAAACATATGTTAGAGACTAGATACATAGAAGATCAGTTGGTAAAATTGGTGAGACTTGATTTGGACCAGAAATATGTAAGACACATGGTGAAACAAACTGACAAAAGTCGAAAATGTGAAAACTTGAAGTTTTGGGACTTTTATAAAAACCGACATTCTTGGTGAACTCCGACATGAACCGACAATTTATTTGGACTCTATAAACTGATATTTGGGTTGGGTGAAAGTTTCGGGTCAAACCGAGTAAGTTTGACCAATTCAACAAAAGTGGCTCGATTTCGAAAAACTTACTATAATTGGAAAATGGCAACAAAAATGGGTTTGGGTGACTTAGTTAGTAACTTGGACCAAAAACTAATTTTGGAAAGTTTCCCGAATGAAAAACCGACACTTGGATATACTTGGGCTAAAAATGGAATTCTGGCCAGACGCTAGTGTCGTATGACCTGCCACACTACCTGCGACACTACCTAAGTGTCGCTATTAGTGTCACTACTTAATTGAAAATTGATTTGAACTTGCGACACTGACCCTAACGTCGCATAACCTGTGACACAAGACTTAGTGTCGCTACCCTGCAACACTCACTGCGACATTGACCTTAGTGTCACATGACCTGTGACACTCGCATACACTGTGACACTTACCCTAGTGTCGCATGACTTGCGACACTGACACTAGTGTCGCTAAAGACAGAATGTATGAAACTTGTTTTTCACTAAGTATCGAACATGAGTAATAACTTATAACCACACATGATACATACTATAACAATGTGTACAATAACACAAACTCGATAATAATGTCTTAAAGAATTATTATTACAAACCTTCACCAACGGGTCGTACACGTTTTTGATAAACGAACTTGAACAACTTATTTGGACATACTAGTTGATGAACTAGCTTTAGGTGGACATAAAACCCCCACCTACCCGATTGGCTTAAGTGGACATTAACCCCTACTTATACAATCGCTATAGATGGTCTTTTGAGACATCTACTTATACAACCTCATACGTTTAGGGCGTTAGGAGGTTGCACACGGGAACGAGAACACCCACTACTTGCTAATATTTGATATTGCTTGCTACCTGCTTATCTCTGGTGAGTTTCATAGCCCGTTTTTACTATTTTTCACTGGGGTGAGAATACATACAACTGTTTTATAAACTGCTTTATGATCACAAGTACTGGAAACAACTTTTTGTACGGATTGCATGAGACCTGAATAATCCACTAAAGTCCTCTACTTATCATAGTCATTAAAATTTGTGCGTGAGTATTATTGGATAGATCTATCAGGGTTTGACAAACCTCGTCCGGGCTAGTCGCGCTAGCCAACCCATGGGCGCAGTATTACTTGTGATTTAGAAGTGTATCGGATTAGTACACTTACCGGAGGCAAACAACGTTAAGCTTGACTATGATACTCATGCAAATGGTATACTTATATTGCTGTATGCAATACTTTTACTTGTCGTTGGATAAGGATACTTTTACTTATCATTGACGAATGATGCAAAACTCGTGAAATCTTGTTGATCATTTTAGCAACTGATTTCTTAACAAACCTATGAACTCACCAACTTTATGTTGACCTTTTAGTATGTATTTCTCAGGTAACCCGCCGCAGTAGGAAGCTTTTGGAAAGCTTAGCTCGAGTCGCATTGTTTTCAAACAACAAGAGATTAGATTGCATGTAGCTGTATTTTTTGTAAATTCAGTAATATATTAGAAATCTCTAAACGGTTTATGCCAACTCTAGATTTATTTTATAAACATTTGAATTATGGTAATGTAATATTTTCAAACGTCTCATATAGAGGTCGTTTGCTTTGATTTTTGTGTTGTGATATTTGATTTGGTCGGCGGCCCCGTGACACCTCCCACTTCCGCTGCCACGTGGTTTAGAGGTGCGACACTTTCTTGGAAAATCATGACCACGTGGTTGACAAGGTCCTTTAAGCCAATATTATCCCCTTATCTCATCTCTTTGATTAGGGTTATACTTCAAAATCCTTGGCCTATCATACGGATTACATGGAAGATCATCCATTTCAACTACATTAATAGGTGTTGAAGAAGATGGTTCTTTTCTTTTAAAAAAGTTGGCCATATCTATCGATTAATAACATCGTATAAACTTATTAAAAACATTATATTAGCAAGTAGTAACACACTAAAATCAGAAAAAATGGAAGGAAAAAAAACATGAAAAGCTACTGTTAATAAGTTACCAACAATTTTAATTGCAAAAAACAAGTGAAAATTCCAATCAAATAACAAATGTGGTAACAAATTAACAACTAGAACATAATTACATAAAGCAATCAAAATTAACAACTACATGATATCACAGTATATCTCATAATTTTAACAAAAAAATTGCAAACCCTAAATTAATTGATTGAATGACAATTAATTCAAGCTTGAATGAATGACAAAGAAACTTGTTACAACTTCAAAATCCCTTGTTGCAACTAGCAAGTGAACTGAGATTTAGAGAGAGTCTTGAATAATTCAAGCCTACTTGATTTGAGATTGAAGATGAAGAACATAGGGTATGAATGCATAAAATACAGGGTTTCTGATTTCGTATAAGATGGTACGTACAAAAAAAAGGGTTCTTTAAGCCCATACAATCTTATAGGGATCATAATTTTATTTCTTTTTTAAATGTGAGTGGGTCTTTTTCCTTTTGGGCCGAGGGAAAACTCATAATATGTGAAAAATTAACCTTAAAACTATGAGGCCCATAGAGGGCATCTGACCCCGTTTACATTCAAATGGCACCACCCCTGATAGTGACGGATACTGAAATATAAGTTGTGAGGGTCCTAGAATAAATATCTTAAAATTTTGTCATTAAGAAATATTCATAATTAATAAACACTTTATAAGGAACATTAACCACAAAACCTTATTTGGGAATCTATGAACAAAATTGTGGATATAAGCTCCTAGTCGGTCGTGATAACCCCAATGTAATAGGCAATAAAGTGTGAAGTAGTAAAGTTTATTAGTTCATCTTTGACCAACATACAAATATGGTTAAATGGACATATTACATTTGTTAATCAACTCATATCAAAAAATTACATTCGTGCTCATTCAATACAATTAGAGGCTAAATTATATGGAAGTCAATAAACTCGATTACGAAATGTGAGAGTGTTAACGTAAATATATAGGATACAAATATGATAACGATGATACAAATATGCATATGTAAAACATATATTAACATATATAATTAGTATTACTCCCTTCATCCCAATTTATTTGAATAATATTTCATTTTGAGATGTTATAAATTATTGTCCACTTTTGATTTCCGTCAATCAGAAATAATTTTAATTGGTAGATATTAAATCACAAGAATAAAAGTACTTTATTAAAACTGTGTGCTCTTCAGTAATGAACAATCTATTATTAATATATTAGAAGATCACCCGTGTATTGCAGTGGTAAAGATTTCAACAATGATAAATAAAATATGATCAATTGTTCATGTATAACGTGTTTGCACCGGAATATTGTCAATTGAAAGCAAGACCAGATAGACCTGTTAGACGAAGACGTTCTAGCGCGAGACACTTTAATTTATTGTCAATATAAATTTTAGAGTATTTATTTTAATGTAAATTAATATAAAGTGGTGACATTTATGGTGTGTGTATATAAATATAAATAGATAAGATTTCAACAATTCTCATATTAGCATTTTAGAAATAACGTGGTCAAATTTGTAATTAAAGAAAAAAGATTATTTATAGTAAAGATTATTTCAGTTATATATTTTGCAAAAGGTTGACCATGCAATTAATTAAAGGGGAAAGTTTTTAATAAATTAAGATTCTTTTTAAATTAAATCAAGAAAGCATTCATGTGAAGGGTACATTTGTCTCTTTGATTTTTATTAGGGATAGTTTAGTAATTTGCATTCTTTAAAGTTCTTAGCTAATGAAGAAAAGGGTAAAACATTTTATAAGGGTTTAGAGATATATTATTAACTAGATTAAGATCCGCGAAATTCGCGAATTTTAACAAAAAAAAATTGAATTGCATTTTAAGTTAACATGGATCGAATATAAAATTTGATGAATGAGTACTACAAAAATATACGTCTGGACTTGGAAAAGTATTTTCAGAGTTAAATAGGTACTATAAAATATGTTATTTAGAGTAGCAATCCAACATCTGAAAGAACTAATTATAGTGGTGAGTAACCGAGAGTGTGCTAAGAGCACTTAGTCGAGAGAAGTAGTTATGTATCCATATTGGACAATAGTAACATGCAAGTTTCAACAATTGGAGAAAATTATGTGTTACATTATGTTCACGTTTCATGCTTGCACTTAAAAGATGAGATAATAGATATTTCTATAAGTCATTATATAGATGCTTTTTAGAATAATTTGAATTTGATTGTCTATTCTTATGAGTGTATATATGCACATAAAGTAATACATGATGAAAATTTTCATTTAGTGGTTTCGATGTATACCTGATAGTCAAGCAAGATCATTTCCATGCTAGATACTTCGGTTGAACTATTCTTGTACATATGATTCTAAACGTGATACACTTTAACACATATCACCTAATTGTCTCTATCACTATTCAGATCACACAAAGAAGTGCAAACAGGTTAAGATCATACAATTCGAGTAATAAAAGATATAAATAAATTATTGCACAAAGTTTCATAAGATAGCCCACTATATATCCAAGTAAAAGTAGAATGCCGTCCATTTTATTGTGGTGTTGTTTCATATCAATTCCTTGATAGACACAAATTTCAAATACACTTTATAATTGACTTTAAAAAATAGCCACACTTCATCTAAAAATAACTAAATGTTTTAATTATCACTCATCGCTACGTGGTTTTATCATTAGTTTGTGTAATACTGTGAAATATATTGTTTCCAATACACTTTGTTAGTAACAATTACTCCATATGTCTCATCTAAAATGTGAGCTTTAACTACGCACATAATTTTAAAATTCTTCACCAACTACTTTTTTATCAAATTTAATAACATATAAACCCACTAAATACTCTTTTGATTAGTTGTAACATGATAATTGATATTTATTTAGGAGAATAAAAAATAGTAATGTGAGACATATGTAGTATGACGGACGGAGTAATTTTACTTATCGTCAATAGTAATTGGATATTTGAAAAATTCATTTAATTTGAAACTTACAAAATATATATTATTGTATTTCTCAAATAAACGTGCATCTCACGAGCTTAAAGCCTAGTTATACTATATATACCGTGTTACTATATATAATATATATGTTATATGTTATATAAATTTGTATGTGTGAATTATTAATGACTACAATTATAAACACAAAAGTATAGCTCAAATTATAATAAGAAGAAAATGTTGGTGTGGTGTTTAATTAATATTAGAAGTTTTTGTGATAGAAATATTGAATGACTGAAGAAATTTAGGAAATGATTGCAGCTATATATAAATACAGGGGGTTAATTGTATAGTATTAGGAATCATAAAGGACATGTAAGAATATTCCATTAATGGTAGATTAAACTTTCCATTAAGAAGGTTATAGATATATGATGTCATTAAGAGAATTCATGGTGAGATCAATCAAGTTGCTATTTAATCTAATGGTGATTTCTAGTTTATGGTTTTTCTTTTAAGTAATAATATAGATATATATAAGAAAAACTCTTAAAGAATCTCCACCTTTAATTTTTAGATAATCCTTCACAAAACAACCTTAGGATTAAACCATGACATCATTCAATTAATTAATTGTATAGTAAAATACTATTATGCCCTTGATTAATTAATAAGTATTCCTCATAATATCTTTTAAATAATTCTACCTTTAATAGCTATTTTATATAATTTAGAATTTGTAATTGTTTCCTTATTTATTGCATGATTTAACTTTCAAACAAGATTTTTATTTAAAGCTTTTTTCATTTCAAAGATTATAAAAAATAATCTACTTTATTTTCTTACAATCAAATAATTTTTTTGTTTATTTTCTTACAATCAAATAATTTTTTGTTGTCATTGATTTTGCATCATTCCCTTTTTTAAAATTGATTTGTTCCTTATTTCTTTATTTTCTTGAAATTCAAAATCGTATGCTTATTAAGAAAGAATCTAATATACAGGTTCTCTCACATTTGTTGTTGATTAAACTTCTATGTTAATTTTCTTGTATTTGGGTTTAATACGATTTTCTTATGTCAAGATTTAATATTATTTTCTATATGCTTTCTGTTGATTTTTATGTTACTCTCATCTTAGGGTTCAAGATTCTATTTGTTTGATCAATTAATAAACACTAGATGTTTGATTAAATGACTAAATTAATAGAAAATAAATATATGATATTGTGATATAGCTGCAAATTCACTTCAATTTTTAATTGGCTTGAAAAGTTTTCTCAATATAAAGGAGTTTTTTATATAAAAGGCGAGAGCTATTTATGTAAATGGGTTTATCATAGTAAAGTTGTAGATTTGAAGCCAAATAACATCATATCATGTTGCCTCCACAAATGGGTTTATCATAGTAAGTTGTAGAATTGAAGCCAATTAAGTATCATGTTGCCTCAAATCATACAGGTACAATTTGGACTATTATATCGTTTTAATATAAGGTATAGTTAGTACCGAGCTTGCGATTAATTTGAGTAAGAAGAGAATCACACACAAGTATGGACAGGTGACGAAGAAGAAAACCTTTTAAATGTTTTACATCAGCTTAGCAAGACAAGTATATATGTAATGCGTAATTGATAAATATATCGGGGGGTCAGGAGGAAAACTTCGAACTACACGTGTTCAGAGCAAAAATAATGACCAAGTTAGACACTATTATTATCGGCTTGTGAGTCTTATAAAACAATATGCTGGTTCAGAACTGAATCTTGCTGCCAAAAATCATAAAAGAGACAAATGTTGCCATGCTTCGATAGTAAATATAGTAATAATTAATATATAAGAAAGTGTTAAATGTATAATCATGTTGCGCATCGTGTTACATTTAATCGTGGTGGTTGTTAGTTGAAAAACATAGACACATAGATATTAAGCCTCAAAGCTTCATTTGAAGCCTCGAAGTTCAAGATGTTCTTCGAGATGTACGTTGGTGAAGTACATGCTAATTAACGAGTTGGACTTTGATACCCTTCTAAAATTCATCAATGGGTAAAGTGGCTAAATTGACCTCGATCCCGTTCTTCGTGATACAGAGCCCTATATGTGTGTGGGTCAAATTGGGGCTGCTTTAAGTAGACCAGAAACTCTTTCATTACCATTGAAGATGGCTCCATATATTAGCAACAAAATGATGACATGCTCAAAAACATGCTTCAATGAAGAACAATTGATCGGGAATTAAGTGTACCATAATGATGTATAAGTGTATATATAATCCAATCCATACGATGTACATTTAAACATTCTTTTGCTCACAAGCCCTTTGATCAACGAACACATTCACCACATATATACTTATATCATTCTTATATATTTCATTTTGCCATTGACAAATTTATTATGCAATTTCAATGTATCATTTTTGTGGACGATTCTGTAAATTTCACAGGATCTAAACTAGTTAAATTGGAATGAAATTAATATAATTTATAAAATAGGGATTTATTATTAATCGTTTTAAATATGGAATTTTACTTGAGTTAGAAGGACAAATTTGCACATGACTTTTCAAATTGAATAATAAATTGTGTCTTCAAAAAGTGAGATGATGAAATCAATCTTTGATATAAGTTGGCTACAAATTTGCATCTTAATTTTAATCTTAAGTTATACTCCCTCCGTCCTAAAATAAGTGTCTCATGTCAAAATGCACACAGTTTAAGGAAAGTCACTATCTACCAATAACATCTTATTTTTACCCACTAAAGTCTTTTCTGATTGGCTGAAAAGGAATCTGAACACTTATTTTGGGACGTCCCAAAATAGTAAGTAGACACTTATTATGAGACGGAGGGAGTATATATAATAACAATAACAATAATAATAAATAATCTACCTACTAAAATTTATCAATTTCATGTTTACACATTTGACACATCAACATCTTTTGCAATTTGATGTCAAACTTTATTTGTTTTCATAATATATTTTTGCTATCTTTTAAAGCATTGTACAACTCCCATAGAAAGTTTCTTATTACGACAAGCGTTTGAAAGACTTTTTTCCATTGGATATAGTGACTTTTTGATAATTTGAGAAAATTAAGTCTTTACATAAAGACTTTTATTATAATGTGTTCTTATCTTTTAAAGGAACAAAATTATTAAAGTGTATAACTCATTTTATGAATAAAAGTTGTTTTTTAAAAAATCATATATCTCCTTTGTGAAAAATAAGCTGTAAATTTTTTTTATTCCTTTTTCATACTACTTATTAGTTTTTGTAGAGTTTCTTTCTTCATAAATTTCATTTTCGATATTAAATGCATGAAATGTTTTACATGTATGTCCTATTACTTAGGTCAACCGAAGAAATTAACATCATTAGCAATCATGGAGAAGAACAACCAAGAAAATATTATTGAGACGTATCTAATGGCTAAATTTTTGAAATGATAAAATTTATATAACATGATAATTCATTGTATCATCTAATTTATATAAGTTCTAAGATTTTTACTTAATCAAATAATTGATTTTCTCTCCCCGTAATTTAGGAGTACTTAAATGCACTTTTGAATCGTTAATGTTTTTGTTGTTATGTGTTAGGCAACAGTAGAGAAGAAGATATAAACATCTTTTTTTTCATTTCGATTAAGCATCAATCTCAATATGAAATTTATAGTAAACTTAAAAAAAAACATATTAACATTTTATAGTGTGGGTTGTGCATTTGCATGGCCTTGAGGTTACTAGTTATTTAATAAAGTGAACATGTCTTTAAAAAGCATATTATTATTATTATTATTATTATTATTAGTATTTAGTGGAGAACATTTGGCAACATAAGAAATGCTTATGTGTCTAAATTTTAGTTAATGATAATGATATTGATTAACCAAAATAATTTTTTTTTGACTAAATAGCATAAATGTGAATTTATAATCATAAAATCCTAAATTTTTCTATTTGGGCTCGGGGCCTAGCAACTTTAAAGGTCATGGGCTATTAGAAAATTGATAAAACTTCACTTAAAATGTAGTACTAGTTGTTGAGCCCCCAGCCCCCTACTTCTAAATCCTAACTTCGCTCCTGTTCACAACCAAATTGCAAGTGATTCTCCCGTTGGGAGTGTGACCTTATAAACTGATTGAACATTGAGGAGGTTGAAAAATAAAAGGGAGAAAAGAACCTGAGTTGACACGAATTCCAACCAATAGAATTATGCCATTTGTGAATATTACTCGACTCGTTTTGGCTTCCTGACTAATTTGACTTTAGCTTCGTCTGTATTTTTTCTTTATTTTAAAGGAGGTGATAAATACAACAAATTTGTTGATTCATTCACCAATTTTATGTTCATACTGGTTGTACTGCGAGCTTTAAGAATTGTACAGTTTGATGTATGAAGTAATTTATTTGTTGTATATATCAACTCCCTATTTTTTAAGGGATAAATAATTTATACTTGCACATACTATTAAATTTCAACTGAAGGGAAAATACAAGCATTGTGAACCTACTTTGGAGTTTGGACCACCGATATCTGGGTTCGCTTCTTTAATGTCTATCAACTTAAGACCCCTCCCAATGGTTTGCACCAACTGACGCATCAGTTGGTGCCACATCAACGCCACGTTAGCTTTTTTCAAAACTGATATAAAGTGACATTACTCTGTCAACAGTGAACATCACTTCAGTTTTTTCTGAACTCACATTTACCAATATACCTTTAATTCTATACACTAAACCAATAAACAAAAAACAAAACAAAAAAACTGACGTCGTATTAAATCTCATCGGTTTGGTGATGAAATCCCAAACCGACACTCACTGATGTTTTGGTGCCAATGGCATCAGTAAACTGATTGAACTGTTGGCACCAGTAAACTGATGATGCAACTGATAGACCATTGGGATTTGGGAGGGGTCTAATGGGCCAATATACAACGTAGTATTTTGATTTTCAAATGGCCCTAAAAATTAAAAATTAAAGTATTAAACCACATCGCAAAATCCTCTTTTTTTCGTCCTTTCTTTTTCTTTTTTTTTTTCCCTAAGAAAATATCACTAAACTCAATGATTTAAAAATAATATATAAAAAAAACCCAGTAAAAGTAGTTTAGTTACAAATTACCAAAGATTTGAGAAGTGCAAAGGGTAGAGCCCATTTCATCTATCACCCAAGAATTGAAACCGCCAAGATAAAGAAAGGGAACATTTTTGCAAGTATAAAAGAAAAGAAAGAGAGGAAAAGGTTAGGTTCAAACTGTCACTGCTTTAAAAACTCGTATTCTTCTTACAACTGAAGAACGCTAACTAGTTACAGGAAACAACAAAAAAAAAGAACTTAAAACCCAAATAAACCTAGTTCACTGGCCTTCTCCTTCTCAAATGTCTCAAAGTACTGATAAATGATGGTAACCGCAAGCAATATTCCAGTACCAGACCCAATGGCTCCCATGAAATCTGCCAAAACCGTCAATGCACCAATGCACATTCCTCCGAATGCAGCTGCAGTTGGGATGTATCGGTTCAGTTCCTTCTGAAGGTTCGAGTCGCGATGACCGGGCATCACCATTTGTTGCTCCTGCACGTTCCAAAATTTGGTTTAAAACTGAGACACTATAAGAACACACACCCTTCTACAACAACTTTTTACTATTAAAACACACAAAATTTGGAAATCAAAATATCATCACTTGCTTCCAATTTATGAAAGGATTCAGAGTTCGGATGATATGTTGTTTGATAACAATCATATGGGAACCTTAATGATAAGCTGAGTATTACCTTAAGTTGCTTTGCAACATCTCTTGCGGAAGATCCAGAAACTTCAATCCAAGTTTTTGAGAACAGGGCACATGCTGTTAGCATGAAGACCAGGTAGAAAAGCGCATGGAAGGGATTGGCTGCCATGTCTGCCAAACTGATATAGAAAAAAAAGGGTACGAATATTAGATCAAGTACATTTGTTGATTTTGGGATACAAATGTCAGGTTAGAAAGTCGCCCAATGTGTATTATCAACGCATAAAACATCCTAACTCATAGTCAAAAAAACAGATTGCTATTAAATAATTATGTTATTCGAAATCATATTTGACACACTTATTGTTCTTTAATTCTTTAAATTTTCTGAAAACCATTGTTACAGTGAACCAACCAGACCCGTTTCCACCTGTACCAAAAGTTCTCCGTCTGAAACTTAAACCCAACCCAACCCAACCATTTTGCCACGTATATACAAGACATTCAAAAGAGAAGGATTTCATTACCTTGATGGTGCAGTAACATAATACGCAAGGCCACCAACAGGGACTGATTGACCAGAGTACTCAGACTCCTTCCACTTTCCCAATAGGTTGACCAAGAAATTCCCGCTGTACTTTCTGTGCAGCAACTGAAAATGAAGAATGATGTGAGCATTTAGATACCAATGAAAGAAACACAGATACTTCATTTCAGCTAGTGAAGATATAATATGGATACCTGAGAGATGAAATAAAGGTTGGATACAAGTGCAGATTGAAGAATGATAGGCATGTTGGAGGTATAGAACAACTTGATGGGGTAAGAACCTTGCTGCCCACGAGCATTCTTAGATCTCACAGGCAAAACAACACGGAACCCTTGGAAGTAGATAACAATGAGGAAGATCAACACAGTAGCAAGCAAATTAGTCACATTAGGCAGATTTTGCCGATAGAAAGCTTCCCGTAGTGCTCTAACTTTATCCGACCTGGTGATCAGAAGATGAAACAATGCAATGACTGCACCCTCAAACTCAGCACCACGTCCACTGTTGATAGTTGTAGGGCTGAATGCTTTCCAGATAATGCTTTCACTGCATGATTAATTAACATATGAGTTCGAGTGTAGCAGGACTCAGCATGTACAAAACAATGAAAAATCATCAGCTTACCAGATATTGGTAGCTATGAACAATGAAATTCCAGAACCTAGACCATATCCCTTTTGGAGAAGTTCATCCAAACATATGACAATAATCCCAGCAAAACATAGCTGAACAATGATAAGAATTGCATTTCCGACACCAAGTTGACCAACACTGCCATACATTCCTGACAGAACATATGCAACAGCTTCACCAACAGCGATCAAAATACCCAGTAACTTCTGAGCACCATTTCTGAAAAAATCACAAGTTTAAACATAAACGAATGTATACACAAGACAATATAATCTCATCAAGGAAAACATGCATCTCGATAAAAATGGCATCCGTACAAAATCACTAAAATTCAATAATTACGGACACAAGAACAGGGAGGCAAAATCAAGAACCTGCCCCAAATTCAAAAGAAATTAAAACAGCACACAAGATGATAAATAAAGTTGTAGAAGACAAGATTCTTACAATAGTGCACGATCCTCTCGAACATTGTTGTCAACTTCAATAATTTTTGACCCAGCTAAAAGCTGCATAACCAATCCAGAAGTCACAATTGGGGTAATACCAAGTTCCATAACAGTCCCACGGTTCGAGGCGAGGATAACACGCATCCAGTAGAAAGGGTCTGCACCCGTTGTCGAATGTATGCCATACAAAGGAAGCTGACTGCACACCAAGAAGATAAACAGAGAGATCACAGTGTATATAACCTTTTCTCTAAACGGAACCTTCCTATCTGCACTCTGTACTTCCGGCAGAAACGAAAGAAACGGTCTGACCAGATGCAACACTCTAAAACCACCTCCCATTTTAACCAATCAGAACCGCAAAGTCACAAACAATCTGTTTCATATAGCAAAAATAACTCTAATCATCATCATATAAAGTGACATATTACGCAATAGTTTAACATCATATAACATTATCATGATCAGTTAACAATTTCCTCTTTTTCCTTCAAGTAATACAAATTATCAATTAATTTAATGATAAAAAAAATTCAATTTTCCCACTTTTAACAAAATAAACTTCCAAATCTAATATCATCATCGACATGCATATCATCAGTATACACATATAATAATTATATAATACATATAGCTTATCATAGCTTCATCAACTCAAACATAATCGATCGATCTCTAATACGAAATCAAATGCATAAATACATACATGCATATATATATATATATATATATATATATATATATATATATATATTCCTAGATCCAGAACATACATTGAGTAAAGTCAAACACAAACAATATACGTACATATGTACATCAAATTACGAACATAAAGCATAATTACAAATCTCAATTATATAGTACATTACAGATCGAGTAATATTATAGCTGAATGTAATCATCGCAATTCATTTTCGAAATTATACGCAAATTAACCAGAAATTAAATCACACACATATACGTATGAACTGAATTCGATGGAAATAGATTGAGAGCTTACAGAATTTGAGTTTCTGAAGATTTGATTAAGAATTAATTTGGGGATCGAGACCTAGGGTTTATAAAGTAGCCGGAGATACAAGTTTGGATCTATTTCGGATTCAGTAGGTAAATTTACAGTTACTACCCTTGAAGTTTAGTCAAAGTTGTAGAAAATATCCTTTGGGTCTTCATCATTGCATTCGGACATCCGGTTCTTTTTAGTTAGCAACTAACAACATTCCAAATTTCCAATGCGCCATTATAGTGATTTTAACTAATATAGGCTTAAGATTTGCATATATTTAATTTTTGTATAGACTAAGAATTCGGTCACGATCTCTCTTATTAGTTTACAATGACAAACGTACAAATTGGGCATAGTTCAAGTGGTACTGCCACCACGAACGTTCATGTCACACATGTGTGGCCGATAGGTTAGGGGCTCAAATCGTTTCCTCAGCACATGTGAGTGATTTGTAGATATGTGATTTGTCTGGCGTTGATACGAAGGTCAGGGGTATCCTTCAAATTACCCTTTACTCCGTTAACGTTAATTCCTACAAAAGCATATATGAAGTGGATGACATATCAGAGAGCAACATACAAGAATAATGTAGTTACATAATTCTTTGCATATTTTAAACTAATCATGTTATGTTTATGCCCAACAAACGTCATTCATTGTTTTTAAACAATGTGTTAGTTGATTAAAAGATTATCAAAATGTGTATTACTATATTACACTCTCCATCCCAAAAAAACATGTCCTTAATAAAAATAAGATTTTTGAATTATGGTAGTTTGATAAATTATCAATTATACTATTATATTTAAGGTAAGTTTGACTTAGAATATTTAAAAAATAATTTATTATCTTCTATACTAATATATCTATCATGTTCATTGTTGAGTTTTAACCTCTTAATAAACATTAAACTTACTAAATTACACCTAATAATTCAAAGATTACTAACATATCCCCTAACAACTTGACATCCCATGATTAATTAATTTTCTTATATAAAGTGAGACATCTCAAATTAACATCTCAAATAATAAGTCTTTGGTACAAGATTACAGCACAAACTAGAATAACTTATGTAAAGTTTAAGAAGAATCAATCTAGGTATAACTGGGATAAAAAACTTGAATAATACGTTATCGATATTTCACATCGGATTTAACGTGTTTATGAGTAACAAAAGTAAGGTTGTATCATTATCTCGCTGGTTCGAGCGGGTTTCATGCTATTAAATAATAAATGAAGATAAATTTGAGAATTTAATAGTTTTTGTAGTTACTATTCTGCAAATGAACAATCATTTTGGAAAAAATAAAAATAGTAAGGTTTCATAAACTTTTTTATTGAAATACAATTAAGGTTAATGATATATCAATCATTTATTTTGATAAATTCACTACTAATATGTATTAACATGTTATATTTAGAAATATGTGTTTAAGTAGGAATTGCTTTCGTGATCCGGATAGCCAAGTTTGTGGTTGGTAACAATTTTTAGATTATTGTAACTTAGGGGGGGTAATCTTATAAACAGGAGGAACCTTGAGGAGGTAAAAAAAAAGGCAGAAAAGAATTGGAGTTGACACGAATTCCAATCAATAAGATGATGACATGTGTGAATATCACTCGACGCGTTTCGGCTTCCCGACTAATTTGACTTTAGCTTTATCCCTTTTTTTGACGGATATTTTATTACTCTTCTTACAAAAATATTTGGGCCCGGTCGTATTTTGATTTTCGAGTGGCCCAAAAAAATTAAACCAGTCGCAAAAACCTCTTTTATTTCTTTCTACAGTATTTTGTTGTCTACCAAAAAATATCACTTGCCCAATTTATTAAAAAAAGATATGATATTTTCACAATCAATATTGATAGATCCACCATCAATATGCATTACAGGGTTGTACTGTACAAGTACATAATGCATGATGATGATGATTCTATAAAAATAAAGGTGGAAATATCACCGCCCTTTAGAAAAATTGAATAAACAGTAAAAGTAGTTACAAATTACCAAAGAGCCAATGATCAATTAGTATGTGAGGAATCCATGAACCTAAAAAATTATAGGTTCAAGCCCCATAGATAGCAATTGTGTGTATACATGTGTCGATTTGTGTGAATGTATATATATAATAATATATGTGAGATATGTTATCTAGGTTTTCATTTCTGCGGGGGAAAAAATTAAATCAAAGTAGAGACACTACAATTTTTTCCGATTATATGTGAATGTATATATATAATATTATGTGAGATATGTACTGTAGAAAAAAGCAAAAATAAATAAACCTAATACAAATGTGGGTCAAGTTTTCTCTATTTATGATCATATATATGCAGATTTAGGCATCAAGAGTTGTGCTCAATTCATTGTAAACGTAGTATCTTCTGAATGTTGTATTAATCAACTTTGTTCCATTTTCTATTACATAAAGTAGGTAGGATTTTGGATGTACTAAGCATGGCTAATAACATTTATCCATATTTTATCCATATTGAAGATTGATGTTTTTAAGAATATTTGCCCAACTAAATTGAACTAGAGAGGTGGAACCAATTTTTTATTTTTATCTTTATTTCTTAAAAATAAGTAATGGAAATAAAGCATCCCAACAAAATGAAAAGTCATACCAAATCAAACAAAATACTATCCATCTTGTCCAGTTATACTTGTCCATACAATCTATGATCTATTGTTAAAATTTCAACTTCGGTTGTATAGTTTTTGTGACATGGACATTTGACAACTAATTGAATTATAACCGGGATATCATTCGTAATATTGACATTACAATTCAATTGTAATGTTATTAATCAATCACAAAACAAATAAAATTAAAAATTTAATATTTGTGATCTTTCAACTTTTTTATATTTTTTTATAAATGGCCACTCCTCTAACACTAACATTACATTTCAACTGTGCAACTCAACATTACGGATTATTTTATCTAGTTTTTATTGTATAACCAGATAATAAAATAGAATTCATTATCAACTTTTACTTATTGAGCGTATAACATCTCCTATAAAAGATTTTTAAAAATGAAAAATGATAATGAAAGTTGTAGTGGCTATAAATAAGACTTTGAAATATACATTAGTACTTATACTCATAATATATATAACTCACTGACCCCTGGATTTTGGTTAACCCCGTTAATGTTGTTTGAAGTACAATGAATTTATGCATGTTATAATGTCTTATTAACAGTCATGTATATCGTTAACAAAACCGTTTCATAGAAGATAATAAGTTATTCAGAAAAGAAAAAAAAGTTTAAAAAATGTCCTTGAAGTGATATATGTTCTTGGATGATAGGTTGTGATTTTTCAAGAATTTGGTAGAAACAATTTTTTTTAATTTTATTGTGAAATTTAATGGTTTTTCTTATAATTTATTAGAGATGCATTTAACTTGATATTTTGATTAATGTTGGCAAATCATGCCCATTTGCTTTACATTTGGGTAATTCTGAGTATAATGATAAAAATTTTGGGTTCTTATGGACTGGAATTTTTTTGAAAATGGGCTTAATTGGGTAAAACTAAAATCATGAATGGATCTAAATGGGTGATCATCATTAATTATTTTTTATATTATATAGTTAAAAATGTTAACTTATTTTGGAATATATATATATTTTAGTGAATTAGAACATTTTTTATGAAATTTTCAAATAGCCCGTTTAGACCCGCACCCGATTAGACTCGAGCCCGTTTATACCCGCGTCCGTTTTAACCCGTAGCTCATACCCGTCCAACCCGCCTATTTTGTCGGCTCTAATTTTGATACATACAATAAATATGGAACTAGATTAGATTCAAATTATTTTGTTTTGACGTAAGACCATCTAAAATAGTTCCACCCATACATACATCAAATATGGCAGCATGTCAAATAGACATGTGGAGCATTAAAGTAGAAAAATCATGCTCCGATTATTACTTTCACATAGACTTCATTTCTCGTCAAATTTGAGCAAATATTCATTCCTACTTATTTCGAGCAAGGGATAATTTCACATATACCCAATATAAACACTATAATATCAAATTTACCCAACTAAATATCATATTATGTCGCACCCCCAAAACACGTGGCAGCGGAAGTGGGAGGTGTCATGGGGCGCTGACTAAATTAAATATAACAACACAAAAATTAAAGCAAACGACCTCTATATGAGATGTTTTAAAAAAATAGTTACATTACATTAATTCAAATGTTTACAAAATAAATCTGGAGTTCGCATAAACCGTTTAGAGATTTCTAATACGTTACTGAATCTACAAAAATACAGCTACATGCAATCTAATCTCTTGTTGTTTGAAAACAATGCGACTCGAGCTAAGCTTTCCAAAAGCTTCCTACTGCGCGGGTTACCTGAGAAATACATACTAAAAGGGTCAACACAAAGTTGGTGAGTTCATAGGTTTGATAAGTAATCAGTTGCTAAAATGATCCACAAGATTTCACAAGTTTTGCATCATTCGTCAATGATAAGTAAAAGTATCATTATCCAACGACAAGTAAAAGTATTGCATACAGCAATATAAGTATACCATTTGCATGAGTCTCATAGTCAAGCTTAACGTTGTTTGCTTCCGGTAAGTGTACTAATCCGATACACTTCTAAATCACAAGTAATACTGTGCCCGTGGGTTGGCTAGCGCGACTAGCCCGGACGAGGTTTGTCAAACCCTGATAGATCTATCCAATAATACTCACGCACAAATTTTAATGACTATGATAAGTAGAGGACTTTAGTAGATTATTCAGGTTTCATGCAATCCGTACAAAAAAAAGTTATTTCCAGTACTTGTGATCATAAAGCAGTTTATAAAACAGTTGTATGTATTCTCACCCCAGTGAAAAAAAGTAAAAAGGGGCTATGAAACTCACCAGAGATAAGCAGGTAGCAAGCAATATCAAATATTAGCAAGTAGTGGGTGTTCTCGTTCCCGTGTGCAACCTCCTAACGCCCTAAACGTATGAGGTTGTATAAGTAGATGTCTCAAAAGATCATCTATAGCGATTGTATAAGTGGGAGTTAATGTCCACTTAAGCCAATCGGGTAGATGGGGGTTTTATGTCCACCTCAAGCTAGTTCATCAACTAGTATGTCCAAATAAGTTGATTGTTTTGTTTGAGTTTTGGAAAACAGGTACGACCCGTTGGTGTGGTTAGTAATAATAATTCAAAGTATTATTATTATGTTCATCGTGTTGTATACTTCGTAATGCCCATAGCGGGTTCTGAAAGCTGTTTTTGGGATGTCGGAGTCTCGAACTTGAAGTTGATGATAACCCGACCGTAGGTCGATTTTTGAGTAGAAGCTCGAACCTTGAAGTTGGTCAAACATGTCATCAATTCTTGGAAGTGGGTATCGGTTCTTGATGGTAAGTTTGTTCAGTTCGCGGTAGTCAATACACATTCTGAAGGATCCATCCTTCTTTTTAACGAATAGGACCGGAGCTCCCCAGGGTGAAGAACTCGGTCGAATGAATCCCTTGTCCAGGAGCTCCTGTAATTGGGTGGATAACTCCTGCAACTCGGATGGGGCTAATCTATACGGGGCTCGTGCCACGGGTGCAGCACCGGGCACAAGGATAGTCTCGGACGATGGGCACATCCTCAAGTCGCTTTTCAGCCGACTTCTTTTCGGTTATATGAGCAAGGATTGCCGGGTACCCTTTCCTCAGGTACTTTTGAGTTTTCATACAAGATATGATGTTCAGGTTTCGCCTACCAGTCTCCCCCTGTATGATCAAGGTTCCACCGGTAGTGAGAGGTATACGCACGATCTTTTCGAAACAAACGATTTCGGCACGGTGCTTGGACAACCAGTCCATGCCAACGATGATATCGAAGCTTCCGATTTCCACGGGGATGAGGTCTATATGGAACAGTTCGTTGGCGAGGTTTAAAGTGCAATTTGGTATTACACTATTGGCCTCGATCAGTTTGCCATTCGCTAATTCTACAGTGTACTTAGCATCTAAGGCAAGGGATGTGATGTTTAGTAATGGACAGAATTTATCGGATATGAAACTTTTATCAGCACCGGTATCGAATAATACTGAAATGGTTAGATCATTGAGGAGGCACATACCAGTGACAACGTTGGTATCTTGACGAGCTTCCCCAGCATTGAGTACGAAAGCTCGACCGCGAGGGTTGTTGTTGTTATTGTTGTTCCTGTTGTTGTTGTTGTTGTTGCGTTTCGGGCAGTTGTTTCTAAAATGGCTAGTGTCGCCGCACTCGAAACAAGCCTTTGGTGTGTTAGGGTTGGTGTTTGGGTTGGGGTTCTGCAATCTTTGGCTAGATGTCCCTGTCGTTTGCACTTGGTACAGGTACAAGGGCCATCATGGTGTCGCGTACACTTGGAACAGTAAGGTTTGTTCCCAACGTACCCTTTCCTGTCCCCCGACCCTGAACCAGAGGAGTAGGCCTTAACAGTCTCGGCCTTTTTGTTTGGCTGTTGCTGATGTTGGTTGTGGTTGTTGCCGGACCATTTCCTTTTGTTGTCCCCGATGGCTTTCTCAGTGGTTGTTCCTCGGCGGACAATCTGGGCCATGAGTTCATGTGCCATGCGGACAACACTTTGGATGGTTCCGGGTCTTGAGGAGATGACGTTCCCCTGGATTGATTCTGGTAGCCCCCAAATGTATCTCTCGATACGTTTGTATTCGGGGTCCACCATGGATGGGCATAAGACAGATAGCTGGTGGAATCGAGTGGTGTAGGTGGTGATGTCGTTTCCCTGAATAGAGAGTTTCCAGAATTCTTCTTCAAGTTGTTGCAGTTGCTCACGCTGACAGTATTCTTCCCTGAGCATCTTCTTGAGGTCTTCCCAGGGAAGCTGATATGCGGTAACAATACCCACAGTTTGGGCATAAGAGTTCCACCAGGTGAGAGCTCCATCAGAGAGGGTGCATGTGGAGAATTTAACCTTGTCTTCCTCAGTGCAGTTGCAGATTCGGAAAACAGATTCTGTCTTTTTGATCCAACGTATCAGACCGATAGCTCCTTCAGATCCTTTGAAATACAAGGGTTTACAGTTCAAGAAGTCTTTGTAGGTACATGGTTTTGGAGTAGATATGTTAGCAGGTGCGCCTCCGCCGCCCGGGTTTTGTTAGGCAGCAAGGACTTGAGCTACGCTCTGTGCAATGACTTGAGCGATTTCGGTGTCGGTGTAAGTATATCGTCTTGGAGGCATGATGCTGAACAACAATGAAATGAGACATATAAGAGGTTTGCACGAGGTCACAATATATCAGATGTGTATATATAATGAGGTAATATACAACAGCACAGAATGATAAAAATAATTCATTAGATAGAAAGGTTGAATACAGAGTACGAGTGTCAAAAGACAACAATCATAAAGATTACAAAAGATACCGAGAATGTTACATCCGGTCTGAATTTGAAAGTTTACAGGATAATAAAGGATAATAGGTTGAGCACATCCCACCTCAATAGATTAAAATAAGAGGAATAGATCTAGTTCTGACGCAGGTTTACTTGTGACATTAGAGTGACGAGGCGATTTATAGTATCCGCAAGTCTGCTTGTTTGCCTGGCACCTTCTTCAGCCAAGGTTAGTCGTTGCTCGAGCGCACGAGCATACTCCTCAGCTTCTCGTGAACGTTGTTCACATTCTTCCAACCTCGCTTGTAGGATGTCAGTAGCGCTCCTGTCGTCTATAACTTGTTGATGAATCCTTTCCAGAGCACGGTTCGTGCCTTCCTGTTCTTGAAGAAGTTGTGTTATGCGATCATTGGTTCGGTACAACAGGTAGTTTTCTACTATATAACGATCCCGTTCTAGTGTTTCGAGCCTTTCTTCATGACGGTGAAGTCGGGCTGCTAACACCGGTACCGTATGGTGCGTTGGTTCTTGTGTGTACGGGGAGATGTCCATGGGGTCAGCAGGAATCTGTATTGCTTCCTCAGACCTCCAAGTGTTTAAAGTTGTGGGTAGCCAGTCCCACCTATGGGCGTATGCCGAATGGTGGGTATTAGTCGTGGTGTTAGCAATGGAGTTTGAGTAAGGGTTTGCTCGGGATGATCCGGCATTTCCTCGGCGTCTTCGTACTACCCGGGCTTCGCCGGTCATGTAGTAAAGAGGTTCGGGAGAGTTTGGTGTCGTAGGGATAGGTAAGGGGGTGGTACCCCTAGTAGTGGACTGCTTTTGAGTTTCGTTGTTCAAGTCGGTTGATGATGCGTTAGAGGAGTCTGCCATTTATGTGGCAAGAAGTTTAGTATATGAGAGGTTAAGGTTATATATAAAATATAATAACCTAGCACATAAGCACATATAGGGTTGGTCCCGTTTCTATCCTTGGTCAAAGTCTTCTAATGCATTCCCATTCACTATAACCATTTCAGGTCTTGCATCAATTCTCCTTTAATTGTACATAGTTGATCAGGCTATGTTAAATTAAATTCAAATGATGCAATCGCTGAACCAGCCATACTAAACAAGGAATACTAACCTAATGGTTATAGTCTAGGTCACTAATGCAATCCTAGTTCGCTATAACCTTTGGCTCTGATACCAATCTGTCGCACCCCCAAAACACGTGGCAGCGGAAGTAGGAGGTGTCATGGGGGCGCCGACCAAATTAAATATCACAACATAAGATTAAAGCAAACGACCTCTATATGAGACGTTTTGAAAAATAGTAACATTACATTAATTCAAATGTTTACAAAATATATCAGGAGTTCACATAAACCGTTTAGAGATTTCTAATACATTACTGAATTTACAAAAATACAGCTACATGCAATCTAATCTCTTGTTGTTTTGAAAACAATGCGACTCGAGCTAAGCTTTCCAAAAGCTTCCTACTGCGGCGGGTTACCTGAGAAATACATACTAAAAGGGTCAACACAAAGTTGGTGAGTTCATAGGTTTGTTAAGTAATCAGTTGCTAAAATGATCCACAAGATTTCACAAGTTTGCATCATTCGTCAATGATAAGTAAAAGTATCGTTAGCCAACGACATGTAAAAGTATTGCATACAACAATATAAGTATACCATTTGCATGAGTCTCATAGTCAAGCTTAACGTTGTTTACCTCCGGTAAGTGTACTAATCCGATACACTTCTAAATCACAAGTAATACTGCGCTCGTGGGTTGGCTAGCGCGACTAGCCCGGACGAGGTTTGTCAAACCCTGATAGATCTATCCAATAATACTCACGCACAAATTTTAATGACTATGATAAGTAGAGGACTTTAGTGGATTATTCAGGTCTCATGCAATCCGCACAAAAAAGTTGTTTCCAGTACTTGTGATCATAAAGCAGTTTATAAAACAGTTGAATGTATTCTCACCCCGGTGAAAAAAAGTAAAAAGGGGCTATGAAACTCACCAGAGATAAGCAGGTAGCAAGCAATATCAAATATTAGCAAGTAGTGGGTGTTCTCGTTCCCGTGTGCAACCTCCTAATGCCCTAAACGTATGAGGTTGTATAAGTAGATGTCTCAAAAGACCATCTATAGCGATTGTATAAGTGGGGGTTAATGTCCACTTAAGCCAATCGGGTAGGTGGGGTTTTTATGTCCACCTAAAGCTAGTTCATCAACTAGTATGTCCAAATAAGTTGTTCAAGTTCGTTTATCAAAAACGTGTATGACCCGTTGGTGAAAGTTTGAAATAATAATTCTTTAAGACATTATTATTAGGTTTGTGGCATTGTATACATTGTTATAGTATGTATCATGTGTGGTTATAAGTTGTTACCCAAGTTCATTACTTAGTGAAAAATAAGTTTCATACATTCTGTCAATAGCGACACTAGTAGTGACACTAGGATCAGTGTCGCTAGTCATGCGACATTAGGGTAAGTATCACAGTGTATGCGAGTGTCGCAGGTCATGCGACACTATGGTCAATGTCGCAGTAAATGTCGCAAGGTAGCGACACTAAGTCTTGTGTCGCAGGTTATGCGACACTAGGGTCAGTGTCGCAGTGAGTGTAGCAAGATTGCGACACTAAGCCTTGTGTCGCAGGTTTAAATCAATTTTCAAATAAGTAGCGACACTAATAGCGACACTTAGGTAGTGTCGTAGGTAGTGTCGCAGGTCATGCGACACTAGCGTCTTGACAGATTTCCATTTTTAGCCCAAGTGTATCCAAGTGTCGGTTTTTCATTCGGGAAACTTTCCAAAATTAGTTTTTGGTCCAAGTTACTAACTAAGTCATCCAAACCCATTTTTGTTACCATTTTCCAATTACAATACTTTTGATAGAGATGAGATGAAGAGAAGGAGTAGTTGTTGTTGAGCTTGGTTCCTTTGAAAGATGATGATTTTTAAGGTGGTGGAGATATGGTGGATTATGGTGGTTGTGGTGGTGGTTATTGGTGGTGAAGGGGATGTAAATTTCCAGAAATTAGAGAGAGAGAGTTGAGAGTGTAGAGAGAATGGAGAGAAAGGAGGTTGAGTGAGATAGATAAGTTCTTGCATGAACTTTAGGTGGGTGTGTAAGAGAATCCACTTGAGTGGATTTTGCATGGTCAAAGGGAGTGGAATGGGCATCCATGGGAGGGGAGAGGGGGCCGGCCAAGTGGGGCTCACTCAAGGGTATTTTGGTCATTTTCTCATTTATCCGATTTGTGTTTCGCGCGGTGTTCGTTTTCTCGTTCGGTTTGGTGTTAAACGTTTAATACGCGTTTTTAAGTATCGATTTAAGTTTCAGTATTTTCACTTGAAGTATTCATTCTAAATACTTGAAAAATATTTATAAAAATGATTCGTTAATTTAGTGATCTCGATTTGCGCGTTCGTTGTACGGATGCTAAGTCGCGTGACGTTTTATTTGGACGTTTTTTGTTATCATTTAAAGACACGATATATTAATTGATAGTTTTACTCTAAATAATATATTTTAGATTCAAAATGTATTTTGACTTTTGTTCGACTGTCGGGCGCGTTCTGTGCGTTTTCGTTGCGTTTGAGACGTTTTAATCGAAACGTCTAGGTTTTTCGGGTATTATTATATTAACATAATAATATATGATAAATAACTTCTAAAAATAGATTTAAGTTATTTATAGAAATGTTTTCACCAACGTTGTACTTTATATAGTGTCAGACTCCGTCCGGTTGTTTTGCACAATTTCACCAAATTGCGTAAGCGTAATTACAACTAATTACGTAGCGTAATATAAATCAATTACGGGGGTGTATATTCACATAAAAATATACAAATAGTTTCAAGTAATTACAAGTATTTAGCCTAATAAACTAAACACACGTAATTAGTGTTTCTAGTAGGTTAATCAGTAACCCTAAATCGTCGGGTGTCACATTTTTCAGTCCTTGAGTCATCCATTATAATGCAGTCTCTTACTTTCTTAAGAGTAGCTGGATTTTGGACTTCTGTCCACTTCTCACGGTAACAACTATCAGTTGCAATATTATGTTGAGTTTTAATACATTTATTGAGCCATTGCGATATATGACATTTAAGATAAAATACTGTTAATCATGCCTTTTTATGTTTTTAATTGTATAAATATAGTTGAAAGTTGATAATTTATTATTGAAACTCAAGAGTAACATATAACAAAATGCACTATCAATTCCATATATATTATTAAAATTGATTTTCTTAAAACATAGTAGTTGATAATTATAATATTAGGTAATTGCAATGTGCGAGATGTAGAAATTTAAAAAGTTTTTATAATAAATTCTAATAACATTGAATTGAATTATGACTCTTTATAAAATAGAACGTAGCGGTTTGTTATATATTTTTATATATTTAAAAAGTTAATAAATTAAAATTTTATATATTTTTTAAGATGAAAGTGTTAGTAATTATCAATTTTTGAGGAAAAAATAAATTGACGATTTGGCATGATTATGAGGGTTTTTAAAAAAGGTATGGGATGATGTGAAATGGTTAAAAAGCAAATTGAAAAGTTTTTATAATAAACTATAATAACATTAAATTATGACTCTTTAGAAAATAGAACGTAGCAGTTTGTTAATGAATTTAATTTTTTGTAATTTCTTAAAGTGAAAGTGTTAGTAATTATGAATTTTAAGAAAAAATTAAATTGATGATTTTGCATGATTAGGAGAGTTTTTGAAAAAGGTAATGAGATGATGTGGTATGCATGGTTAAAAAATAAAGAAAAAATTATGATTTTTTAAGGAAAAATTAAATTGATGATCTGGCATGAGTATGAAGGTTTTAAAATAAGGTAATGATATGATGTGACATGGTTAAAAAGCAAGGAAAAATCTATGTTTTATAAATACAGATAGATAGATATATATCCTATATACTGTATATATTATCATATGAAAAAATTTAATTATATATATTAGTTCAACTACACTGTCATCTATGCCTTATATATAGTTAATAATATAAGTAACGAATTAAAACATTTTATGACACAATATCTTCAATTTTTTTATAAATATATGGTTGACATAAATAAATTATAATAGAGACTTCTACCATTATTATAAATGAATAAGTTCACCATTGTTATAAATGAATAAGTTCACTATTTTCATTTGCACAATTTTTAACGAATTGAAGATAGAGCAAGCGGTCTAAAAACTTGAAAGGTAGCACATCGTTTTTATATTTAGTTATTTTTCAATAAGAAAAAAATATTATGCAAACCTATAACTATACTATCTTCATGTATATAGAAAACGTATATCCTGATAGTGAATCATACAAACGTAAATAGTTGTAAGAAACACATACAATAAAAATCAACCACATATATATATATATATATATATATATATATATATATATATATATATTAGTGTGAGATTCATTTCTTTAATGACAACTTATTACTTTTATATGGTCAACCAATAAATTCAATTATCTTAGCATGTTAATATATGTTTTCTTAATGATATCTCATTAGTATGAATGATTTTTATATATTAGTATATCGTTAATCTATTCGTAATTCATTCATTTCTATCTCATTGTCCATTTACTTTTATATTGGTAAGATTACATGAATCCTTTTATATGTGTTTTATCTTTGCATTGTATAAACCCTTTAAAATTATCAAAATTGTATTTAAAAAATGTATCATCTCCTAGCCGTCCAACGGATGGGTTTAACACTAACACACATAATTTAATCCCCGCTAAATATAAAATTTAAAACTCGCTGCTTGCGCCCGCATCACCATCAGAAATCACAACGACTGGTTGCGGGTGCAACAAGAAGCACAAACCACAATCATTAAAATCGCTAACTTGTCAAAGAAGTTCACTATAGCTAAATGTTTTCTTGCAACCGCCACAACCACTAATTGAAGTTGATGAGCAAAGCAATATACATAATACGCCGAGTTATTTTCCTCCAAGATTTTTGCTTTTAAACCATTGAACTCACCTCGCATATTGCTTGCTCCATCGTAACCTTGACCTCTTAATTGTTTCAAACTCAATTTATGTTTAGCAAAGAAAGAATCAATGGAAGATTTAAGTGATAAAGAAGATGTCTCCTTTACATGAACAAGACCCACAAATCTCTCTTTAACAAGTCCATGTGCATCAACATATCACAAAACAATAGCCATTTATTTTTTTAGATATATTGCTAGACTCATCAACTAATAAAGCAAACACATCATCACCGATTTCCTTAAAAATAGATTCCAGTACTTCTTGTTTAAAGCACTTAACAACATCTTTTTGAATACATGGAGACACCAACTTATTATTCCCTGGAGCTTTCGGTAGTTTACGGAGTTCCTCATTTTGACTTAAGATCAACTCCATCTATAACACCCCTCTTTCTAAACTTGAATATTATATTATTTATCTCGGAAGCGTAAATTTTAAAACATATTTTACTACTACACATTCAAAGTAATGTACATAAACCGTTCACTTATTTAATACACAATTGTTTAAAACTATTAAAATCATGATACACTTATTAAAAAAAGGGGTATTATAAAATTTCAACCATATTTTACAACAAAACTATATCAGAGTTATTGGAGCGGTTAAACATTCCATGCGTACACATCTGCTTCCTGCTACCCACATACCAAAAATATAAACTGCAGGAAGTAAAATGAGGGATTAGCACAAAGCTAAGTAAATGAATTCGTCACCCATAATTCAATTTAGCATAACCACCTGTTTACATCAAATAATCGTAAACACATATTACACAGTACAACAATTCAACAATGAGGATCGGTGGCTCTTGAGAAACCCTACTGCCGTGGTGGCTCTCAAGAACACTTACCCAACAATCTGTAAGGCCAATACAGAATAGACTGATAGCTAACGGTTATTATACTTGTGACACCCCACAATTTTTGACGTAATTAGGAATGTTAAACACATGCATGTTTAGGCTAATTCCCTACTCAAGTAAATTCACACTATTTCTATGAGATAAGTATAGCAAAGCCCACGACTTTAATACGCGTAGTATTACTTATTTCGTAATTATTTATAATTGCGTACAAAACAATCGGAACGAGTCCGACACAACATATACGTATGTTGGTTATACGAAAACTTTTAAATAACGTAAAACTATTTTTATAATAGTTATTTACATTGAAATATTACGCTAAAGGTTAAAGTATAACGATTGAAATTAAACTTTTATACGTTTATTATATAACATGACATACGCAACAAATATACGCAAAACGAGCCCAACAACCAAACTAGTCAAAAATAATATTTTTGAAACTCACTATTAAGTATTTGAAATAATACTTCGAAATATTTTAACGCAAAAATAACGTTATCGAACTAAACAATTAAAATACGTTTTAATGTATAACGATCGGGTAAACGAAAATGGGTTAAATACCAATATTTACCAACACAAAATCTTGACACCATGCTGTGGGGCCAGCATGGGCCAGTTCTTTTCTTCACCAAATCAAACAACCCATGTTGTGTTGATTTACAAACACACAAACACATAATTCAACTCAATCATTTACTCTCCATCCTCACTCTATATTTTTCTTCTTCTTCACCATATCAATGACAGAAGCAGCAACAAATAACACACCATAATCATCATAATAATAATTATCATCATCTTAAACATCTTGTAAAGGGTAGAACAAGGAACAAGCATCAACAAGCATCTCCATCTTCATCTCTTTCATTCTCCATCTAAAGCTTTGATGTTAGAGACTTACCTTGGGCTTAAGCTTTGCTAGCACTCACATACCGAGTTCACAAGGTGAGTTCATAGCCCCACTTTTAACTGTTTTACTGCTTTCAACTTGGCGTGAGAAACATAGTCAACTACTTTACTGATTGCCATAACTACTTTTGCTTACATGATTGTTAACTTGCTTGTTTACTCCCAACTATCGATTATTAATGATTGTGATCATGTTTTAACTGGTAACTGGAGTACTTTTGAACAGTTAAACTTTTATGCAAATTAGGTTTATGAAATAACGTTTTCATACTACAAACTAATACGAATTGCATAAACTGTTTTGATGTGTGGTTGCCTGATGGGCTTTATTATAGATCCTGCCAACTTGGATCAAGGGACACTTATTCTCCCTACACTTTAGGTTGCCTGATTGGCTTTTATATGGGTCCTACCAACTTGGACCAGATCCTGCCAACTTGGATCAAGGGACACTGACTCTCCCTACTATTTGGTTGCCTGATGGGCTTTAGCAGGGATCCTACTGACTTGGATTAGATCCTACCAACTTGGATCAAAACATTTTTATAAGAATACTTACTTTTCCTACAAATCGTACTTTTAATAGGATACCTACTTTCCTACGAAATATTTAAGTTAGGATATGAACTTTCCTACAAACAAATAAAACCGTATTTAGGTAACATCCCAACCAAACAATACTTAGGGTATTTGCTTTCCTACAACTAATAGGATGCTTACTTTCCTACAATTGGCTTTGAACTGTATTTGGACAACATCCCACGTTAAACCTTATTTAACCATTATGGCAACACGTGTATAAATATAATTGTTTACCAAACTTTATTCGAAAACGTAAAACCTGTGAATTCACTCAACCTCGTTGTTGACTTTTACTATATTTTTTAGAGAATTAGTTGCGCACGTAAGATCGCCTGCACTTTTGGAAATTAGGTGACCCATGAAGACTTAGGATGCCACTTTTGAAACAAATGGATTTCTTTAGTATAACCTAAGCGTTTTTAGTAATATTTCAGAAATCTACTTTTGTATAACTTAAATACTTTTGATACTTATACGATTCAGTGAATCGTAAACCCTATACTATAACTTATGGCATCTTAATATATATGTTCTGTTGTAATCATATGCTCTGATATGTATGTTCGTCGAATGTTGACGTCAGCACCCCTGCTCGATCTAATACTTCCGCTAACCACCTGATAAACCGTAATTACCGAATTTGGGGGTGTGACAATACTCAAACACAGGTTCTACACACAACAAATGAATCAAGACCCTGTGTAATTTACACAATAACCAAATAGCCCAACTAACGTGTTGACCTCAATAACAACTGATGCCCGAAGGCCACATAGCACATAGATGTACAACTAATAACTCAGATTATATAACTCAAAAATACATCTATGTTCACTTGTTGTAACCAAACAGTTACAACTAAATTAAAAGGTGAGTTCCAAATTCACTCACCGATACCTCTATAGATTCCACACTCAGCAATCTTATATTACCGAGTTTTTGGAGTATCTGAAACACCACATAATACACAAGTTAGTAACTTGTTCCATAATCATCATTCTAGCATATTTATTCAATCAGGTAATCCCTGAAGACTTGGCAAACAAAAGTTCAATCAGTAATAAAATCAGAAAATCCCGAAATGACGTTTAAAAACTGAAAAATGTCATTTTCAGCCCCTATATGACCCTGAATGGCCAAAAACTGCCTAGGCTCTTTAATAGAGCCTTAATCATTGGGCCGTTTCCGAGTGACCATGCGAATTTCAACCCAATCCGAGTTAATTAAATTGTCACTTATGCGTGACCCCGAAAACTAACGCGTTTTCAAAATTTGCAAAACAAAAAATTTAAAAATCTCGGTTCGCAGTTATCTCGACTCGCACAGTCAACTCGGTTCACAACATTTCAGTTCGCTTCACAAAATGTCAATTCGCACAGCGATTCAACTCGCTTCGCAAGTTCAACTCGCATCGCAGCGACTCGGTTCGCAGAAACTCGATTCGCAACATAAAATCTCAGTTCGCAAGATCTCGGCTCGCTTCGCAGAACCTCAACTAGCTTCGCAACAAAAACTCAGTTCGCAAGACGAACTAAGAACTGCAAACTTCGCTGCTGTTACGAGTTTTTCGAATCAAAACTCACCAAAACTCCAAAAAACTCAGTTCTATGGTTTCTAATGTGACACCCACCAAATTCTGACTGTATTTAGTGCTTAAACTACTTGTAAATACGTGTATTTAGTTTTGTATTAATCTAAATATACGTGACATTTTGTGTAATTTCATACACGCGTTCACGATTTGTTAAATCGTACACTTAAGAACCGCACGAGGTCCGACATTTATTTACTATGGACGTTGGTGACAAAGTTAATAAATAATGTGGAAATTATCCAAACAAACATTATTTTCTATAATATATTACGATAATATATTACACGTATTTCGTATCATTTAAAACACTCCGAACGTGGCGAAAGCACGCGAGATGCACCCAACAAAAGAAAATAATTCAAATTATATATATGTATATATATATATATATATATATATTATAACTCATTATTAAGTATTCTGATAAAATACTTCGACTAAAAATGTTTCGGATATATATTTAAAACATATTATAAAACTTAAGAATACTACGGAATTTAACCGACTATGAGTCGTGACAAGAAATTCAAAAACAAAAACCCGCGAGCCCGAGTGGGTCGGCCCAGAACCGCGGACCCAACCCACCGACCCATGACCCAATCCTTTTAATCCCTTTCCCATCCCCACTTCACTTCACTTTACACACACACACTCACACCTAAATCTCTCTCTCTTTCTCCCTCTTAAAAATCGCAGCCCAAGATCACCATAAAACACCATTAAAAACTCATCATCTTGCGGAGTTGATTCAAGAGAAAATGATCACAATCTCGAGCTCTCTATCCTCATCTTCTTCATTTTCAATTTCGTGGTAAGAAACTTTAAAAACTCTTTTAAATTACTTGTAAAGCTTTGATTTACATGGTATAATGTTTACCTAACAAGATTATGTCCAAGAACCAAGTTAAAATGCGTTTTAAAACTTGAATTGCACAAACAGCCCCGTCTGCGAACTGAGATGCGTCTCAGCTCGCAGATCATGCTGCGAACTGAGATCCACCTACCAAAAACTGAACCTGCGAACTGACTCGCGAACTGACCTGCGAGCTGAACCTGCGAACTGACCTGCGAACTGACTCGCGAACTGACCTGCGAGTTGACCTGCCCTGCAAACTGAACCTTGTCCTGCGAACCCAACTCGGTTCGCAGCCTACTCTGCCTTGCAAACCCAATCTCAGTTCGCATCACAAACTCAGTTCGCACCACCATTTCTGTCCGCAGCAAACCTTGGTCCGTTTTCCCGATTTTAAATTCCAAATGCGATTTTTACCAAAGCAATGTAGTAGAAATAAAATTTTCCAAGCTAACCTGTCAGCTCGACCCCAGCCAAGGGCTCTGCGCCTTGGACCCCGCTAGGGGCTGCTGATAAGTATCAAATAGATACTATAGTTTATACTATTTATCCCTATATTTATATACATTTTATTGCATTTATATGAATTTAGATACTTATTTGGTTAATATTTGCGGAAATGTATTTTAATTAAAGATTGAAGAAAAAGGAACGAAAACAAGTCCAAAATTGAAGAAAATAAAGCATTTGAAGAAGTTGGAGCTTAAACCTTAAAGAATTGAAGACCAAAATAATAATGTTGAAGAATTGGGCCAAAATAAGAGTAAAGACCCGAAGAAATAAAGAAGAAGTCCAAAAATGAAGCCCAACCCGAAGTTGGAATATTCTGGAAAGAGGTCCAACCGGCGGTTGAATAACCCAACCGGCGGTTGGGGTATTAAGGTAGTTGGATTGGGACTCAAGAAAGCCCAACCGGCGGTTGGAGTACCCAACCAGTGGTTGGAATGCCGGTTATGAAAACTATAAATAGAGGCTTAGGTTAGGGTTAACCATATACGATTCTTAGAATACAAACACGATTATTAGGGTTTTAGGTCGACTTTAGGTGCGATTTTGGAGGCTAGGGAGCTAGGGTTTGAAGGTTTTCAACCCTAGGAAAAGTTGGTTAAACAATTGGTTCAGTTTCTTTATCCGGGTAACTTTATTAACCTTTTGGGTTACTTTTGGATATTGCTTATTTGAATTACTTGTTAATTAGGTTTTCATTATGAATATTTAAATGAATGATTGATTGAATTTATGATACTAATTATATGTTTATGTTGGAACTATATTATTGAATCTTTATTATGCAAGAATTGTCTGTGTTATATTATATTAATAATGAATCTTGACATGATTAACTGATTTATATCATAACTTTATTAATCTTTTGGATTTTATAAATTAAGTGATTATGTTTATGTCTTGATCTTAACCTTTGTGATAGACGAAGAATATCATTTATTAATGTTAAGTAACACTGTAATTCAACTAAATCAGGAATTGTAATAATAAACTGTTGATAGATCTTAATAAATAGTAATACTTTTCTTAACCTTTGACTGTATTACTATATGAAAATTATCTTAACCTTTGTGATTTTCTACATTAGCAATTCACCAATGATAATAGCCAACAAAGCAAATAGACATAAGTTAATATAATAAGTTTAATCAATAATAGTTTAAATAGTTATAATCTTCTATCCAATTGAGTATTCTTAAATTAAACCTTAAACTTATCTATTAGAATCTGTATCAGTTATAAATATGTTCGATCGGAACTAAAACGTCCCCCTTATATTGTATATTAATGTATATTATTATTGTATGTTAATTGTATATTAATTAGGAATAAATAGATAATTAGTTATAGATTAGAATCACGTTCCCTGTGTTCGAACTTGGACTTACTTAATAAGCTATATTTTACGAACAGGTTAATACTTGCCTGCATTGTGTGATAGTATAATTTAGTATTTCTAAATTGAAAATTTGTGATTATAATTGCCTATACTTAGCACACATCAAAGTTTTTGGCGCCGCTGCCGGGGAGCGGTGTATTTCTAAATAATAACTAATTGTTTTCCCTGTAAAATTTTAGTTTCAAGTACTTTGCAAAATCAATACGAAATATCGGCTCACCCATTGAGAATACTAACAAAAACAAAGGTATAAGGAGAGTTCAGCCCTACCTTATTGATTTATCATATAAGAGGTAAGGTGCTTCTCGAAAGAAATAGGTTTTTAATAAGCCTCGCGATGACCTGTTTCTCCGCTTTTGTGTACTATCAATAGAGCTACCGAGATCTATTGACTAGCTTTCTATGAGAAATCCAACAAACTAATTTTAACTTTATTTGTTGTATAAGTAACTAACTTGCATTACTAACAAATAGGAAATTTGGGTTGGGTATTTCTTTTTCGATTATTTAATTTTGAATGTGTTTTATTATTAATTATCGGCAATCATATATACCAACTTGAATATTTCTGACATATTGCTAACATTTAATTTTGAATTTAAAGTACTACTGAATTTTGTTCTTGTCGCAGATAGATGTATGACCCGGACACTTCATCCGGATCCGCTTAGTCCATTTGACGAACCAGAACGAGAATTTCACTCTAGAATACGATTATCATATGCGTCACATAATTCACCAGAACACGTAATTTCATCTGAAGAAGACGATTTAATATTTCATAGCAGTTTAGTCAAAACGGCTGAATACGGGTATTACTCCGATTCGGAGCTAGGCGAAGATAAAATACCTTCTAGACAACCTACAGTATATCCAAGTGATTCTGAACCAGATCAGGAACTACCATTAAACATGGCAGACATAGCTAACATGACGCTTGAGGATTACACGATTCAACCTCGTGGAGATCCGAGACCGGGAGTGGTTAGGCCTGCCATAGCTAGAGAAGTAGAATTCGAGTTAAAAGGACAATTTCTTAAGGAACTAAGATAAAACCCTTTTCGAGGAGAGGATAAAGAAGATGCCAACGAGCATGTTGAGAAAATTTTGGAGATTACAGATATGTTTAATATTCCTAATGTTTCAACAGATCAGGTCATGCTACGAGTATTTCCTATAACACTAAAGGATGGAGCTAAGAGATGGATTAATAATGAACCAGCCGGATCTATTACTACTTGGGAAGATCTTCGTACAAAATTTCTAAAAATGTATTGTACACCTTGCAAGACTTCGAAAATGATTGATGAGATTAGGAACTTCAAGCAGAAACCCGAAGAATCTCTATATCAAGCTTGGGAAAGATATAAGGAGATGTTACATAAATGTCCACAACATGACTTGAATGTACAACAAAAAATAAAGGTATTTTATAAAGGAGTTGATAGAGCAACACGTCAACAGTTGGATGCACAAGGCCCAGTACCTAAGAAAACTCCAGCAGTAGCAAGAGCCAGAATTGAAGAATTAGCTAAGCATTCTCAGTTATGGGATGATGGTTCATCTGGAAGGAAAAGAATATATGCAGACAATGATGGTCTAGCAGCTATTACTGCAAAATTAGAAAGTATGGGAAGAAATATTAAGAAAGTAAATGAGCAAGTTCATGCAATCAGGATTGGCTGTGAAATATGTGGAGGAAGTCATCTAAAGGAAGAATGTCCTAATAATGACAGCAAAGTGAGTAATGAAGAGGTTATGTATGGGGATTTTCAAGGAAATCCAAATTATCGTCAAGTTTCTAATTATAGAAGAATTAATCAACCGAGCCAACAGTATCAACAAGGAGCACCAGGTTTCTATGTCAAAACGGGACAAAATCCGTCCAATACTGACAGAATCAACTCGTTAGAAAGTATTTTGCAGAAAATGATGGAAGCTAGTAATACAAGAATGGATGAACATGATGCAAGAATGCGTAATAGTGAAGCATCAATCAAGCAAATTGAAGGATCAGTTCACCAGATTGCTAAAACATTACAGGAGAGATTTCCAGGAACATTGCCAGGATTTACTGAAACAAATCCAAAGGAACAAGCTAAAGCAGTAATTATCAGAAGTGGTAAGAAT
Source organism: Pseudognaphalium luteoalbum (assembly GCA_963422505.1). Classification (NCBI taxonomy): domain Eukaryota; kingdom Viridiplantae; phylum Streptophyta; class Magnoliopsida; order Asterales; family Asteraceae; genus Pseudognaphalium; species Pseudognaphalium luteoalbum. The sequence continues at coordinate 40,148,852 of OY730195.1, read as the reverse complement.
GTTGACTCTTCTATTATAACTGATAAAATTGTTGAATCTAAGCAGGTTGAAAAAGAAACAAGTGATAAGGACATTAGAGAAAATAAAGTTAAAGAAGTCATCAAAGACTATACACCCTCACCTCCATATCTAGCTGCTTTGAGGAAGGACGGAGAAGATGAACAATACCACAAATTTCTGGATAATCTTAAACAACTTCATATTAACATTCCTTTTATTGAAGCTATAGCTCAGATGCCGAAATATGCAAAATATCTTAAAGAGCTGCTGACAAACAAAAGTAAACTGGATAATGTGACGAAGGTAACAATGAATGCAAGATGCTCAGCAATAATGCAAAACAAATTACCTCCAAAAGTCAAAGATCCAGGGAGTATTACTATACCTTGCAAAATTGGTGAAATAACTATTGAAAATGCATTAGCAGATTTAGGTGCTAGTATTTCATTAATGCTGATGGGGTGCCGAAGCGTCGTATGAAGACGGTACTCGGACCGCAATCGGTTTGTTTTAAATTTGTATTTGCTGGGGTCTAAGCATGACTTACTAATACTGAACCAAAGGCTAGTAGATCGTAAGTATGACCTAGAGTCGTTCTTAAAGAGAAACTGAATTGAAACGGAGGTGATCCAATCAACCTTTCTTTTCTAGTAAATGTTTTAAAAGAGTGCGTTGGGGGTTTTTGGTTCAGTTAATTAAGTAAAATAAATAAAGTGAATAAAAGATAATGATAATTCAGATAATAAGAGGAGTATTTGTTATGAGTTCATTAGCTTATAATGTGGGACGATGACTTGTAGGGAAAACGTTTACTAAGTTTGGAATGTTCACTAGACTTTGGTAGTTTATGGTATAACCGATAGATTCTCTATTAGTCAGTTATCAACTAATATGTCACGAGGAACCACGGTGTCATGATTCTGATCAGACAGACAATGCTCAACTCTCCACACTCTCCTGTGAGGGAGTCAGTGGCCCTTGTTATTGAGCACATTTACTCGTGGGTGAAGGAATAGTGTAGCAAGTCTACAACAAGTCTAACCGTTCTTAATACCATAAAGACTATAAATTTAGCAAACAACTAATTTAGCAAATATGTTCGGACTTAGTTGATCAATTCCCATTAATGAAGTTTAAGCTGGTGCAGGTACCACCAAAACTCTCCTATAAATAGGAGGCATGAGGCTCATTTGCAAATATGCTCCCACTATTGATGTTTATAAGTCGGTTAGAGTTATTTATGGGATAGATTTGATTTCCATAATAACTAGAGATTGTATAGGACTCTATGTATTATAAATAGAGATCCTTAGACCTAGATTAGATTATTATTAGTTTTACGCAGCTTCAAGGTTTTCTGTAACCCTAATACTTAAGTGTATTCGTCTTATATCATTAATAAGATTAAAGCTTTTGATAATCAATTGTGAATTACTTATTGTTTAATTCTTGATCTTCTTAATATTATTGAGTGTGATTCCGCAACTTCTCTGTTGAGTCACTGGTCGCTGATCTCAACTCATTAGTCCCTGATGTGAAGTCACTGATATTCTCTCTGAAAGACTTATTGAAAATGATCGTAGTTGAAGCTGCTGTTGCAAAAGTTTTAGTCTCTGATCCTTTCTCTCCAGTTAGAAGATGAAGAACCTATCAAGATAAAAGACTCAACTTTGTGTGTCGCTGATACTCATCTACCAGCGAGAGTCTCCAAGTCTTCTTAAGTTATTCCTTCTGCTGAATAAAAGAAGTCACTCAAGTACTGTAGCTCAAGTTACTCTTCAAGAGCACGTTAGCTTGCTGTGAGTAAGGAAAGCCTCTATTACTTCAGTGACTGCAGCATTAAATGTTGCATTAATAAGGAGTTGACATATTCTACACTATTACGGCGCCACGCGTGCTCCTCGTGACTTGGTCCAACATAGAAACTAACGTGGCAACATCTGATTGGTTTAAGGTACAAGGTGATATTTCCCAAGACAGAATGTCGGACAATGATGTATCACATCTTGTGACATCCGTCAAAATCTCAGGTCATTACCGCACTCGAATCTTAAATTTACAGCATTTCTTGAATCCTAGTGAAAATTCTAGGTTATGACTCCTTAGGTCTACTAAAGCCATATAACATCTTAGTGATTGCTTAGTGAATCATAAGTTCATACAAACATGCTAAATTAGGTTATGAAGTGCCAAGAAAAACCAAAGAATCAAGTCCCATGAACTATCACAAAAATACTATCTTGTCGGAAAAGTAAGGTTTGCTAAAATTCCGTAAACCTGTAAATGAAACTCGAATATAACAAACTAACACTTGAATACCTATTGGAAGCAATTCAATCATAAATTAAAGTACCTTTATAAACTAAAGAACACAAACTTTTATAGCTCAAATATTAATCACCTAAACATCACAAAATAAACCTTAGACTATACAATATACGTACACATCTTTAATACAAACTTTATATAACTTTTATAAACGATAATTAACAAAAAAAAAGAAATTAAAAGGCCTCCTTGGGACCCTAAAACCGGCCTCCCCCTTATCCCCACACATCTCCCCTCTTTTCTTACACCAAATCATTCATTTCACTCTCCCAAAACACACACTTCTCTCTAATTCTTCTCTCTAACCTTTCACACTCTTTTCTCTCTAAAATCTCTCAAGAAATCAGTCATTTTCAACCTAAATCCAGAAACTTTAAGGTGTTCTTAAGCTATTTCAAGAACATAAAGGTAAAACACAACGTCTCTAACATCTTTCTTTACCTACAATCTCTAAAAATATGTTTTTCCTTCATAAAATTCGGATTTTATGCCTTGTTCCATGGCTAAAATCCTCATATAAAATGCTTGATGTTTGTAGGTTATCCTTTTTTCACATCTTTATGTGTTAAAAGAAAGGGTAACCCATGATCAAACCGAAAATCAAGTGAAAAATCGATTATTGTTGTGATATTGTTGAAATCTTGTTCATCTTTATGTTAAACCTAAAAATTTTATGTTAATAATCATCTCTAATATATCATGGATGTATTTCAACACCATGCATGTGTTAGGACATGGATTTATAGGTCAAAAGATCAAAGACTTCTCTTATTTCTGATTGGTGTTCTTCATTTTGAATAAAACACCCATCTTGAGTCTTGCATATTTCTGTCCAGAAAGTTTCCTCTATTTCAACGATTTTTATAAAAATCATTCCTTCATGAAAATGGACGTTTTTATAGTCTAAAATTAATTTCTGAAACTAAGCTTTCCAACCCCATAAGCCTCATATTTTTCTGAGTTCAATTGATATTTTTAATATTTTTTGTAAGAAAAGGTGTACAAGCTGTAATAGTAAGTCAGAAACTTTTTTTCTCAGTGTTTTAATCATAACTAGAGCTTCACACCTCCAAATAACTTGAAACCAACGCTAAACGTTTGCAAATTTCATTGGCTACAACTTTCAAAAAGACCAAATTTATTTAGTCCATGTACATTTTGCTCAAAAACAATGATTGCATGCATGTGTTTAAATCTGACTCCAGAAGATAAAAGTAAAATCTAAAAATACTTGGACTTCTATATTGGTTCTGTAAAAATTACAAAGTAGATAATATATTGTAGAACATCTGTTATTGTTTTCTTATTTGAATTTGGAACAGAAGTATTTTTAATAAATCCAACAAACAGGTGTAAGATTTCTGGAATTAAGATTATGGACTGATTTTGGTAAAAGTTGGAAGCCAACACTTACGGACTTGCTATTTAGAGAAAGACTAACTTTTTATGACTTATAAACATGTTTAAGGATTTGGTAAAAGTCTCGGGTCAATCCGAGAAGGTTTGACCGAGTCAACAATAATCGGTCTCGGTTTCGAAAACGGGAAACTTTCTATGCTTGGAAAGAATGGTAACAAAAAGTGTTTGGATGTCTTTTGATTTATTTATCGATTGTGTATGTTAATCATAAATTGTGGGGAACCAAAGTTCCGAAACTTAAACACTATAAAATTCGGACTCAAACAATCTTGTGATATTATACGACTTGTGTGTGACGTTCGATAATTTAGGATGTTGTATACTTGTATAACCATTATCATACTCAATCGCGATTATTGGACATTAACAAACTTCAAAGCAAACAAACTATATTGGCACTTTGTAATCTAAATAATTAGCTAAGCAATCCTTACAAACAAAAATAGATAAGAATCTAATTAGAACCTTCATGCTCGTAGGTCTTGGATAGGAGTCATACCCGGCTAGCACGCGCGTTACATCCATCAATTTACTCTTGCGCCCAATCGTGAGTATTCACAGCCCCTCTTTTACCATTTATACTAAATGTTTTGGGGTGAAAAGCATGTTATCTTGTTGCAAATACTTATCTTGTATGTACATTTTCTATTTATACACTCTTATTGTATGCTTGTGACTCTATCGTGTCTTAAGTCCCCGGTTTCTCTTACACAACCCATTAACTCATTATTGAGCCGATGGTTGATATGGATAGTACTATTTGGAAGGAGGCCACCTTCCCACTCATTCGTGCATATGAGTGCATACCACCAATTCAATATGTTTGCGATAGGACATACCTTTGGGGCGTTGTTTCGGGCCAGTAGGTTTGGTTGTGGACTCAAGCTATACATGTCATTCTTAAATGAATCTTATATTGCGTATAAACACTATTTTTCCTAATAATGTAAATCTTAAAACGTGGTTTGATAACTTCTAAATGGTTTTCACATTTACATTTTATTTTCTAAACCTGTGAACTCACCAACTATTTTTATAGTTGACCCTCATTTTACATGCTTTTCAGGAAACGGTCAGTAGTTCTGGAATGAAGCAACGTTTATCTTTACTAATGTTGAAGCTATTAGACTTACTTCGTTTTATCTTTTGGATGTATTCGGTTGTATGATCTAGTATTTTGTACTGTAAACTTATTGTAAGTGCTAGTAGCTGTATTTTGTAAATGATGAATCAGTTGTACTTTGTGTAATGAAACCATTGTGCTGTTACATCTCGTGTTTTCGCTTTAGCGGGGTGTGACACATCTCAACTACCTCACCAATCAAGCAGCGACACGTGTCCTTCCAGATCCGAAAATTAAGGATTTCAGCGTCTATAAATAGCGTAGTATGTTGTACTCCATTTGGTGTCGATTGTTCGTATTGTTAATTGTTTGTCAGTGACTAGTTTGTCTAAGATATGAATAACACCAGCGAGTGAACTAGTAGCTTGTTTGTCCACTATTAGTTCATCTCAGCGAGTGAGCAAGTTAGCGTGTTTGTCCACTACTGCTCATCTCCATTTGTAAGAGCTGTATTGTTTGATTTAGATTAGCTTTGGCTAATCTATTCCGCAATCAACAATATATAAATTTCATCAATAAAAGAATTTATCTTTCAGCTAGTATTCCATCAGCAATTGAACTGCTTATCTTACTTATATATATTTGTGTTCATATAGCTGTCATGTAAACACGGTTAAAAGCTTGCTAAATAAATTAACACATCAAAACAGAAAAGTTTTAAATTGTATTCAACCCCCCCTTCTACAATTAACCGACTGTTAACGATTCATAATCACTAACACAATAGTGATTAAGGACTCACAATTGGTATCAGAGCAGAGTTGGTTTAAATATAATTAAATCAGATCTGTAATGGAATCGATTAGATACAGTTGTGTTGATTCTGAGTACCAGAAGGGAAATGAGCCACTACTAAACCACCAGCTTTTGATCCATCTAGAATTGAAACCTGGATGTCCAGGATGATGATGTTCTTAGATCTTGTCGATGATCGCCTTTGTACAATTATTATTGATGGTCCATACACCCCAACTACTATTGTTCCTGCAGTTGCAGCTACTGCAACCACTCCCGCTATACCTGAAATGGTTATGCCTAAAAGGGAGGAACAATGGTCAGATGAGGATAAGCGTATGGTAAGGCTAGACAAACAAGCTAAAATTTACATAAGCATGGCACTTCCTGATGAAGTGTTTGAGTCTATTAGATTGTGAACAACAGCGAAACATATGTGGGATACCCTTAGAAATATCTATATTGGAACTCCTGACATAATTCGCTGTAGAGAAGTAAATCTAACTCGTCAATATGAGTTGTTTGCTATGGAACCCAATGAGTCACTGGCATCTACCTACACTAGATATCAAGCTTTAATTAATAAAATGGAAAAGGCTAATATAGGAAAGGACCAGAGATTCATTGTTGAAAAGTTTCTAGAGTTACTACCTAGGAAAACTTGGGGAACCATTGCAACATGCATAAGACAAAGAAATGATTATAATTTTCTAAATCTAACTCAAGTTTATGGAATTTTACTAATTTGGGAACAATCTGAGAAGCTAGCTGATCAAAGTGAGCACATTCGTGCTGCACTAGGAGGACAAAAGATTTCGAATGCCCTTGTAGCTGAGCTTGATGAAGTTGATCAAAAGTAGAAAGCAAAGTTTTCCAAGTTGAGCTCAAAGTCACTGATTGCAGAAGAAGAAGGTAGTGTCGCTGAAGACCAGTCAGAAGCAAGCTATGATGAAGGACTAGAGAAGTTGGAAAGAGACATGGCCATGATGGTTGCAAACTTCAGAAAGAATAGCAGATTCAACAGATCTGCTGGTGCATCATCAAATGATGATTCTAAACCAAAAGGTGAGTGCTACAAATGTGGCAAGCCTGGCCATTTTGCAGCTGAATGCCGGTCCAAAGCTGTCAACTCTTTCGCTATTCAAAAACCCAGCTTCAGAAATGACACGTACAACAAGTACAAAACAAAGTACAAGAAGCTGATGGAAATGTCCAAGTCAAAGAAAAGGAATAAAGGGTTTATTGCTGAAGAAGGAACTGTCAGCGACTCTGACTCAACTTCATCATCTGATGAGGAAGAAGCAATGATCTGTTTAGACAAGGATTACTGCTTGATGGCTGACGATGCTGCTTTCCATGAAGACATCAAAGAAGTAGCTTAGAAATGTTCAGCATCTGGGTGGGATCCAGAAACTCTCTACAAGGTACATTGTTTTAAGTCTGCATCAGCGACTGAAAAAGATTTAATCTTTGAGACTTTGATAGTTGACTTATCAAATGCTCATGACATTCAGAAAAGACAAGAATGTATGATCAGTGACTTAACATCTAAACTTCAACTTCAAGAAGAAAATTTTTTAAAAATAAAAAATCTTACACTTGATCTTGATGCACAAATACATGCAAATCAAAAATTCATTCAAGAAAAAGTAAAGTTTGAAACTAAATTTTCACAACTCAATGAAGTGATGAAGTCATGGTGTAGATCTGCATTAAAAGTGAATTAGTGCATAAGTAATCAAATCCCAAAACAAGTTAAAGCTATTCTGGGAGGTGGTTATGAAACTGCTGCTGCTCTCGCTGATGCAACCAAAGTTGATCAAATATTCAATCCTGATGAAACATTCTCAGAGTTTGTCTTTGAACCAATGTCAATTTTTAGTGAGCCTAAACCAAATTACTTTGTGAGAAGTTCACAGGTTACTAATAGTTATGATATTGCTGCAAGTATTGATGAACTAAAGAAACTAGAAATTTATGAATCAACTACTTGCACAGCTCTTATCAAAACTATCGCTGATGACCAAGAATCTATCAGCGACTTCACTTCTGACACTCCAGTCACTGATGATCTTATCATCAATGACTTGAAGTCAAAGAAGCAAAATGAGGTAGTAAATCTGAGAACTTCTAAGTCTTCATCTAGTGTGAACAATAAGTCAAAGAAATCTAAGTCCACAAATAAAAAATGCTACAAATATGGAAGTAGACAGCATGTGTCATCAGATTGTTCATCATCACAAGTTTCATTCAGCCAACCATCATTAGTATGTCAGCAGTTGGTATCTGAATGTTCAGCTACATCATCTTCAAAATCACAAATAATCAGTGAGCATTCAGATACTATTGATGCAAGCCAGTGGAAGCCTGAACCAAAGCCTTGCCACCATGAACCCATCTCAGGATGGGTTCATCAATTGAACTAATTGTTTGTGTATGATGCAGGGCATTCTCAGAGAGACAATTTGGTATCTGGATAGTAGTTGTTCCAGACATATGACCGGATGTAAGTCCTTGCTCAGTGACTACCAGGATGAAAGAGGTCCTGATGTAGTGTTTGGTGATAACAACATTGGTAAGACCAGAGGGTATGGGATCTTGACCAATGGTAATGTTATGTTTAAGAAGGTGGCATATGTTGAAGGACTGAAGCATAATTTATTAAGCATTAGTCAGTTCTGTGATGCCAAAAATAAAGTGCTATTTGATCATGAAGCTGGAGTTGTTTACAACAAGAATGGAAGCGATGTCCTGGCTGCTCAAAGAAAAGGTAATACATATGTAGTCAATATGGACTCAGCACAATCAGGAACATGCTTTTATTCCAGAACCGTTTCAGAAGAAAAATGGTTATAGCATAAGCGTCTCTCTCACCTGAACTTCAAGGCCATCAGCAAGCTCAGCAAGAATGACTTAGTCAATGGTCTTCCAAAGCTAGCTTATGACAAAGACAAGCTATGTTCAGCATGTGAGAAGGGAAAGCATCACAGCTCTTCATTCAAAAGCTAACAAACATCTTCAGTGACTGAATGTTTTCAACTGATGCATATGGATCTGTTTGGTCCAGTGAGTTCTCCCAGCCTTGGTGGTAAAAGGTATTGCTTGGTGATTGTGGATGAATACTCCAGATACACTTGGGTATTCTTTCTCAAAGCCAAAAGTGATGCAACACAGGAAATCATATCTTTTATCAAAAAGATGGAAAACTTAAATGATTGTTCAGTTAAACATTTAAGAAGTGATAATGACACTGAATTTAGAAATATTGACCTTGAAAGTTTTTGTGATTCAAAAGGTATTTCTCAAAACTTCTCTGCACCAAGAACACCTCAACAAAATGGTGTTGCAGAGAGGAGAAATAGAACCTTGATTGAATCAGCAAGGTCAATGCTCATAGATGCTGGTCTTAAGACCCATTTCTGGGCTGAAGCAGTCAATACTGTATGCTACACTCAGAATAGGTCTCTAATTGTCAAGAGACATGATAAGACGGCCTATAAGGTGCTAAGGGGGAGAAAACCTGACATAAGTTTTCTTCATGTTTTTGGCAGTACTTGTTATGTCTTAAACAAAAGAGATCACTTAGGGAAGTTTGATCCCAAAGCTGATGAAGGTATATTCGTTGGTTATTCAATCATTTCAAAAGCTTTCAGAGTTTATAATAAAAGAAGGGAATGTATTGAAGAATCAATGGATGTTACTTTTGATGAATCTTATGATAAATCACTCACTGATCCAAAAGACTATGAAAATCTTATTTTTAATACAATCAGTGATGACAAGCATGAGATTCATACATCAGATTCTGAAAGGGAAGAAGATGTCCCTGAAGGCATTTCTGGCTCTACTTTAGCTAAGAATGATTTAGGAACTTCATCTTTGCCTGTTGATATCCCATCATCATCATCTCACCATCTGCATCAAAATAATAACACTCACTGTCTAAATCAAAGCTTAAACATTAATCATGCTTCAAATGCTGATGTGTCTGATGGATCATCTCTGGGTAATCAAGTCACTGCTGAACCTCAGCGAATGACTAGATGGACTAAACATATTAATAATCAATTGATTATTGGTGATCCACAATCCAAGGTCCAGACCAGATCAGCAACTGCTAACTTTTGTTTGTTTGTAAGCTTTGTGTCACTGATTGAGCCCAAAAAGATTGATGAGGCACTCACTGATCATCACTGGATAGCTGCCATGCAAGATGAGCTATCTCAGTTTGAAAGAAATAAAGTCTGGAAGTTAGTACCTCAAGTAACTGGGAAATCTGTGATTGGCACTAAATGGGTGTTCAGGAACAAGATGGATGCTGATGGTGTTGTGATAAGGAATAAGGCCAGACTGGTTGCACAAGGTTACTGTCAACAAGAAGGAATTGACTACGATGAAACCTTTGCACCAGTTGCTAGACTTGAAGCAATCAGGTTGTTCTTAGCATATGCAGCTCACAAGAAATTCAAGGTATACCAAATGGATGTAAAAAGTGCCTTCTTGAATGGAAAGCTGCAGGAAGAAGTGTATGTTAAGCAACCACCCGGATTCACTGATCCCAAGCATCCAGGTTATGTCTATAAGCTGGAAAAAGCTTTATATGGACTAAAACAAGCTCCTAGAGCTTGGTATGACACTCTCTCTACTTTCTTAACTAAATGTGGGTATGTCAGAGGCAAAATTGACAGCACCCTATTTATCAAAAAGGTAAAGAGAGATGTCATATTGGTCCAAATTTATGTTGATGATATTATATTTGGGTCACTGGTCGCTGATCTCAACTCATTAGTCGCTGATGTGAAGTCACTGATATTCTCTCTGAAAGACTTATTGAAAATGATCGTAGTTGAAGCTGCTGTTGCAAAAGTTTTAGTCTCTGATCCTTTCTCTCCAGTTAGAAGATGAAGAACCTATCAAGATAAAAGACTCAACTTTGTGTGTCGCTGATACTCATCTACCAGCGAGAGTCTCCAAGTCTTCTTAAGTTATTCCTTCTGCTGAATAAAAGAAGTCACTCAAGTACTGTAGCTCAAGTTACTCTTCAAGAGCACATTAGCTCGCTGTGAGTAAGGAAAGCCTCTATTACTTCAGTGACTGCAGCATTAAATGTTGCATTAATAAGGAGTTGACATATTCTACACTATTACGGCGCCACGCGTGCTCCTCGTGACTTGATCCAACATAGAAACTAACGTGGCAGCATCTGATTGGTTTAAGGTGCAAGGTGATATTTCCCAAGACAGAATGTCGGACCATGATGTATCACATCTCAACTACCTCACCAATCAAGCAGCAACACGTGTCCTTCCAGATCCGGAAATTAAGGATTTCAGCGTCTATAAATAGCGTAGTATGTTGTACTCCATTTGGTGTCGATTGTTCGTATTGTTACTTGTTTGTCAGTGACTAGTTTGTCTAAGATACGAACAACACCAGCGAGTGAACTAGTAGCGTGTTTGTCCACTATTAGTTCATCTCAGCGAGTGAGCAAGTTAGCGTTTTTGTCCACTACTGCTCATCTCCATTGGTAAGAGCTGTATTGTTTGATTTAGATTAGCTTTGGCTAATCTATTCCGCAATCAACAATAGATAAATTTCATCAATAAAAGTATTTATCTTTCAGCTAGTATTCCATCAACAATTGAACTGCTTATCTTACTTATATATATTTGTGTTCATATTGCTGTCATATAAACACGGTTAAAAGCTTGCTAAATAAATTAACACATCAAAACAGAAAAGTTTTTAATTGTATTCAACCCCCCCTTCTACAATTAACCGACTGTTAACGATTCATAATCACTAACACAATAGTGATTAGGGACTCACATTCTCAATAATAATTCAACGCTTTTAGAATTGTTTATTAGATAATTCTGGGTTTAACAAGTGGTATCAGAGCGAGGTTAAGCTTTGAATACAAGAAGATCTAGTATTACTGTTTGATTGATTTTCAAACTGTTTATTGAATCAATGGCAACAGAAGGAAATGAAGGAATCCAGGCAACTAAGATCCCCATGCTTAGACCTGATGAGTTTGATCTTTGGAAGAACAGGATCAAACAATACATGCTTCTCACAGATTATCAGATGTGGGAAGTAGTGGTTAATGGTCCTGCAGTAACCCGTGATAGTGATGGTGTTGAACAACCTAGAGCACCACCAACTTCTGAAGCAGAAAGAAAGGTTAGATCTATAGAGTATAAAGCACTAAGTACTCTATTGTTGTCTATTCCCAACGAATATCAAAGAAGGTTTGTAGCATGTCAAGATGCTAAAGTTCTTATGGAGGCTATAGAAAAGAGATTTGGTAGTAATGAAAGCACTAAAAGGAATAAAAGATCTCTATTGAAACAACAATATGAGAACTTCAACTCTGCAAAGTCAGAAACTTTGACTCAAACCTTTGACAGGTTTACAAAGTTAGTAGGAGATCTGGAGAATCATCAAGTGAGAATTGATAAGGATGATTTGAACAGAAAGTTTTTGAGGTCATTGGGTGACGAATGGACAATCTACACAGTAGGGTTAAGACAAAGTGCAGATTTGGAGTCAAAGGAGCTTGAAGATATCTATAATGATCTTAGGAACTTTGAAACTGAAGTGGAAAGCAAGAAGCAGGGTTCTGGAAATATCAACAATAATGCAGCTTTCATGTCTATGGAAGGAACTAAAGCAGAGTCAAGTCTCAAAGGCTCTACTTATGTTTCAGGAGGATATGGATCATCATCAAACTGCTCTAATGATCAGATACTGGAATCTTTCTTTGCTAGTAATGTGAATTCTTCACTTACTAATGAAGACTTAGAACAGTTTGATGTAGATGATCTTGAAGAGATGGATATCAAATTGCAAATTGCTTTAATCACTCAGAGGGCAAAACGATTTATGCAAAGAACTAGGAGGAACAACTTTGCATATAAAAGGAATGATGCTAGTTGGTTTGATAAGAGCAAGATTGAATGCTTCAACTGTCATAAGATGGGGCACTTTGCTAGGGAATGTAGAAGTCCAAAGAATGAACAGAATGGTAGTGGCAATGGACAAAGAACTGGAAGCAGTGTGGTTCAAACAAAGAATGTACCAATCCAGAGTGCTTCATCAAATGCGTTTGTTTCTATGGATGGATGTGGATGGGACTGGAGCGACCAAGAAGAGTATGAAGTAAAGAATCAGTGCTTCATGGCAATTGCTGAATCTGACAAGAAGTCAGAAATTCCTTATGAGGTACAAAACAAATTATGTTCTGCTGTTTGTAAACAAACTGTTAAACATTACAGGGATCATAATCAGAAAGTGTGTAATGAACTAAAACAATGGGAAATCAAAAGTAAACACACTATATTAGCAATTGAAAATCTTGAAAAATAGATACATGCACATGAAGTCAATGAAACACAGTTTAAATATGACATTGCATATGCTAAGTGGGAAAGAGACACTTTTAAAGATAAGATAGATTTGTTAACTAAGAAACTTGCTGAAGTCACATGTGAGAGAGATAGCATAAGACTTAATGTAAGTAACTTAGAAAATGCATCCAAAAGTGTCAATAAATTTATCAATTCACAGATTCATGATAAGCTTAAGACTGGATTAGGATACAGTAATGTACCTCCTCCTTATAACAACAACTACTTTCCTTCCAAAACTGATATTGATATCAATTCTCTTAAAGAAGGAATGAATGATGATGTTAAAAAGGCTGATCCAGTTAAAAGTTTAGAAGAAGATTTGTATTTTTTTAAAAAGTTGAAATAAGAGAGTGGTGTGAGGAAGATGATCAGAGTGATAGTACATCTGAAAATTTTGAATCATCTAATTCATCAAGTGAAGGTTGCAGAAAGGTTACTGGTCTAGTTTCTGAACTAAATGTTGGTAAATTAGAAGAGGGTAAAAGATTGCTTCAAGAACAGGCTAAACAACAGATAAAACAAGTGTTCAATACTAATAATTCTAGAAAGGGTCTAGGACTTGTTAGTAAAACAGTTAAGCAGGAGTCAAAATCTGTGACAAATTTGAATGATAAATGTATTAACTGTGCTTGCAAAACAAGACTTTCTTCACCAAAACCTTTTACTAAAACTGCTCCAAGAGGCAATCAAAGAAACTGGAACCAAATGGTTTCACAAAGATTGGGGCAAAATTTTCAAATGGTCAAAGAAAAGTCTTGTTATATCTGTGGAAAAACTAATCATATTCAACATGATTGTTATCACAATCCTAAGAATTTCACTAGGGTTGCCATTATGGACAGCAGCAAACATGATTAATAAACAAAATTTCAAATCAAAAGTTAATCATGTTGCCACTGTCAAGAGGATGAAGAATACGCCTAACAGTGGTACAACTGCAGCCACTGCTACTAATGCTGCAGTGATACCACCAAATAAAGCCAACAGAGGTAAGAAGACTAATATAGTGGGAAGTGTTACCACTGTTAAGCATGCAGCCACTGCTAGTGTTAAAAATTCCAAAAGAATGTTTACACCAAGTATTGCTACCATTGCTAGAATAATTAACACAAGCCTAAGGGTTACCACTGTTAGGCCTATTCCCACTGTTAAGTCTGAAATTAGTTGGGTTTGGAAACCAAAGAACACTGTTGCATCCAAAGTTTCCAGATCTAACAGTGCATCAAAATCAATTGTCTTCCAGAGAGTTGATTTTAATGATGCACACGGGAAACCCAAGACCAAATTGGTTTGGGTTCTCAAGAGAAACTAATTCTCTTTTTGATATTTGTGCAGAGCAAGCCAAAGAGCTTATGGCATGTTGATAGTGGCTGCTCAAGGCACATGACTGGAGACAAAGGAAAGCTACAGGATTTCAAATCATTTGATGGAGGGTATGTAGCATTTGGAAGTAATCCCAAAGGTGGGAAAATTACGGGCAAAGGAACAGTGCAAAGTGATAAGATAAGTTTTCATGATGTGTATTATGTGGAACAATTGAGGTACAATTTGCTAAGTGTGAGTCAAATCACAGATAAAAAGAATCCAGTCTATTTTACTGACACTGAATGCCTTATCTTGTCCAAGGAATTTAAGATACCAGAAAACATGATTTTAATGAGAATTCCAAGGAAAGATAATGTATATACGTGTGACTTAGCAAATATGTCACCTCAATCTGAGTTAAACTGTCTTATTTCAAAAGCAAGTTTGAATGAATCTGAACTGTGGCATAGAAGGATGTGTCACATGAATTATAAAACCATTAATAAACTTGTCAAAAACAAGCTTGTTAGAGGTTTGCCTGAAAAGGTATATTCATGTGATGATCATTGTGTTTCTTGTCTAAAAGGAAAGATACACAAAACTTCTTTTAAGTCCAAATCTGTGAATACCAACTGCACACCCTTACACTTATTGCATATGGATTAGTTTGGACCAACCAATATAAGTAGTATGGGAAAAAGGTCTTACTGCCTTGTCATTATTGATGATTACACTAGATTTACATGGGTATTCTTTCTTAGAACAAAAGATGAGACAGGTGAAATACTTAGATCATTTATAACTATGATGAAAAATTAAATGGATAAAAAGTTTAAAATCATTAGGAGTGATAATGGAACAGAGTTTAAAAATCATGAGATGGACAAATTCTGTGAAGTTAAAGGTATTAAGAGAGAGTTTAGTGCACCTAGAACTCCTCAACAAAATGGAGTAGCAGAGAGAAGGAATAGGACACTGATTGAGGCTGCTAGAACTATGTTATCTGATGCAAAATTGCCTATGTCCTTCTGGGCAGAGGCAGTTAGCACGGCTTGCTATGTTCAGAATAGGGTACTAGTTGTGAAGCCTCATGACAAAACACCATATGAACTGCTGTTTAAGAACAAACCATTGGTTAGTTTCCTAAAATCTTTTGGATGTCCTTGTACCATTTTAAATACCAAAGATCACTTAGGAAAGTTTGAAAGCAAGGTAGATGAGGGTGTTTTTGTTGGTTACTCAATTCAAAGTAAGGCTTATAGGGTATTCAATCAAAGGACCAGGGTGATAGAAGAATCAATGAACATCACTTTTAATGAAAATATCACTAATCCAGATGGAAAAGGTCCAAAGTCTTTGTTTGATATTGATGCACTTAATTCTGCTTTTAGATATACAACTGCAGATTCTAGTGCAAGTACAAGTGCAGGTACAGGTGCAGGTATAAATGCAGGAATAAGTAATGAATGTGGTACATCTGAATCAGGAATGTCATCTGGAAAGAAGAAAGATTCAGTGGAATACATTGTATTTCCAATATGGTCTCCTGATCCCCCAGAAGTGTTTGACACTTATCAGTCAAAGTCAACACAGAGATTAGAGTCAGAAGAAGCAGATGAACCATCAATTAAACTTGTTGAATCTGACAGTCAAAGCATGGAAGACAGTGAAGAAGAAAATGCGATGAGTCCAACACAACAACTTGATAAGGAGAAGGAGAAGATAGATTATCTGAATTATATGAGTTATACTCCTTTGTCTAAAAGGATCTCAAGAGAGACATCAAGTGAAAGGTCTGGACAAGAAGGTAATTATACCAATTTGGAAACTGAGATACCTGAAACTCCTACATCCAAATACACTGTTCATAGAGATCATCCTCTTGAACAAGTAATTGGTGACGTTGGTTCTACTGTGCAAACTAGACAGCAGACCAAGGTCAATGAAGAGGAACTCCATACCTCTTTATATGTATGCTTCTTATCTCAAACTGAGCCAAAGAAGGCAGTGGAAGCTCTTAAAGATCCCAGTTGGATTGAAGCAATGCAGGAGGAATTGCTTCAGTTTAAGATACAGAATGTGTGGACTTTAGTTGATCTACCAAAGGGAAAAAGAGCTATAGGCACAAAATGGATCTTTAAGAACAAAAAGGATGAAAGGGGTATTGTAATAAAGAACAAAGCAAGGTTGATGGCACATGGGTATACACAGGAAGAAGGTATTAATTATGATGATGTGTTTGCTCCTGTTGCAAGAATAGAAGCAATCAGGTTATTCTTGGCATATGCTTCCTATCATGGTTTTAAAGTTTATCAAATGGATGTCAAGAGTGCCTTTCTGTATGGGACTATTGATGATGAAGTTTATGTTTGTCAACCACCTGGATTTGAAGATCCCAAGTATCCAGATAGAGTATGCAGATTGGAAAAGGCTCTATATGGCTTGCATCAAGCACCTAGAGCCTGGTATGAAACTCTATCTGTTTACTTATTGGAGAATGGTTTTAAAAGAGGTACCATTGATAAAACACTGTTTACCAAGAAGGTTCACAATGATATTCTATTGGTGCAAGTGTATGTTGATGATATCATTTTTGGCTCCACTAATGATATACTGTGCAAGGAGTTTGAGAAGTTAATGCATCAGAAGTTCAAGATGAGTTCTATGGGGGAACTTACTTTCTTTTTGGGACTTCAAGTTAAGCAGAGGACTGATGGCATTTTCATCAACCAAAGCAAGTATGTTAAAGACATTCTGGACAGATTTGGTTATTCAGATGCTAAAATAGCTAGCACACCAATGGAGACACATAAGGCATTACATGCAGATCTTGAGGGGGAGGATGTAGATGTACATCTCTACAGATCTATGATTGGATCCCTCATGTATCTCACTTCATCTAGACCAGACATAATGTTTGCTGTGTGTGTGTGTGCTAGATATCAAGCCAATCCCAAGCAATCACATTTGTATGCAGTAAAGAGGATCTTTAGATATTTAAAGGGTCAACCACAATTGGGCCTTTGGTATCCCAAGAGTTCTTCCTTTGAGCTCATGGCATTCACAGATAGTGATTATGGTGGTGAGAATCTGGATAGGAAGTCTACATCAGGGGGTTGTCAATTTCTAGGAGAAAGATTGGTGTCATGGCAATGCAAGAAGCAGACCACTGTATCCACTTCAACAGCAGAAGCAGAGTATGTTGCTGCATCAAGCTGATGTGCACAAGTACTTTGGATTCAGAATCAAATGCTGGATTATGGTCTGACTTTTCTAAATACTCCTATTTATATTGATAATAACTCTGCAATTAGTATCATTAACAATCCTGTTAAGCATTCTAAGACCAAACACATTGAACTTCGATATCATTTCATAAGAGATTGCAATGAAAAGAGATTGATCCAAATCTTTAAAATTCATACTGATAATCAATATGCAGATCTTTTCACAAAGGCTTTCGATGTGGGAAGGTTTACATTTTTGGTCACCAGTATTGGAATGATCAATCTAACGTAAACTATGTTTGGTATTAGAATAGATACTAACAGTGGTACTGTATAAAGAACAGTGCTTTATGTTCTAAGTGTTTACCACTACTAGCCTTCAGTTGCTTTCAGTTGGTACCACTGTTAGAACATTCTAGCCACTGCTCCTTATAAAGTTGTCACTGCTTGTAAACTTGTATATTACTGTCACTGTTTGTTTTCTAGCTAACCACTGTGCAGGTTCCTAGCTACCGTCAGAAGACATTGCTACTGCTGGAACTAACATTTTATTTTACTTGTTTTGTTTTCTTTAGCTTGATAAAAAAAAATTATAAGTATTCTGCTTATAAAGCTAAATATTTGGCATTGCTAGTACTAAGTTTTGGTTACCTTGGTCGGTTGCCACTGCTAGTGCTACTAGGTGCTGTTAGCTTTCTAAGTATAAGTGCTTGAAAAATTGAATGTTTGCCACTGTTAAGGTATTTTATCATACCTTTCTACTATTAGTTATATTGGGCAATGCTACTGCTAGTTATTTTTCTAGGGCTTGGCTCTGTTCTTATGACTAACAGTATATAAACTTTGAACACTTCAATTTTTCATTACGCTTTCTTATTTTCACACATAACCATTGCGTTTAAACTTCAAATCAAACCCTCACAATCGATTTAACCGTCATGGCTTCTTCTTCAACTGATCTTACACTAAGTGTTTATGAAGAACACAATATGATCGCCTTTTTAATGAAACCCTCATCGGCGCAAAATTTCACACAAATTGTGGATTTTCTGCGTTTGAGTTATATATTTCATGCGCTTACTGTATCTCCAAGGGTTTCCAGGGGTCATTTGAACGAATTTTGGAAGAATGCCCGATTGGAAGTGATTGAGGGCAACCGTCTAGTGGTTTCTATGGTTCAAGGTACCAACGTGGTGATACCTGAGGATTCTCTTCGAGAAGTACTTCTTCTTGATGACGCTTCAGGTATATCTTCTATCGATGACAGAGATTTGTATGATAATCTTAGATTAATGGGGTATGAGGGTGATTACGCACGTTTTACATTTTTTAAATCACTCTTTAGTCCTCAATGGAAATTTTTAATACATACACTTCTCCACTGCTTGTCATCCAAACGAACTGCTTTTAATGAATTTGGTACCCAAATAGCCTATGCACTTGTATGTTTGGCTAAGGGTCAAAAATTTAATTTTTCTAAATACATTCTTGAAGGCATGATCAGAAATATAACAAAAGGGAAAAAGGATATGTTTATTATGTATCCTAGATTTGTGCAACTTGTTTTAAATAAACAAATTTCTGATTTAGTTGCACAAGAACTGATTATTGGTGTTAGTACTCTTTCTGCTAGAACTTTTACAGAGATGAGTAAGAATACCAATAAGAAGTTTTGCTGGGAAGGAAACAGCATTATTCTCTACAATGCTTCATGCTCCTTCCACCACAGATGTAGTACCACCAACTACATCTGAACCAATTAGTGACAGGCCAGTAGTACCAACTGAGTCTGAACACACACTAATTGGGGGTACAAAAAGAAAACAAGGGACCAAACAACCTACCCACTTACAGCCAAAGAAAAAGAAAAGAAAACAGGCAAGTGAGGTTCCTGCTGCTCATTTGTCTCAGCCATCTATTTTATCACAGCAAGTGACCCCACAGGAGATGGGTGGTCATTCTGGAAGGGCTGCCACTACTCCTTCTAGTCCACTGACTGAGGAGGGTAGTGGTAACATCAATAAGACCCAACCAGAGGCAACTTCTATTGCTGAACCTACGGGTAATGAAGCAGGTGAAGGTCCCAGTACCAAGAAAAAGGGAACTTATGTTGACCATGCTAGGCATGAGGCAGAAGATGTTTTTGTCAATGATTCATCTAGGAGGTCACACTCTAATGATGATGAGACTAGATCTCACATTGAATTGACGAATGTACAATTGACAGAGGCAGTTGATTTACTTTGGGAGAAATTGGTGAAGGAGAAAAGGGTTAATAAAGCTCAAGATGTTAAAATTGCAGAGCAAGCTGCTAAGATTGATGAGCAAGGGAAAGTTATTGATGAACTCAAGGAAAGGCTTGCTGTGTTAGAAGCTTTATTGGTGTGGAACACTTTCAAAAAGGGGGAGAAGAATGCAGAAAAGATGGTTGATGATGATGTGTTTATGTATGATCATGCGGATGAGGTTGTGGGTGAAACAGATGTTATGTCTAATGTTAACACTGAAGTCTTGGAAGATGATATGCAGACTGAAATTGTTGAAAGTGTTATGCAAAAGACTGATGAGAGGGTTGATGGTGAGACAGAGGTGATTATTGAGGTAGAAGATGGTGAAGAGGTGGTACAACCAGTGGATGATGTGGTGAGTATGGAAACTGAACAGGTGAAAGGTGATGGTGATGATGCAGAGGCAAAGGGGGAGTCAATGCCAAGATCAGATCCTAAGCTTACATATGGCAGGAAGAAATCTGTACCATTGTTCAGCATAAAAGCTAAAAAGATGGAAGAGATCAGAAAATCAAAGTCCAGTAGTCCTACTGCTAAAGTGGCTACCACTGCTACAACTACTTCCACTGCTACCACTACCACTGTTAAAACAAAACCAACCACTCTTAGAACTCCAGAAGTACCTTTTGTCATCAAAGAATCTAGAGTGGACAAACCTGAGTCTAAGCTTCCAAAGATTGATCCAAAAGACAAAGGTAAGGGCAAATTGGTGGAAAAGCCAAAGTTGAAGAAGGTGACACAGAATGTTGAGCATGACTTGGAGTATGCTATGAGGTTGCAGGCTGAATTGGATGAACAGGACAGACTTGAAACTGAAAAGAGAGCTGCTAAATCTCAAAAGTCTGTGCCAGTCAAGATGAAAGAATATGAGGTTGATGAAGTGGATGTGATGCTTGAGAATGGTCAGATTGTAAAAATGGCTAAAGAAGCCAGCAGAGTGTATGCAGATATGAAAGCAAAGGGGTTAAATGATGATACTGTATATCATGCTTATGAAGAAAAGAAAAAGGGTAATCCTCTGCAGATGGCATTAAAGAAGAAAATTGAAAGAGAGAAGAAGGAGAAAAAGGAAAAAGAAGCTGCTAAGAGGAGAGCAAAGAAACCAACAAGGGCTGAATTGAAAAATGATCTGGTATGTAAGTTAAGAGGAGATAGGATTCCTACAGGACAATTGAGGAAAATGTCACTGGAACAATTGCAAAAGATGTATGATAATAATCCTTATGTCAATCCTGAAGCAAAGAAAAGATTAGAAAAGAAAAGAAAAGATGATGCAGAGATTCAAAGAAGATTACAGGAAAGATATGATCTGATTGATGAAGAGCTTGAGAAGGAAAAGGAATTGAAATTGAAAATTGAAGGTGTTAGAAGGTCATTTTCTAAATTTCAAGAGATGGATGATAATGTTTGTGATTTGGATAGGGATGAGGAGATATTAGAACAGATGATTGTAGTTAAGCCTGACAGATTAGAAAACATCAATTTGGATGGTGAAGAATACTCAGAAATTATCAAATGGGAAGCAGTATTGATAGCAACTGAAGAAATGGCTTATGAAATAAGGATTGAAAGAAAGAATGGAGTTGTAAGCTTTCACAAGTCAATGCAGGATATTCTGAAAAGAATTCACAAATTTGATGTATATGATATGTATAAGATAGAAAAGGATTTGAAAAATCTTAAAGCTAGTCTTGAAAGGCATGTGTGGGAATGGATACAAATGATGTTTGAGCCTGAGATGTATGGAGATATGTTTTTGTGTGCTGAGTTAGTTGCTTACTGAAGACATTTTGCTAGAGCAGGAGTGCAGTGTATTTTTCTCAAGAATGGTAAATATGTGTATATGTTGGAAGAGAGAGAGTACATTCTGAGCATAGTACTGTTGAGACAACTAATGGAAAAGAAATTGCAAGTTGCAGTGAAGACTGAAAAAGGCAAAGACATTATCTACTGGATTATGAATCAATTCTATAAGAGAGATCAAGCAAGCAAGAAAAGATAAAACTCTCCTACAAAAGAATGAAGCTGAATGCAGAAACTTAATGCAATGCAAGATTGATCAAGTTTAGGGGGAGATTGTTGGGATCTGAGCTTATTTGACAAGTGTTGAAGTCTAGCCACTGTTCGCTTTAATGACAACCACTGCTAATGTAGAAGCAGTGCCACTGCTGGAAGGATTGAAGAACTAGCCACTGCTAGTGAAATTGTAGAAGCAGTGCCACTGTTAGTGTAAGTATACTTGTGTCTGTAAAGGGAACTTACTACCAATGTTGGTATAACATAAGTTGCTCCCACTGTTGATGTTTATAAGTCGGTTAGAGTTATTTATGGGATAGATTTGATTTCCACAATAACTAGAGATTGTATAGGACTCTATGTATTATAAATAAAGATCCTTAGACCTAGATTAGTTTATTATTAGTTTTACGCAGCTTCAAGGTTTTCTGTAACCCTAATACTTATGTGTATTCATCTTATATCATTAATAAGATTGAAGCTTTTGATAATCAATTGTGAATTACTTATTGTTTAATTCTTGATCTTCTTAATATTATTGAGTGTGATTCCGCAACTTCTCAATAATAATTCAACGCTTATAGAATTGTTTATTAGATAATTCTGGGTTTAACAGTACGGATGGGTTTAAGAATGATGTGATTCAATCTCCTTTTCAATCACCAGTTCGGATTCGAAATGCATAACAAGAGCAAGTTCTGATTCTAAACGCATACATCGACACACTCAAGAATCGAAAAAGTGAAGCATTAAAAATGAATGCTTTTCATATGGCTCAAGATACCTCACGAATCGAAGTTGGGTTGTTGTGTGCTTAGTCATGCGATGCTCTTTATGGGATTACTAAACTAATTTTTCAAAAGAAGTTGTATTTTATTTATCCTTTTTCCCAAAGTAAATTATTCTTCGTCTAAAATTTTTCATTTTCAACACTTTTTTTGAAAATTTTGTTTACTTTTTGGAGAAGGATGGTTTTATAAAGAGCAACGATTTTAGAATCAAGCATATACCATTATCAATTTTACAGTAGTGCAACTACTGCTACCCCACACTTAAAGAAACATCATCCTCGATGTTATACTAAGCTCTGAATGGGGTAAAATCCCACACTTAGGGTTTTAAACATCTAAGTCGCATTCTTTCAGTGTGTGTTGGGTTTGAGTCCCACACTTAGTGATAAGCATATTGGATATGGTATATTTAAAACGAATGAAAGAGACGGTATAGAAGTACTCCCCGGTGGTTGTAGTGTTCCTTTGGTGCATTTATCGGCTCCGTCTTGTTTGGTGCATTCTTGATCAAGTCTTCTTGTGATTGGTCTCGTAAGTGTGAACACTTCGGATCTATGATTCTTCGGGTGTTGATGCTTTCTTACAGGCTAGAGCATGTTTCGTATGATCCGAGTGTGAAAGATAGTCGGAGATTTCATCACTTCTTGGAAAGTTAAATTGCAGAAATGTAAAAACACGAGTTGCCTCCCGAGAAGCGCTCTTTTAAAGTCGAGAGCTCGACTTAGTCCTTTCTTCTTCAGATGATGCTGGATGTGTCTGTGGTGCTAGAGTGGTCACTGTGGTTCCTAGGTAAGCTGTAGCGTGGAGGGAAGTATCGCGAGAATTGCTCTATCATGTCGGCAATGAGAGTTGGTGGAGTGGTAGATTCCATCCTGAAGCTCTTAAAGTGATCAGTGGCCAGTCGGTCGAGGATTTCCATCCGATAGCTGATGTATCGAACTGCCCTTGTGACCGGTCCGTTAGGATCGATTCGTGTGAAAACGTAATAATGATCTAGCTCTAGATTGTTTAGATCTTGATCTAGGATATAATAACATTGACAATAATATGCAGCGGAATAAGAACAAATCAATGTTATCACAACAAGCCCCAATTTTATTTGATCAGAATAAAACGGTTATACAAATATAACAGGATCAAGAAACCTTGATCTTGAGGCTAAACAAAAACTCTTAGACGTCTACATTATTGTGCACACTTTTTCCTACGTCCCTAATGTCTCTTTATATAGTAGAGATATTAGGGTTTACAAGAAAACCTAACTTGCATAGGAATTAAACTTAATATTACAGATTAAGTCCTAGTTTCATCATTCTTTATTTATGCATATTTTGTTTTGTAATCATCAAATCTAGAATCCCTACAATCTTCCCCTATTTGATATTACAAAACAATCTTCATGAATGAAACCATCTTCAATGCTTCCCCTTGACTTAATATCTTCTTGAACATGTCACCACCCATACTAAGCTGCAAAATCAATATCCTTCTTCCCCTTTTTGTAATAATCAAATATGAATCTTTTGCAACTTGTAAACACTTCCCCTCAAGTGGTACATGTAGATGATGATACATTAAACAGTAAGCTTCCCCTAAAATATATTCACCATCTCTTGAATCTCTTGACTCTATGTAATGATCACCGATGAAGAAAATAAAATACAAAAAACTTAATAAAGAAATAAGTCTTCCAAATTTGTACCTTATATCTTGTACTATTCACAACGTCGAACTTATAATCCTATGTATAAGTAGATCACAATCTCTTTGACAAAAATCCTTATTTTCCATAATAAGTCACCGAGCACACCAAACTCTTCTAAGTGATAGCAAATGTGTGCATTGAGCATCATAAGTTTGTAAATCTCACACGTTTGCTAGATTTGTCAAGTCTTCGTCGTCACCATACAAACCAAACAAGTTATCTTCAAAGTTCTTCATCCTCCACTTTGAGATATGATAAGATACAAACCTGTCAAACTCAACTACAATATCAAATAAGCTATAATCGATCTTCTTCGTAATCACATCTTCAAAAATAATCTTCAAAAACGAGCCATAAATCAATAAAAATAAATTGTTATGAAAAAAATTCCAATCGAGATCCAAAACCATCAGTTGAGCTAACAGTTATAACAATTAGTACTAACAGTGTTAACTATTTTGTACTAACAGTTGTAACTGTTATAACTAACAGTTTTAACAGTTTACACTAACAGTTTTAAAAACTCACCAACAGAGGTAATTTTTCCTTGAATTCCACAAACAGTGGTAACGACACCAAAAAGTTACCCTAACAGTGGTAACATTCACAATCAGTGGTAATTTCCTTCCACTAAATTGTTCCCACAAAGTTTCTCCAGTTTGCAGCACATAATTAACATTATTGCTTCCGATCCTACAATATTTGACTTATCAGAGTCAACATTAGATGACAACTCACTTTCTTCTTTCTCAGCTTTAGAAGGATCAGTAGATATTCCATTAGTCGTCATTAGGTATCTCGTGATATCCCCATGCTGCGAAGCATGAACATCAATATTTGACTCGGCTTCATAACCATTATCAGTAGCATCTCTTACCACCATGTTTTTACTACTACCCTCTTGTAATCCATTGCTCAGAACCACAAACAAATCCAGTTCAGAACTTGTTCTCCTAGTTTTTTTCTGTTCAACCATGTTTGACTCACTCTAGAAGCACCATAATCAACATTACAGAAGCTGCTTTATTCGATTAGAATTTAATGAAAACTCTAATATCATATAACTTGAATATACAACTATCACTTCTGCTATCCTGCTTCAACTCTTCTAAACATGAAAACCCTAGCAATCATACTCATCATGTTGCTTTCAGGTCACCTTTCTTCTTCGTGTAATTAACCTGCTTCTTTAAAGAACATATGAAACAAGAAACCCCAAATAAATTTTACCTCAAACGAACTTGAAACCTTAATTGTACCTTAAGCTAGCAAATCGTCCAACATCTAATCAAGAATAAAACCACAATCTGATTAAGCGATCAGCAGCAACGAGTTATAACCATAAGCCAAGTAATCCTACCAAAGTAAACCTCACAAACCCTACAATCCATCGGAGAACCAGAAACCACCACACAGAAACCCTAATCTGCCTTGAAAAAAACACACAACCTGGTAGATGACAATCTGATCAACTTGGAATCAGCAAGTATGAATTTAAACCATGAAGCTACAAATCGTATGATGAAGTGTATGAATCAGAATTCCTCAATTAATGAATAACACCATGTCGGCAATCGAAGAGCTAACCATAATATCGGCAAACCAAAAGAAAATACCGACCATGAATATTAAATTGATACAATGTCGGCAGAAGTAAACTTCATATGCAAGAAAAGAAATTATGAGTAATAAACAAATCATTGTCATCAATTATGAATCCCACTCAGAATAATTAATTAATATATCAACAAAAGTGATATTCTAATCAATCGATTTAATTACTTGATGAATTGGATATTGATGTGGTGTAGGATATGAAGGTTTGGTGGTGACGGCTGTATATCAATAATTCATAACAGGATTTGTATACGTACGAATGAATAATCAAACTTTATCTTCAATCTCGTAAAACTTGTATATCCTAGATCACGAGCCACCTTGCTCTGATACCAATTGTGAAAACGTAATAATGATCTAGCTCTAGATTGTTTAGATCTTGATCTAGGATATAATAACATTGACAATAATATGCAGCGGAATAAGAACAAATCAATGTTATCACAACAAGCCCCAATTTTATTTGATCAGAATAAAACGGTTATACAAATATAACAGGATCAAGAAACCTTGATCTTGAGGCTAAACAAAAACTCTTAGACGTCTACATTATTGTGCACACTTTTTCCTACGTCCCTAATGTCTCTTTATATAGTAGAGATATTAGGGTTTACAAGAAAACCTAACTTGCATAGGAATTAAACTTAATATTACACATTAAGTCCTTCTAGTTTCATCATTCTTTATTTATGCATATTTTGTTTTGTAATCATCAAATCTAGAATCCCTACAATTCGAGTGCAGGTGTGAGTTCTAACAATTTCACGCTGGGGGTGGTTTCTGCCTATTGAGCTGATTAAAGCCATGAATTGAGTCTTCACTTCTTGAAAGTCTTCAGCTAACGGGTCTCCTCCAAAAGATCGGGTTGCTTGGCATACTTGTCTGATGAGTTGATGTTGCTCACGGTCGAAGGGAAAATCTGAGTCTGTGAAGATGTAGATTAACTTACTGAATATTTCACGATATCCGTTGCGGTAAGCGTCAATTTCTATGTCTTCTTCCTCGTACATTCCACGCAGTCGATCTATTACATAGGATCCTAAGTTGACTGGTGACATGTGCCAATAACGTGTTGGAATGTCACGAGTGTTTTCTTCGAATGATGCTTGATTCAGTTCATCAACTATTAGTTCAACGTGATGACCTATAGTTGAGTGAATGACGATCCTGAAGTTTTCTGGAGTTGTGAGATGTTCTCCAGTTTCGATGAGATCTAGAAGAGTTCTAAGATCTCCCACCATTCTTATGTCAGTATAATTTTGTGGATTTCCAGTAGCTCTTTCAAGATGGGTCCTCATGGATGCTAGCGTAGCCTTTTGACTTGATGAGTAGGGAAAAGCTGATCCGGCTAAGGCACAATATACTTTTTGGTATATTTGCCTTTGGTTGCTGCAGAACTCGATTTCTCCCATTGGGTAGTCTGGTCTTTCTGGCTGTTGAGCTTCTCTGGTGACTTGTTCTTGAAGGGAATCGGAGAATTCTTGGATATGTTTGAGCAAAGTCTGGGGTACTGGTTCTCCATAATTGGCGAGATATGAATCATATGCTCTTTCAATCTGCCTGATCAGGTGTCTCTGAGTGGTGTTGTATTCATTGGTTGACTCTTTGATAGCCTCCACAATGATGCGCACATCGGTGTATTCATCAATTAGTTCGATCATGTCCTCGTGAGTGTCGATGAGGGGAATCTCTAGTCTTTCAGCTGTGATGACGGGTGAATTTGGTGGAGCAAGAGGAGTTTTTGGAATAGAGCGTTCATCGATAGTGACGTCAATAAAATCGCCATCAAATTTGATACTCTGGTAGTCGGAATCTTCGTCTCGCGAGTCTGGGAATTGGTGGAGTTCTTCGTCTGAGGGAGCATTGTTGAAAGGTTGAGTACTGTCGACTTTGATGGTTCTGACTTCCGTGATGGTGTTTTGAAGGTTTTCTTCAGCAAAGCTTCCTGGTTGTCGTGCCTTATATGCAGAAATTCTTTGTAGGAGTTTAGCATACAGGTCAGGGTGATGTGATGTTCGGAGTTTTTCTTCAAAAGTATCTATGTCTCGGAGTTGGGTTCTGGTAAAGGGTTTCGATGGATCGAGATAAGAGTCGAGAATTTTCCCATTCTTTTGAGATGAGTGGATCTAAGCTCTTGGTGGATGGCTCCATAATCAAAGGATTCTTCTGATGAAGTGTAGTCTTTGCAGTCTTGTATTCTCTTGACTTCAGCCATCTGTGGTGAATCAGTTTGATCTTCATCTTCCTCCATTTCTTCCTCTTCTTCAGGTTCTTCTTCTTCCATTTCTTCCGTTCTTTCATCTTCCTCTTCGGGTTCTTCCTCTTCTTCCTCAGGTTCTGATTCGTCCTCCTCGGATTCTTCTTCTTCCTCAGCGTCTTGATACTCCCCGTCCTCGTCTCGGTCTGTTTCAGTGTCGTAGATCAAGGTTGTTGGTCGAGTGAAGCATCGTTCTTCTTCGGGGTCTGATTCATCATCGGAACAAATTCTGCCTGTTGATATAGCTTGGCATTCTTCTTGTTCTGGTGTACAGTCTGGTTGGTCGATCTTCTAAGTGATGCTTTCACCATGTGCTCGTAGAACAATCGTATGGTTATACACATCAATCACTGGCTGTGTTCATAAATGGTCTTCCAAGGATAATCGGGATGTTTATGTCCTCGTGGATATCCATTACCACAAAATCCGTCGGAAAGAAGAATTTGTTAACTTGAACTAAGACGTTCTCAGTTATTCCTTTTAGGTATCTAACAGATTGGTCAGCTAGCTGGACAGTCATCTTAGTGGTTTCAAATTTTCAAGTTCTAGCCTCTTAAACAGGGAGTAGGGCATAAGGTTAATGCTAGCTCCTAGGTCGGCTAAAGCGCTGATATCTCCGGATTGGTAAATAGAACAAGGGAGTGTGAATCTACCGGTATCTCCTAGTTTTTCAGGAAGGCTATTCTTAAGTAGGGCTGATGTTTCAGAACTAAGGGGAATGTTGTTTACTTCGGGCAGTTTATCCTTAGTGGATAGCAATTTCCTCATATATTTATTTCGACCGGGAACTCTAGACATGGTATCAAGGAATTTTCCATCTAGCTTAAAGGATGATAATTTCTTAGGTTGGGCTTTAAGTCTAGCGTGATAAGGGATCCTAACCTCTTTGTTCATGGTCGGAGTGGTTTCCACAGCTGGTATCTTGATCTTTGGTTCTTCTTTTACTGGTACAGCAGTAGGAGGTGGAGTGGCTGCTTCAGTTGTGGTAGTGAGTTGCTTTGCTTCCTCAACATGTGGGTTGTGAACCGTGTTGCTAGGCAAACTTCCTCTGGGTCTATTATCAAGACCTTGTGCCAATTGTCCAATTTGGGCTTCCAAATTCTTTAGCACGGTCAATTGGTTTCTCATAAAGAGGTCGGCTTGATCTTGTCTAGCGGACGTCTTTTGCTTGAGTAGGTGTTGACCTTGCATGAATTGGGTGAAGGCGTCATCTGAACTTGAAGCTGGGGCATTTGTCTTTGCAGGTTGTTCAGCGGTTTGGTTTGTATCAGAAGTGCGAGGGGTTGGTTATAAGAAGGTTGTGATTGTTGTGGGTAAGGTGGGTATCTAGGTGGGTATCGGGGTTGGTATGGTTGGTTGGTTCTTTGTGGGAATGGAGGTCCTCTAGGTTGGTTATTGTTTTGGTTAAAACCGGGTGGAAAATTCTGTGGTCGAGCGGGAACCTGAGCATAGTAGACTGTGCCATCTGCTTCTTCGTATTCCACTTGGTATTCACCAGATGGTTGTGGGTTAGTACAATGTTGACAGACTTGCACTTGGTGTACTTGGTGCTGTTGTTTATTAAGTTCTCCAAACTGTTTGACAAGTGAGTCCATTTTCTCCGTTAATACTTTAAGTGCTTCGACTGGAACTGGATTCGATGCAGCGATAGGTACTGAAGATGTTGAGTGATCTCCAGAGTTCCAATCATGGTGATGCATGGTCATATTCTCTATTAGGTTCCATCCTTCTTCGTCGGTCTTTGCCATGAAGCTCCCTTGTGCAGCAGCATCGAGGGTGGTTCGGTGGTTGGGATCTAAACCATTGTAGAAGGTACACAATTGCGTGGATTTGTCGAGACGGTGATTGGGGCACTTCTTCAAGGCTCCTTTGAATCGTTCCCATGCGGTGTATAATGACTCATCAAAAGCTTGTCGGAAATTCATGATGTCGTTTCGAAGTTTGGTTTGTTTAGAAGGCGGAAAGTATTTGGTAAGAAACTTTGTCGCCATTACCGTCCACGAAGGGATAGAGCCGGTCTCTAAACCTTCAAACCATGTTTGCGCATGATGACTGAGCGAATAAGGGAAAAGATACAAGCGGATTGTAACACCCGCTAAATTAGGACTAGTGATTAGTGCCTAACTCTCTGTTAATACATGTAACTAGTTCTGTGTTAGGCTAATTAATGTACCGATATATATATATTGTTGAATATATACGAATATGCGATTTGATTAAATCGTACAAATTTCAAATCGAATGTAATTCGGTTCAAGTAAATACGGATGTTGGTGAACATTTTTTATTAAATAGTACAACATTATTTAATAACGCTACGATATCCAAAATATTATTTCGATAATATTTCAATTACGTTTCGTATTGTATACTAAACGTCTACGCGACTTACACACTTAACACACAAACAAACGAAACCATTTAAGTTATTAAGTATTTGGTAAAATACTTCAACAAAAATAATGAATAAACATTTGTATTTTAAAACATATATTTAAATGTATAAAATAATTATTTAACGTTTAAACGAACACCGCACGGAGTTTTAAAGTGGAGACCCACACGTCGGTGGGCCCCCACCAAAACCGGCCAAGGTGAGGGTCACCACCTCCCTCACCCTCACTTTCTCACTATCCTCTCTATCTCTCTTTCTTTTCCTCTCTTTTTTCTCTCATTCCACCAACAAACCACCATCACCATAATTTACAAAATAACACCACCAAACTCGCTCAAGTCGTTTTACTCCTTTGGAAGAAAAGATTCACCGCGCCACGATCTACATTTCCATCTTTTCGGATTCTCGATTCACCACTTTGTAAGTTTCCGACAAAAACCCGAAACCTTTCGATTTCAAGTGTTTTTAAGTTCTAGTTGTTTCTTTAAGCTTAAAATGTCCAAATATGGGTTGGGTAAAAGTCTCAGGTCAAAAGGAGTCCGGAAAACACCTTTTCGGCTCATTTTCCGGCCAACAGCGCGTTATGTCGCAGAGGCTCTAGGCCACCTGCGACATAAGCATTTATGTCGCTCAATCAGACCATATGTCACATATAGCGACATAAGCCAATATGTCGCACTAATCACGGATGTCGCATATAGCGACACAAATAGTTATGTCGCAGAAATTACAGACGTCGCATATAGCGACACAACGCCCTACGTCGCATTAAATTGCAGATGTCGCCCTTAGCGACACAAGCCCTTATGTCGCAGATATGATCTGTGACACAATAGACTATGTCGCACTTAGCGACACAAAGCCGTATGTCGCATGCTATGTCGCATGAAACAGAACCAAGAAAACACAAATTTCACTAAATGTCGAGACCTAAAATTATCACTCGATTTCACCCAAATTCAAGTCCAGATGCGTTTTTCACCAAAGCAATTTAGTAGAAATAAAAATTTTTCAACTAATCAAATCAAAGTCCTCCGTCAGTATAGTCTGGTAATACGAAAGTAGCGTGAATATTAGTATATGGTACATATAGGATTGACCCACCTCGTCCGGGTTACTCGCGCTAACATCTGCAACGGACGTACTAATATTTGGGAAAACGAGTGTAGATTAGGCACTCGTGGAGGCACCTCGCTCGGAATTCTCTATATGGGACCCGACTCTCGAGTTAAGCTCAGACTATGCGCTCATGGTTGTATACACTATCAGTATCATTTGCTGGATGCAAATCAACATTTAAATCTTGCGGTTCACACACTATTATTTGATATCTAAACCTGTGAGCTCACCAGCGTTAGTTGACCCATTTTAGCATGTATCATAGGTACTCAGCAGTAGGACTGGATTGCCCATCAGGAATGCATAGTAGCTCGAGTCTTCATGCAAACTTCATAGATTTCATTGCATTATTAGATTTTGTATAACTAATTATGTATTTAAATCTCTCATATTACGAACATGAGCTATCTATGAGTTCAAATTTTTGTAAACCTTTTTATATTAATATATTTTGGTAAAACGACGCATATAGAGTCATTTGCTATATATCTGTGTGCTTTGATTATTGATTAGTAACACCCAAATCATGCTTCCGCAAAATATTAAATTTGGGGGTGTTACAGATTGGTATCAGAGCCTAAGGTTATAGTGAACTAGGTTGCATTTAGTGGGCCTAGACTATAACCGTTAGGCAGTATTCCTTATTAAGTATGATTAGGTTCAGTGACTACATGGTATTGGTTTAATTTAACATAGCCTGATCAACTATGTACAATTAAAAGGATATGATGTAGGATCCGAAAGGAATCATGACTGAACAAGATACACTAGTTGACTCTGACCACGAGAGAAACCGGGACTCTAACTTGTATATGTTAGACACCTTAGGCTATTATGTGATATATATATACATAGATAGGCCTCGCTCTTACTCAATATCTTAGGCTATATTATATAGGTATTATATGAATATAGGCCTCATTCTTTCTAACGCTTTGTCTCAAAATGGCAAACACACCACCCAATTCGTCACACTCTCAATCCGGGTCGCAGAACCCGAGGGTAGCTAGGAGGAACGCCAGGTTGCCTCGAGTTGGCCCGTACCCCACTCACTTCACTCTACCGGCCTTGGCCGCTAGGCTGGACCGTCACGAGCAACGACTTCGCACCATGGATGTCGCTTTGCAAGAAACCAATGAAAATTGGAGACTCACAGCGCTTGAGCGTATCAACCAAGTCTCAGAAGATCACGAAAACACCGTTAGCAACATGAACATACTCCACGACCGGGTAGTGGAATCACGAGTAGAAGTCGAGCTTTTACGACTCAGGTTGGAACAATGCGAGCAACGCCTGCAAGAGGCCGAAGAATACTCAAGGATGCTAGTACAACGACTTGCATTGGCGGAAGACAACGCCCGACAAACCAGCAGACTCGCAGTCATCGTGGATCGACTTGTCACACTAATGGAAAGGATCAACTTGCATTAGAACTAGTGTGGCTGTCATCTTTTAATCTATATCTATCCATGTAGGACTCTTACTATTCGAACCGTATGTAAGAATTCCCGGTACCTTTTGTACCCCCCATATTATGTAATCTTTTGAAAACTCGTGTCATGTACCAAACTTGGCTATTTTCAATGAAATATAATTATCACTTTGTATTGTATATTCCAGCATATACACCTGTGATATATCAGAATGTCACACAAGAATCTAATTGCCTTTTCTTGATCTTACTCAGCAAAATGCCACCGAAGCGATTCACCTTCAGTGAAACTGAAATTGCCCAACTCATAGCCCAAAGCATGGCTCAAGCTATGGCTACCCGACAACCCAGTTCGGGCAGCGAAGACACAACTGCCAACGGGCCTCAATCCAAACCTTGTTCATACAAGGACTTCCTGAGCTAAAAACCCTTGAACTTCAAGGGAACTGAAGGAGCCATCGGACTGATCAGATGGTTCGAGAAAATGGAGTCCGTCTTCCACATCAGCAAGTGTGCGGAAGAGGACAGAGTCAAGTACTCCACCTGCACCCTCGAGGATGGTGCACTCTCATGGTGGAATTCATATGCCCAGTCTGTGGGTATTGATACCGCCTACCTACTCCCTTGGGAGGAACTGAAGACAATGCTTACTGCTAAGTATTGTCCCATCGAACAACTCCAAAAGCAGGAGGAAGAGTTCTGGCGCCTAAAGGTGCAAGGAACTGACATTGACGGATATACCGTCAGATTCCAACAGCTTGCCATCCTTCGCCCAGCAATGGTGAGCACCGAACCTGATAAGATCCGAAGGTACATCCGTGGTCTTCCGGAACCTGTCCGGGGGAACGTCGCCTCCTCAAACCAGACCACCATTGATGGTGCTATTCGATTGGCCCATGAACTCATGGCCAAGAACGAGAACCCGGAACCACCCACTTCTTCCTCCAACCATCTCAAAAGAAAGTGGTCCGACAACCACAACAACTCCCAAAACAAGAAACCCGACACCATCAAGGCCTATAACTCAACCACCGACACCAAACGGGGTTACACAGGGAACAAGCCCTACTGTTCCAAATGCAACCGCCACCATGAAGGCTCTTGCGGTCCCTATTGCAATAACTGCAAGAGGCATGGCCACCTCACCAAGGACTGTAGGTCCACCGCCAACAACAACAACTCCAGCAACAACACCAGACCACACCGAGCCTGCTATGAATGCGGGAACCCTGGGCACTATAGGAATGAATGCCCGAAACTGAAGAACAAGGCCAAAAACAACAACAACAACAATGCTAAGGGTAGAGCCTTTGTACTCAATTCTGGGGACGCCCGCCAGGACCCGAATGTGGTCACAGGTATTTCCTCCTCAACAACTTAACTGCCTCTATTCTATTTGATACTGGTGCCGATAGGAGCTTTATTTCCGATGAGTTTTACTCCCTACTTGACATCACCCCTGTTGCTCTAGATGTTAAGTACACTGTAGAACTAGCAAACGGTAAACTCATAGAAACTGATAGTGTGATACCTAATTGCACTTTAAACTTAGCCAACGAAACCTTTTCGATAGATCTTATGCCCTTTGAAATTGGAAGTTTCGACGTCATCATTGGCATGGACTGGTTGTCCAAACACCGAGCCGAAATCGTCTGTTATGACAAAATCGTCCGCATCCCTCTCGCTGTCGGTAGAACCTTGATCATACAAGGGGAGACCGGTGGGACGAGACTAAATATCATATCTTGTCTAAAAACCCGAAAATTTCTCAGAAAGGGTTATCCTGCAATCCTCGCGCACATCACAGAGAAAAAGTCGGAGGAGAAACGACTTGAGGATGTGCCAATCGTTAGAGACTTTCCCGAAGTCTTTCCGGAAGAACTACCTGGTTTACCTCTACTTAGACAGGTTGAGTTCTCGATCAATCTCATGCCGGGTGCCGCACTGGTTGCCCGAGCACCGTACCGATTAGCCCCATCCGAACTTCAGGAACTGTCCACCCAGTTACAGGAACTTCTGGACAGAGGATTCATTAGACCGAGTTCTTCACCTTGGGGAGCTCCGATCTTATTTGTTAAAAAGAAAGACAGTTCTTTCCGAATGTGTATCGACTATCGAGAGTTGAACAAGTTAACCGTTAAGAACCGGTATTCACTTCCTCGCATCGATGACCTGTTTGACCAACTTCAAGGGTCGAGTATTTATTCAAAGATCGATCTTCGGTCAGGTTATCATCAACTTCGAGTTCGCAACACCGACATCCCGAAAAATGCTTTCCGAACTCGTTACGGGCATTATGAATTTCAGGTGATGCCCTTCGGTTTAACAAACGCACCAGCTGTATTCATGGACCTTATGAATCGGGTGTGCAAACCTTATCTCGACAAGTTTGTCATTGTCTTTATCGATGACATCCTCATCTATTCGCGCAACGAACGAGAGCATGCGCAACACCTCAAAACCGTCCTAGAACTGCTCAAACATGAGGAGTTATATGCCAAGTTCTCCAAGTGTGAGTTCTGGATACAATCCGTTTAATTCCTTGGACATGTTGTTAATAGACAAGGAATTCACGTCGACCCATCAAAAATCGAGGCTATCAAAGACTGGCAAGCGCCAACTACTCCAACCGAGGTACGCCAATTTCTAGGATTGGCCGGTTATTATCGTCGATTCATCGAAAATTTCTCCAAAATAGCTCAACCACTCACGACACTGACTCAGAAGAAAAAGAAGTTCAATTGGACTGATAAACAAGAGTCAGCATTCCAGCTATTAAAACTTAAGCTTTGCAGTGCTCCTATTCTATCCTTACTCGAACGCACCGACTACTTCGTGGTATACTGCGATGCTTCCACCAAGGTCTCGGTTGCGTGTTGATGCAACGAGACAAGGTCATTGCTTACGCTTCCCGATAACTCAAATTTCATGAGAAGAACTACATGACTCACGACCTCAAGCTAGGGGCCATGGTGTTCGCTCTCAAAATCTGGAGACACTACCTTTATGGTACCCGAAGTACCGTATTCACCGATCATAAAAGTCTCCAACACATCTTCGACCAAAAAGACCTTAATATGCGATAGCGTCGCTGGGTCGAGTTGCTCACCGATTATGACTGCGAGATCAAATACCACCCAGGCAAGGCAAACGTTGTTGCCGATGCCCTCAGTCGAAAGGAACGACCGAAACCACTTCGAGTTCGAGCCCTCAGTATGACCATTCACAATGACCTCACCATTCAGATTCACACTCGAAAGTCAAAACCGAATATCAAAAACCTTATAGTTTACTCCAACAACCCAACATTCCGAAATGGAAATGGGAACAAATTGCCATGGATTTCATAACCAAACTACCCAAGTCTTCGAGCGGTTGCGATACCATTTGGGTGATCGTTGACCGACTCACCAAATCTGCTCATTTCCTGGCGATCAAGGAAATCGATAAAATAGAACGCCTCTCACAAATCTACATCAAAGAAATTGTTTCTCGACACGGTGTCCCAACCTCGATTATCTCTGACAGGGACGCTCGTTTCACATCTCACTTTTGGCAATCACTCCAAAAATCGTTGGGTACCCGGCTTGATATGAGTACCGCATACCATCCTCAAACCGATGGCCAAAGTGAACGAACTATTCAGACACTAGAAGACATGCTACGAGCCTGCGTAGTTGACTTCGGTGCAAACTGAGAAAGACACCTGCCATTGTGCGAGTTTTCCTACAATAACAGTTATCATACCAGCATTAAGGTTGCACCATTCGAGGCGCTGTACGGTCGTAAGTGCCGATCACCGATCTGTTGGACCGAAGTGGGAGACAGTCAACTCACTGGTCCTGAACTCATACACGAAACCACCGAGAAAATTTTCGAAATCCAAAACAGACTCAAAGCCGCACGTGATCGTCAGAAAAGTTATGCTGACGTGAGACGCAAACCACTCGAGTTCCAAGTTGGGGATCGAGTACTTCTTAAAGTATCGCCTTGGTAAGGCGTAATCCGATTCGGCAAGCGCGGGAAGTTAAATCCAAGGTACATTGGACCTTTTGAGATCCTCGAAAGGATTGGCCCTGTGGCATATCGACTGCAGCTGCCAGCTGAGCTCGGCAGCGTGCACCCTACTTTTCACATTTCTAACCTAAAGAAATGCATGTCTGATGAGACACTCATCCTCCCACTCAACGAGATTAGCGTCGATGACAAACTTCATTTTGTTGAAGAACCTGCGGAAATCATGGACCGTGAGGTCAAACAACTCAAACAAAGTTGTATTCCCATCGTTAAGGTCAGGTGGAATTCGCGGCGTGGTCCGGAATTCACTTGGGAACGGGAAGACCAAATACGACTCAAGTACCCTCAGTTATTTACAGACTCTACATCCAACACTACATCGAGCTAAATTTCGGGACGAAATTCTCCTAACAGGGGGAGAATGTAACACCCGCTAAATTAGGACTAGTGATTAGTGCCTAACTCTCTGTTAATACATGTAATTAGTTCTGTGTTAGGCTAATTAATGTACTGATATATATATTGTTGAATATATATGAATATGCGATTTCATTAAATCGTACAAGTTTCAAATCGAATGTAATTCGGTTCAAGTAAATACGGACGTTGGTGAACATTTTTTATTAAATAGTACAACATTATTTAATAACGCTACTATATCCAAAATATTATTTCGATAATATTTCAATTACGTTTCGTATTGTATAATAAACGTCTACGCGACTTACACACTTAACACACAAACAAACGAAACCATTTAAGTTATTAAGTATTTGGTAAAATACTTCAACAAAAATAATGAATAAACATTTGTATTTTAAAACATATATTTAAATGTATAAAATAATTATTTAACGTTTAAACGAACGCCGCACGGAGTGCGAATACACGGAGTTTTAAAGTGGAGACCCACACGTTGGTGGGCCCCCACCAAAACCGGCCAAGGTGAGGGTCACCACCTCCCTCACCCTCACTTTCTCACTATCCTCTCTATCTCTCTTTCTTTTCCTCTCTTTTTCTCTCATTCCACCAACAAACCACCATCACCATAATTTACAAAATAACACCACCAAACTCGCTCAAATCGTTTTACTCCTTTTGAAGAAAAGATTCACCGCGCCACGATCTACATTTCCATCTTTTCGGATTCTCGATTCACCACTTTGTAAGTTTCCGACAAAAACCCGAAACCTTTCGATTTCAAGTGTTTTGAAGTTCTAGTTGTTTCTTTAAGCTTAAAATGTCCAAATATGGGTTGGGTAAAAGTCTCAGGTCAAACGGAGTCCGGAAAACACCTTTTCGGCTCATTTTCCGGCCCACAGCGCGTTATGTCGCAGAGGCTCCAGGCCACCTGCGACATAAGCATTTATGTCGCTCAATCAGACCTTATGTCACATATAGCGACATAAGCCACTATGTCGCACTAATCACGGATGTCGCATATAGCAACACAAATAGTTATGTCGCAGAAATTACGGACATCGCATATAGCGACACAACACCCTACGTCGCATTAAATTGCGGATGTCGCCCTTAGCGACACAAGCCCTTATGTCGCAGATACGATCTGCGACACAACAGACTATGTCGCACTTAGCGACACAAAGCCGTATGTCGCATGCTATGTCGCATGAAACAGAACCAAGAAAACACAAATTTCACTAAGTGTCGAGACCTAAAATTTTATCACTCGATTTCACCCAAATTCAAGTCCAGATGCGTTTTTCACCAAAGCAATTTAGTAGAAATAAAAATTTTTCAACTAATCAAATCAAAGTCCTCCGTCAGTATAGTCTGGTAATACAAAAGTAGCGTGAATATTAGTATATGGTACCATATAGGATTGACCCACCTCGTCCGGGTTAGTCGCACTAACCTCTACAACGGACGTACTAATATTTGGGAAAACGAGTGTAGATTAGGCACTCGTGGAGGCACCTCGCTCGGAATTCTCTATATGGGACCGGACCCTCTAGTTAAGCTCAGACTATGCGCTCATGGTTGTATACACTATCAGTATCATTTGCTGGATGCAAATCAACATTTAAATCTTGCAGTTCACACACTATTATTTGATATCTAAACCTGTGAGCTCACAAGCGTTAGTTGACCCATTTTAGCATGTATCATAGGTACTCAGCAGTAGGACTGGACTGCCCATCAGGAATGCATAGTAGCTCAAGTCTTCATGCAAACTTCAGAGATTTCATTGCATTATTAGATTTTGTATAACTAATTATGTATTTAAATCTCTCATATTACGAACACGAGCTATCTATGAGTTCAAATTGGTTTAAACCTTTTTATATTAATATATTTTGGTAAAACGACACATATAGAGTCATTTGCTATATATCTGTGTGCTTTGATTATTGATTAGTAACACCCAAATCATGATTCCGCAAAACATTAAATTTGGGGCTGTTACAGATCGTGTCTTGACTAATTCCGTTTTGTTTGTAGGAATTTGAAAGAGATATGAACTTGTCGAGGTGAGAATTGGGATCATCACTTGGTAATCCATGTAATTGACAGTGGTTTTGGATTAGTTGGATGATGTGATGTATAAGCTCGAAAGATTGACCAGGGGTTTCAGGGTAGAGAATTGGTCCTCTTCTTCCTTCGATAGAGGGTTTACTGTTGTCAGCGAGAGTGATGCGTTCAGCCATTACTTGTCTAAGTGCGGATTTCTTCTTTTCTCGTCGAACGGTACGTATTATAAGTTCTGGATCAGGGAAATTAAACAGTGGTGCAGATCTAGGGGAACAGGTCATACACTAAAGAGAAACAGAAAATAGAGAAAAACTAATAATAAAATATATATTTTTTTTATATAAGGTTTTATCCTAAGGGTTTACTAGAATTGGGATTGGTTGGGCCTCTGTATCGGACAGTTAGTCTCCCCGGTAGCGGCGCCAAAAACTTGATAGGGTGCCGAAGTGTCATATGAAGACGATGCTCGGACCGCAATCGGTGTGTTTTAAATTTGTATTTGCTGGGGTCTAAGCATGACTTACTAATGCTGAACCAAATGCTAGTAGATGGTAAGTATGACCTAGATTCGTTCTTAACGAGAAACTGAATTGAAACGGAGGTGATCCAATCAACCTTTCTTTTCTAGTAAATGTTTTAAAAGAGTGCGTTGGGGGTTTTTGGTTCAGTTAATTAAGTAAACTAAATAAAGCGAATAAAAGATAATGATAAATCAGATAATAAAAGGAGTATTTGTTGTGAGTTCATTAGCTTATAATGTGGGACGATGACTTGTAGGGAAAACGTTTACTAAATTTGGAATGCTCACTAGACTTGGTAGTTTATGGTATAACCGATAGATTCCCTATTAGTCGGTTATCAACTAATATGTCACGAGGAACCACGGTGTCATGATTCTGATCAGACAGACAATGCTCAACTCTCCACACTCTCCTGTGAGGGAGTCAGTGGCCCTTGTTATTGAACACATTTGCTCGTGGGCGAAGGAATAGAGTAGCAAGTCTACAACAAGTCTAACCGTTCTTAATACCATAAAGACTATAAATTTAGCAAACAATTAACTTAGCAAATATGTTCGGACTTAGTTGATCAATTCCCATTAATGAAGTTTAAGCATGGTAAGCGAAGGAAAGTGTTGAGGTTTCTTGTGTACCTTACTTTAAATTTCATAGGTTAAGGAAAAGTATCAATTTAAATTGGATTTTAAACTTGCCTTTCTCAATACAATTAACAAATCCCTAGGTTTTCGTAAATGGTTATTTAGCCTATAGCCTACCTAAATCTAATCTAAACTAACTAATCTAATTAAAACGTTAATTAAAATGCTGACGGCTTTTTGCATAAAGTTAAACCCAGACCATGTCGGAAAATGCTATGATAGTCCACAATGTATTTAATCGTTTACTGATGTTTCCATTGTGGATTCAATTGCTTCGCGATGTTTACATGATAAGTACATTGTGATTTCAAGTGTACAATACTCATGGCAATTCCATGTAATCACATTGCATTTTATGATGCTCGCATGATGTTACAATTGAAACCATAGTTTTACACAGATAACTATTGACCAAGTAGTAAGGTTCGCGACTCCTCTTTACAAGGTTACAATCACGTTTGTTAATCGAAAGGCGAATGTAAGTTTTAGGTTTAAAATCATAAGATAAGTCCGTTCATAAAGTTCCCATTTTATAATGTCGATCCATAATACAACTACCTTCAGTCGTTACCGGCTTCCATACGTATGTACTTTGCTTAAAAGCATTTCCAGCACTATTCCGAATAAACAGTCGAATAGGGGCCGTCATATTATTTCAAGACATATTTAAAGTCATCCCACAATTATATATGCTAACTACATCACAACAAACACAATAGTAATCTACTCGCTAATCATGGCAAAAACTATCTCTAGCATAATTAAAGTATACATATTTAATCAAGATAGATAAGGATAGAAATAACCGAGATTAATATGCGAGAAGGAGTAGACTTGAATTAATAAGAGTTGCTCCAAGCGTACACCAACGATTACAAATACGTTCCTCACCAAGGACTACAAGCACGTTCCTTGCTTCTATTTTAACTAGCCTAATACTAATTTAAAATAAAGAAAGAAAGAAAAGCTAGAAGCTAGAGAAAGAAAGTGTGAAAGTGCCTAGGTATGTTGGTATCCTAGTGCCCTTGGTGTGTTTTTGCAAATGAGCCTCATGCCTCCTATTTATAGGAGAGTTTTGGTGCATTTTAGCAAGTGGAAACACACAATAGCAAAAGGTAGAAAAGGTAGTGGCACCAGGTACGAAAAGGTGAAAAAGGTGGTGGCACCAGGTATGAAAAGGTCGAAAAGGTGGTTGCACCAGGTACGAAAAGGACAAAAAAGCGCGATCCATGAAGGAGGGTGGCAGCCGGCGGTGGCCAGGTGGCAGCCGACGGCGGCCTGGTGGCTGGCCGGCGGCGGCTGGCTGCTACCTGCACCAGCCCGCTGCCTGTTGCTTCGTTTCTCGATTCGTGCGTGTTTTCGTCATTATGCGTCCGTTTGCGTTGATTCTTTTTGTGTTGGATTCGTAATTCAAAAATGAAGCTTTTGATGAAAAGAAATCCCAAAAATATGTCTCTGAACTTTAGATGTGTCGTACGAATCGTTTGGATCTTCCGGAGTACGTAGAATCTTCATTCTTCGTCCGTTTTTTTTTATTCTTCTTCTGTTGGATTCGTAATTTGAAAACGAACATTTGGGTCAGGTGGATGTTGGTGATGGGCACTTTTGTCTTGAAATATCGTTTTGATGACTCGAATCTTCAAACGTGTGTGAAATCTTCGCTTTTCATCCGCTTCGCTTGATCTTTATCGTGCAACCTTGTTTTGACCATCTTGGCATAATACTATTGATTTTTAATGTTTTTTAGTTAAAGTGCCAAGAATCGTTCCAAAATGAGAGAGATATCGGTAGTAAAAACGTGACTTTTTACGCGATATCAAATGCCATATACTCTTTATATGCGATTAGGATTAGGAGAACCAAAACCTATTCGTATGTGCATTGAATTAGCTGACTGATCTGTGCAATACCCTAGGGGAATAGTTGAAAATATTTTGATTAAAGTTGATAAA
Organism: Pseudognaphalium luteoalbum; assembly: GCA_963422505.1. Taxonomy (NCBI): domain Eukaryota; kingdom Viridiplantae; phylum Streptophyta; class Magnoliopsida; order Asterales; family Asteraceae; genus Pseudognaphalium; species Pseudognaphalium luteoalbum. The sequence continues at coordinate 40,106,059 of OY730195.1, read as the reverse complement.
TTTGTGTTTCCATGTGATTTCGTAATCTTAGATATGGTAGAAGACCCTAAAGTCCCTATTATATTAGGAAGACCATTTTTAGCAACTACACATGCCCTAATAGACGTTTTCAATAGAAAGATTACCATGAGATTGGGAAATGATACAATTATATTTGATGTTAATAATTCTATGAAATTTCCTGATTATGTGGATGATACTTGTTATTACTTAAATACTTATAAATATATCGATAATTCTTCTTTTCAAGATCTTTTAGAAAAAGTTCAAGTCAATCTATTATGCCAGTAAGACATTAACAGATGCTCAGGAAAATTACACAACTACGGAAAAGGAACTTCTGGCAGTGATTTTTGCTTTCGATAAATTTCGTTCTTATCTTGTTTTAACTAAAACTGTGGTATATACTGACCATTCTGCTTTAAAGTATTTGTTCAATAAGCAGGATGCGCGCCCTCGTTTATTGCGATGGATTCTTTTATTGCAGGAATTTGATATTGAAATAAAAGATAAGAAAGGAGCTGAAAATATCGTAGCTGATCATTTGTCAAGGTTAGAAAATCCAGAGTTAGAAGCATTAGATGAAGAGGAAATTAAAGATACATTTCCGGATGAGAAACTGATGACTGTACAAGAAATAAGAGAGATACCTTGGTTTGCAAATTATGCAAATTATTTGGTTACTAAGGTTCTACCTAGGATGGATTATCAGAAGAAGAAGAAATTCTTTTCTGATTTAAAATATTATTTTTGGGAAGATCCATTTCTTTTCAGATACTGTGCAGATGGCATAATCAGAAGATGTGTACATGGTGAAGAGGCTCAACAAATTATAAAGCATTGTCATGAAGGACCAGTTGGCAGTCATCATGGACCAAGTTACACTGCAAAGAAAATATTTAATGCAGGATTCTATTGGCCGACGATTTTTAAGGACACATATGCATTCGTTAAGAATTGTGATTCATGCCAAAGAGCTGGAAATATTTCTAAACGAGATGAGATGCCACAAAAGGGTATACAAGTTTGTGAAATTTTTGATGTCTGGGGTATTGATTTCATGGGACCTTTTCCTATGAGTCACGGTAATAAGTACATATTAGTGGCTGTGGATTATGTTTCCAAATAGGTTGAGGCAAGAGCATTACCTATGAATGATGCTAGAGTTGTGGTGAAATTTCTTAAACAATTATTCGCAAGATTAGGAACTCCCAAAGCATTGATTAGTGATCCGGGTAATCATTTTTGTAATTTTGAACTGGAGAAAGTATTAAAAAGATATGGAGTTAGCCATCGATTCGCTACGCCTTATCATCCACAAACTAGTGGACAAGTGGAAAATACCAATCGTGCATTAAAACGTATTTTGGAACGTTCCGTTGGCTCCAATAGAAAAGAATGGTCAGAAAAATTAGATGATGCACTTTGGGCATATAGGACAGCATTTAAAACTCCTACAGGTTGTACTCCGTATAGATAAATTTATGGAAAAGCTTGTCATTTACTAGTGGAAATAGAACACATGATATGATGTACTAATAGGCAATCTATATGAGGATTTCTGAATTTTAAGAAATTAATAAAATAACTTGTATATTATTTTATGATACATAATATGATGTATGACATAAAAGTCTTAATTCTTAGATTTATCATGTGATAATTTTATATATCTTTATACTTATGTGAAGACATTTGGGAGTTTACTAATTGTTTCCTCTGTTGTACGTAAGTACAGACCTGGTCTCTAATTAGTATTCTTAAAATAAAGCAAAAGGAAGAACAAATTCTTTCAAAATATAAATAAAAATAAAAATCAAACTACGTCGCTTTATTGTACGGCTGTACAGACCTGTCACCGCTGGTTTGATTTAAAAATTGCTTTACCTGAATCAAGTTATGTCGCTTTGTTGCATGAAAATGCAGACCTGTCACCAATGTCTTGATTCTTAAAAATGGATTTCATATTTTTATTTGGAATATAAGAGTAAATTGCATGATTAAGTTTAAGAATATATCATATATGGAAATCATAAATAATATATATATTAATAATAATAAAGAGTATATTCAGAAATATAAATATAGATTGTTTAAAGTGGATAAATATATTAGTAATCATTCGTGAGCTATATGTTACACAAATCATAATAATTTTTATTTATACATTATAGTTATCCATGTTAGTTAAAGTGTTTAAATTTTTAATTTATAAAACAGGTTTTTAGTATTGGTATTCTGATTTTTAAATATTAGTTTGATGCTTATTTTAAATTTTAATTCAGTATTCTACTTGAGGACAAGCAGAACTTAAGTGTGGGGATATTTGATAAGCATCAAATAGATACTATATTTTATACTATTTATCCCTATATTTATATACATTTTATTGCATTTATATGATTTTAGATATTTATTTAGTTAATATTTGCATAAATGTATTTTAATTAAAGATTGAAGAAAAAGGAACGAAAACAAGTCAAAAACTAAAGAAAATAAAGCATTTGAAGAAGTTGTAGCTTAAACCTTAAAGAATTGAAGACCAAAATAATAATGTTGAAGAATTGGGCCAAAAAAAGAGTAAAGACCCGAAGAAATAAAGAAGAAGCCCAAAAATGAAGCCCAACCCGAAGTTGGAATATTCTGGAAAGAGGTCCAACCGGCGGTTGGATAACCCAACCGGCGGTTGGGGTATTAAGGACTCAAAGGCGGTTCCAAACGCAAGTTGGATTGGGACTCAAGAAAGCCCAACCAGCAGTTGGAGTACCCAACCGGCGGTTGGAATGCCAGTTATGAAAACTATAAATAGAGGCTTAGGTTAGGGTTAACCATATGCGATTCTTAGAATACAAACACGATTATTAGGGTTTTAGGTCAACTTTAGGTGCGATTTTGGAGGCTAAGGAGCTAGAGTTTGAAGGTTTTCAACCCTAGGAAAAGCTGGTTAAACAATTGGTTCAGTTTCTTTATCCGGGTAACTTTATTAACCTTTTGTGTTACTTTTGGACATTGTTTAATTTGAATTACTTGTTAATTAGGTTTTCATTATGAATATTTAAATGAATGATTGATTGAATTTATTATACTAATTATATGTTTATGTTGGAACTATATTATTGAATGTTTATTACGCAAGAATTGTCTGTGTTATATTATATTAATAATGATTCTTGACATGATTAACTGATTTATATCATAACTTTATTAATCTTTTGGGTTTTATAAATTAAGTGATTATGTTTATGTCTTGATCTTAACCTTTGCGATAGACGAAGAATATCATTTATTAATGTTAAGTAACACTGTAATTCAACCAAATCAGGAATTGTAATAATAAACTGCTGATAGATCTTAATAAATAGTAATACTTTTCTTAACCTTTGACTATATTACTATATGAAAATTATCTTAACCTTTGTGATTTTTTACATTAGCAATTCACCAATAATAATAGCCAACAAAGCAAATAGACATAAGTTAATATAATAAGTTTAATCAATAATAGTTTAAATAGTTATAATCTTCTATCCAATTGAGTATTCTTAAATTAAACCTTAAAATTATCTATTAGAATCTGGATCAATTATAAATATATTCGATCGGAACTAAAATGTTCTCCTTTATATTGTATATTAATGTATATTATTATTGTATGTTAATTGTATATTAATTAGGAATAAATAGATAATTAGTTATAGATTATAATCACGTTCCCTGTGTTCGAACTTGGACTTAGTTAATAAGCTATATTATACGAACAGGTTAATACTTATCTGCATTGTGTGATAGTATTATTTAGTATTTCTTAATTTAAAGCTTGTGATTATAATTGCCTATACTTAGCACACATCAGCTGCCACCCTTGGACCCCGCTACCGGACCCCCATCATCCAGGAACTTGTAAATACTTTTCACAACTAAGTGTCGAACACTTACAAATAATAAAGCTTGATACTACAATACATATAATAATAACACTATTAGATTATTATTACAAACCGTCACCAATGGGTCATAATTGATTTCAAACTACAAACGAAATACTAAAACAAACACTTGGACATTTTCTAGTTGTGTGGACAACTAGCATGGGTGATCCTTCAAGGCGCCTACTTACTTACTTACTTATTTACTTGTTTACTTACAACCTTGTGCGTTTCGGGCGCCAGAAGTTTGCAGGGTTCTGAGAACCAATATACGAACTTACATCCGATACGCCTACGGAATTACATCCGCTTTACTTACTTGATTTCATCTTCACACTTGCTAGACTCAGGTGAGTCTTACAGCCATTTTACGCATGAACACGAGTACTGGACTGACTATACTACTTTTCTTACACACATTGCATGAGTACTTTTTATCCACTGAAAGCCTCCTATCGTAAGTTGTTAGTTATGGACTTAAGCGTGAGTACTGGTAAATGTATCCATTTGGGACTGACAATCCCTGTCTGGGGTAGTAGCGCTACCACGGATTTCACCGTAAAAATAGGCATATTAGTATTTGTTACATATGAGTGTCGGGATAGCACTCACATGGGTACATTATATGATTCTTGATTGATTCATACTAACACAGTGTTAAGCTTCAACTTATGAGCTCATTGCAACTGTTTGGACATACTGATTTACTTACTTTGCTTGATAGCAACACCGGTACATACTTGTGGTTCATACTAACACAGTGTTAAGCTTCAACTTACTTTGATTGATTCATACTAACACAGTGTTAAGCTTCAACTTACTTTGATTTAATTACTTTGATTGATTCATACTAACACAGTGTTAAGCTTCAACTTATGATCTCATTGCAACTGTAAGATTCACAGTGTTAAGCTTCAACTTGTGGTTCATAACGATTACTTATTACTAAACCTGTAAGATTCACCAACCTTTTTGGTTAACACTTTTTAGCTTTGTATCTCAGGTACACAGACGGAGTAGGATTATCCCCTGGACACTAGCTAGAGTCGCATGATTTTCTACACTGCATTTAACGGAGATTCTTAGCATCATCTTTTGTATATTTTGATTATGTAATAGAATCTTCCGCTACACGCGTGGACTCTAGGGAACTACATTTTTGTAACCGAAAACATTATGTTTTCAAACATTGTATCTATGAAATGTAACTATGTTTCAAACGTTGCATATAGATGTCGTTTGCTTTATCTTTGTGCTGTTGATATTTGATTAGTAGCACCCCAAAACTTGCTTCCGCCAAACAGTGAAATTTGGGGGTGTTACGTCTAATACTCCAACTAACATCATATAACATCTATTAACACCAAATAGCAACATATCAAGCATTAATTTGATTCAATCACTCAAAATCAGACTCACTTTTAAAGAAAATGAAAGTGAACAAGTTGGAGAAGATGATGAAGTTTAAGATGATGATGTTAGTTATGATTTGGTAGAATCAAAATCATAGCCTTTGCAAACTTAATAGAATTTTAATTTGGAAGCTTATGGTTTGCTTGAGTTTGAAATTTTTCCAAATGAAACTTGAAGAAATTTTGAGAACATATGGGTTTGAAAGTCGGTTCACAAACCGACTCCACATATTAAGTGGTAAAATTTTATACCCGTTCTAAATCTATTGTCTGAAACCTAAATACAATTTGCAAGAATAATATTTTATTTTACCGTCATCTATAACAATTTAAAACAATTAATATTTTACTATTCACAATGAGTCATGCGACTTATTTACTTAAGTTTCACAAGTAAACAATTAATATTAAATAATTTCTAACACAATTAAATAATCAATTTAAAATAGGAATTTACCAGATCAGTAACGAGGATGTTACACCATCCGTTCCAAGAAATTCCCTTTAAAAAGAGATGATTTTGTCTATCGTGACCACGAAATGGTAATGCACATTTCAAACAATACCTACAAGCATAGATGGTAGCACTCAATCAAATTCGATTATCCATTTTCACAATCTCATCTTTTTATGAAAGGCGGCAAAAATAGATTGTTTTGGTCTCATCAAATTTTCACATCTTTGTAGGGATCTATTATGGAAGCTATTAACCAAACCCACATGATCTTTAAGTCTCTCCGTCTTGTTCCAACCATTAAACCCATCCTTCACAAATGCATCATTACCACCTTGGTTTCTAATATGATCTCTAAATAAGTAGCAACATAAGCAAAAGGCTCTATCCTCCTTAACACTGTACTTTATCCAATTACTATATTTATTGAACCAAGCTTTGACAAAAGCTCTTCCCCTCTTTCTTGGAAAATCATGACCACGTGGTTGACAAGGTCCTTTAAGCCAATATTGTCCCCTTATCTCATCTCTTTGATTAGGGTTATACCTTAAAATCCTTGGCCTATCATACGGATTCCATGGAAGATCATCCATTTCAACTACATTAATAGGTGTTGAAGAAGATGGTTCTTTTCTTTTAAAAAGGTTGGCCATATCTATCGATTAATAACATCGTATAAACTTATTAAGAACATTATATTAGCAAGTAGTAACACACTAAAATCAGAAAAAATGGAAGGAAAAAAAACATGAAAAGCTACGGTTAATAAGTTACCAACAATTTTAATTGCAAAAAACAAGTGAAAATTCCAATCAAATAACAAATGTGGTAACAAATTAACAACTAGAACATAATTACGTAAAGCAATCAAAGTTAACAACTACATGATATCACAGTATATCTCATGATTTTAACAAAAAATTGCAAACCCTAAATTAATTGATTGAATAGTATACCTGAATGAATGACAAAGAAACTTGTTATAACTTCAAAATCCCTTGCTGCAACTAGCAAGTGAACTGAGATGTAGAGAGAGTCTTGAATAATTCAAGCCTACTTGATTTGAGATTGAAGATGAACAACATAGGGTATGAATGCATAAAATACAAGGTTTCTGATTTCGTATAAGATGGTACGTACAAAAAAAGGGTTCTTTAAGCCCATACAATCTTATAGGGATCATAATTTTATTTCTTTTTTAAATGTGAGTGGGTCTTTTTCCTTTTGGGCCGAGGGCAAACTCATAATATGTGAAAAATTAACCTTAAAACTATGAGGCCCATAGAGGGCATCTGACCCCGTTTACATTCAAATGGCACCACCCCTGACAGTGACGAATACTGAAATATAAGTTGTGAGGGTCCTAGAATAAATATCTTAAAATTTTGTCATTAAGAAATATTCATAATTAATAAACACTTTATAAGGAACATTAACCACAAAACCTTGTTTGGGAATCTATGAACAAAATTACGGATATAAGCTCCTAGTCGGTCGTGATAACCCCAAATAAAGTGTGAAGTAGTAAAGTTTATTAGTTCATCTTTGACCAACACACAAATATGGTTAAATGGACATATTACATTTGTTAATCAACTCATATCAAAAAATTACATTCGTGCTCATTCAATACAATTAGAGGCTAAATTATATGGAAGTCAATAAACTCGATTACGAAATGTGAGAGTGTTAACATAAATAAATAGGATACAAATATGATAACGATGATACAAATATGCATATGTAAAACATATATTAACATATATAATTAGTATTACTCCCTTCATCCCAATTTATTTGAATAATATTTCATTTTGAGATGTTATAAATTATTGTTCACTTTTGATTTCAGTCAATCATAAATAATTTTAATTGGTAGATATTAAATCACAAGAATAAAAGTACTTTATTAAAACTGTGTGATCTTCAGTAATGAACAATCTATTATTAATATATTAGAAGATCACTCATGTATTGCAGCGGTAAAGATTTCAACAATGATAAATAAAATGTGATCAATTGTTCATGTATAACGTGTTTGCACCGGAATATTGTCAATTGACAGCGAGACCAGATAGACCTGTTAGATGAAGACGTTCTAGCGCGAGACACTTTAATTTATTGTCAATATAAAGTTTAGAGTATTTATTTTAATGTAAATTAATATAAAGTGGTGACATTTATGGTGTGTGTGTATATAAATATAAATAGATAAGATTTCAAAAATTCTCATATGAGCATTTTAGAAATAACGTGGTCAAATATGTAATTAAAGAAAAAAGATTATTTCAGTTATATATTTTGCAAAAGGTTGACCATGCAATTAATTAAAGGGGAAAGTTTTTAATAAATTAAGATTCTTTTTTAAATTAAATCAAGAAAGTATTCATGTGAAGGGTACATTTGTCTCTTTGATTTTTATTAGGGGTAGTTTAGTAATTTGCATTCTTTAAAGTTCTTAGCTAATGAAGAAAAGGGTAAAACATTTTATAAGGGTTTAGAGATATATTATTAACTAGATTAAGATCCGCGAAATTCGCGAATTTTAACAAAAAAAATTGAATTGCATTTTAAGTTAACATGGATCGAATATAAAATTTGATGAATGAGTACTACAAAAATATATGTCTGGACTTGGAAAAGTATTTTCAGAGTTAAATAGGTACTATAAAATATGTTATTTAGAGTAGCAATCCAACATCTGAAAGAACTAATTATAGTGGTGAGTAACCGAGAGTGTGCTAAGAGCACTTAGTCGAGAGAAGTAGTTATGTATCCATATTGGACAATAGTAACATGCAAGTTTCAACAATTGGAGAAAATTATGTGTTACATTATGTTCATGTTTCATGCTTGCACTTAAAAGATGAGATAATAGATATTTCTATAAGTCATTATATAGATGCTTTTTAGAATAATTTGAATTTGATTGTCTATTCTTATGAGTGTATATATGCACATAAAGTAATACATGATGAAAAATTTCATTTAGTGGTTTCGATGTATACCTGATAGTCAAACAAGATCATTTCCATGCTAGATACTTCGGTTGAACTATTCTTGTACATATGATTCTAAACGTGATACACTTTAACACATATCACCCAATCGTCTCTATCACTATTCAGATCGCACAAAGGAGTGCAAACAGGTTAAGAGCATACAATTCGAGTAATAAAAGATATAAATATATTATTGCATAAAGTTTCATAAGATAGCCCACTATATATCCAAGTAAAAGTAGAATGTCGTCCATTTTATTGTGATTTTGTTTCATATCAATTCCTTGATAGACACAAATTTCAAATACACTTTATAATTGACTTTAAAAAATAGCCACACTTCATCTAAAAATAACTAAATATTTTAATTATCACTCATCGCTACGTGGTTTTATCATTAGTTTGTGTACTACTGTGAAATATGTTGTTTCCAATACACTTTGTTAGTAACAATTACTCCATATGTCTCATCTAAAATGTGAGCTTTAACTATGCACATAATTTTAAAATTCTTCACCAACTACTTTTTTATCAAATTTAATAACATATCAACCCACTAAATACTCTTTTGATTAGTTGTAACATGATAATGGATATTTATTTAGGAGAATAAAAAATAGTAATTGAGACATATGTAGTATGACGGACGGAGTAATTTTACTTATCGTCAATGGTAATTGGATATTTAGAAAATTTTATTTAATTTGAAACTTAAAAAATATATATTATTGTATTTCTCAAATAAACGTGCATCTCACGAGCTTAAAGCCTAGTTATACTATATATACCGTGTTACTATATATAATATATATGTTATATGTTATATAAATTTGTATGTGTGAATTATTAATGACTACAATTATAAACACAAAAGTATAGCTCAAATTATAATAAGAAGAAAATGTTGGTGTGGTGTTTAATTAATATTAGAAGTTTTTGTGATACAAATATTGAATGACTGAAGAAATTTAGGAAATGATTGCAGCTATATATAAATACAGGGGGTTAATTGTATAATATTAGAAATCATAAAGGACATGTAAGAATATTTCATTAATGGTAGATTAAACTTTCCATTAAGAAGGTTATAGATATATGATGTCATTAAGAGAATTAATGGTGAGATCAATCAAGTTGCTATTTAATCTAATGGTGATTTCTAGTTTATGATTTTTCTTTTAAGTAATAATATAGATATATATAAGAAAAACTCTTAAAGAATCTCCACCTTTAATTTTTAGATAATCCTTCATAAAACAACCTTAGGATTAAACCATGACATCATTCAATTAATTAATTGTATAGTAAAAGACTATTATGCCCTTGATTAATTTAAAAGCATTCCTCATAATATCTTTTAAATAATTCTACCTTTAATAGCTATTTAATATAATTTAGAATTTGTAAGTGTTTCCTCATTTATTGCATGATTTAACTTTCAGAAAAGATTTTTATTTAAAGCTTTTTTCATTTCAATGATTATAAAAAATAATCTACTTTATTTTCTTACAATCAAATAATTTTTTTGTTTATTTTCTTACAATCAAATAATTTTTTGTTGTCATTGATTTTGCATCATTTCCTTTTCTAAAATTGATTTGTTCCTTATTTCTTTATTTTCTTGAAATTCAAAATCGTATGCTTATTAAGAAAGAATCTAATATACAGGTTCTCTCACATTTGTTGTTGATTAAACTTCTATGTTAATTTTCTTGTATTTGGGTTTAATACAATTTTCTTATGTCAAGATTTAATATTGTTTTCTATATGCTTTCTGTTGATTTTTATGTTACTCTCATCTTAGGGTTCAAGATTCTATTTGTTTGATCAATTAATAAACACTAGATGTTTGATTAAATGACTAAATTAATAGAAAATAAATATATGACATTGTGATATAGCTGCAAATTCACTTCAATTTCAAATTGGCTTGAAAAGTTTTCTCAATATAAAGGAGTTTTTTATATAAAAGGCGAGAGCTATTTATGTAAATGGGTTTATCATAGTAAAGTTGTAGAGTTGAAGTCAAATAACATCATATCATGTTGCCTCCACAAATGGGTTTATCATAGTAAGTTGTAGAATTGAAGCCAATTAAGTATCATGTTGCCTCAAATCATACAGGTACAATTTGGACTATTATATCATTTTTATATAAGGTATAGTTAGTACCGAGCTTGCGATTAATTTGATTAAGAAGAGAATCATACACAAGTATGGACAGGTGACGAAGAAGAAAACCTTTTAAATGTTTTACATCAGCTTAGCAAGACAAGTATATATGTAATGCGTAATTGATAAATATATCTGGGGGTCAGGAGGAAAACTTCGAACTACGCGTGTTCAAAGCAAAAATAATGACCAAGTTAGACACTATTATTATCGGCTTGTGAGTCTTATAAAACAATATGCTGGTTCAGAACTGAATCTTGCTGTCAAAAATCATAAAAGAGACAAATGTTGTCATGCTTCGATAGTAAATATAGTAATAATTAATATATAAGAAAGTGTTAAATGTATAATCATGTTGTGCATCGTGTTACATTTAATCGTGGTGGTTGTTAGTTGAAAAACATAGGCACATAGATATTAAGCCTCAAAGCTTCATTTGAAGCCTCGAAGTTCAAGATGTTCTTCGAGATGTACGTTGGTGAAGTACATGCTAATCAACGGGTTGGACTTTGATACCCTTCTAAAATTCATCAATGGGTAAAGTGGTTAAATTGACCTCGATCCCGTTCTTCGTGATGCAGAGCCCTATATGTGTGGGGGTCAAAATGGGGCTGCTTTAAGTAGACCAGAAACTCTTTCATTACCATTGAAGATGGCTCCATATATTAGCAACAAAATGATGACATGCTCAAAAACATGCTTCAATGAAGAACAATTGATCGGGAATTAAGTGTACCATAATGATGTATAAGTGTATATATTTAGCATGTCATCCAATCCATACGATGTACATTTAAACATTCTTTTGCTCACAAGCCCTTTGATCAACGAACACATTCATCACATATATACTTATATCATTCTTATATATTTCATTTTGCCATTGACGAATTTATTATGCAATTTCAATGTATCATTTTTGTGAACGATTCTATAAATTTCGCAGGATCTAAACTAGTTAAATTGGAATGGAATTAATATAATTTATAAAACATGGATTTATTATTAATCGTTTTAAACATGGAATTTTACTTGAGTTAGAAGGACAAATTTGCATCTGACTTTTCAAATTGAATAATAAATTGTGTCTTCAAAAAGTGAGATGATGAAATCAATCTATGATATAAGTTGGCTACAAATTTGCATCTTAATTTTAATTTTAAGTTATACGGAGTATATATAATAACAATAACAATAATAATAAATAATCTATCTACTAAAATTTATCAATTTCATGTTTACACATTTGACACATCATTATCTTTTGCAATTTGATGTCAAACTTTATTTGTTTTCATAATATATTTTTGCTATCTTTTAAAGCATTGTACAACTCCCATATAAAATTTCTTATTACGACAAGCATTTGAAAGACTTTTTCCATTGGATATAGTGACTTTTTGATAATTTTGAGAAAATTAAGTCTTTACATAAAGACTTTTATTATAATGTGTTCTTATCTGTTAAAGGAACAAAATTATAAAAGTGTATAACTCATTTTATGAATAAAAGTTGTTTTTAAAAAAATCATATATCTCCTTTGTGAAAAATAAGCTGTAAAATTTTTTTATTCCTTTTTCATACTACTTATTAGTTTTTGTAGAGTTTCTTTCTTTATAAATTTCATTTTCGATATTAAATGCATGAAATGTTTACATGTATGTCCTATTACTTAGGTCAACCGAAGGAATTAACATCATTAGCAATCATGGAGAAGAACAACCAAGAAAATATTATTGAGACGTACCTAATGGCTAAATTTCTGAAATGATAAAATTTATATAACATGATAATTCATTGTATCATCTAATTTATATAAGTTCTAAGATTTTTACTTAATCAAATAATTGATTTTCTCTCCCCGTAATTTAGGAGTACTCAAATGCACTTTTGAATCGTTAATGTTTATGTTGTTATGTGTTAGGCAACAGTAGAGAAGAAGATATAAACATCTTTTTCATTTCGATTAAGCATCAATCTCAATATGAAATTTATAGTAAACTTAAAAAAAAAAACATATTAATATTTTTTAGTGTGGGTTGTGCATTTGCACGGCCTTGAGGTTACTAGTTATTTAATAAAGTGAACATGTCTTTAAAAAGCATATTATTATTATTATTATTATTATTATTATTATTATTATTATTATTGAAATTATTATTAGTATTTAGTGGAGAACATTTGGCAACATAAGAAATGCTTATGTGTCTAAATTTTAGTTAATGATAATGATATTGATTAACCAAATTAAATTTTTTTTTGACTAAATAGCATAAATGTGAATTTATAATCATAAAATCCTAAATTTTTCTATTTGGGCTCGGGGCCTATCAACTTTAAAGGTCATGGGCTATTAGAAAATTGATAAAACTTCACTTAAAATGTAGTACTACTTGTTGAGCCCCCGGGAAGCCCCCCGGAACCCCCTATTTAGTCACTGTATGTGACTATCCGGCCTTGCTTGTCTGGCAAACAAAAGAAAAATAAAATAGAAAAATAATCCTCTAGAATCCCTTTTCAGTATAAGCTACTTTAAGTAGATTGTGAAAAGAATCTCAAGTCTTAATCTACCGCTACCGCTTCAACTCTAGTCACAATCTTCAACTTCATCTATTTGTTGCCAAATACATCCCTAGTAGGAAAGTGTTTTTCAAGATTAATGATAGCCAAGTTTGTGGGTAGTTTTAGTTTTCAAACTATTGTAACATAGCGGGGAAATCTTAGGTCACTCTCATCCGTTTTTAAATTACTTCCAAATCACTTTCGCCACTTCAGTGTCACCTCAACTTTCCACTAACTGATTCACAATTGATTATCTACTGTCATCAATAACTAACCACTTTATTTCTGTGGGTCTCACATTTACCAATATACCACAATTCTTATACACTAAATAAAAAAAAAAGTCATGCAAGCTCCATAGACATTCAACCGATTTGCAATCGGTTATTCGATTATCAAACCAATCATTTGGGAAGTGATCGAGCCAATGGCACCAAAATGCAAATCGGTTCACAACTAGGGGCGGAGGTAGAGGGGGCATGGGGGCAGGTGCCCCCCCTCAAGAATTCTCAAATCATGTAAAAAAGAAATTATTTTAAGGGTATTTAAAACATTTCATAAGTTTTGCCCCACAAAAACATGAACAAATAATTAATAAATAAAAAAATTGCCCCATACTTCTAAATCCTAACTCCGCCCCTATTCACAACCAAATTGCAAGTGATTCTCCCGTTGGGAGTGTGACCTTATAAACTGATTGAACATTGAGGAGGTTGAAAAATAAAAGGGATAAAAGAACCTGAGTTGACACGAATTCCAACCAATAGAATTATGCCATTTGTGAATATTACTCGACTCGTTTCGGCTTCCTGACTAATTTGACTTTAGCTTCGTCTGTATTTTTTCCTTATTTTAAAGGAGGTGATAAATACAACAAATTTGTTGATTCATTCACCAATTTTATGTTCATACTGGTTGTACTGCGAGCTTTAAGAATTGTACAGTTTGATGTATGAAGTAATTTATTTGTTGTATATATCAACTCCCTATTTTTTAAGGGATAAATAATTTATACTTGCACATACTATTAAATTTCAGCTGAAGGGAAAATACAAGCATTGTGAACCTACTTTGGAGTTTGGACCACCGATATCTGGGCTCGCTTCTTTAATGTCTATCAACTTAAGACCCCTCTCAATGGTTTGCACCAACTGACGCATCAGTTGGTGCCACATCAACGTCACGTTAGCTTTTTTCAAAATTGATATAAAGTGATATTACCCTGTCAACAGTGAACATCACTTCGGTTTTTTCTAGACCCACATTTACCAATATACCTTTAATTCTATACACTAAACCAATAAAAAAAAAAAAACAAAAAAACTGACGTCGCATTAAATCTCATCGGTTTGGTGACGAAATCCCAAACCTAACACTAACTGATGTTTTGGTGCCAATGGCATCAGTAAACTGATTGAACTCATAGACCATTGGGATTTGGGAGGGGTCTAATGGGCCAATATACAACGTAGTATTTTGATTTTCAAATGGCCCTAAAAATTAAAAATTAAAGTATTAAACCACATCGCAAAATTCTCTTTTTTTCGTCCTTTCTTTTTCTTTTTTTCCCCCTAAGAAAATATCACTAAACTCAATGATTTAAAAATAATATATAAAAAAAACCCAGTAAAAGTAGTTTAGTTACAAATTACCAAAGATTTGAGAAGTGCAAAGGGTAGAGCCCATTTCATCTATCACCCAAGAATTGAAACCGCCAAGATAAAGAAAGGGAACATTTTTGCAAGTATAAAAGAAAAGAAAGAGAGGAAAAGGTTAGGTTCAAACTGTCACTGCTTTAAAAACTCGTATTCTTCTTACAACTGAAGAACGCTAACTAGTTACAGGAAACAACAAAAAAAAAGAACTTAAAACCCAAATAAACCTAGTTCACTGGCCTTCTCCTTCTCAAATGTCTCAAAGTACTGATAAATGATGGTAACCGCAAGCAATATTCCAGTACCAGACCCAATGGCTCCCATGAAATCTGCCAAAACCGTCAATGCACCAATGCACATTCCTCCGAATGCAGCTGCAGTTGGGATGTATCGGTTCAGTTCCTTCTGAAGGTTCGAGTCGCGATGACCGGGCATCACCATTTGTTGCTCCTGCACGTTCCAAAATTTGGTTTAAAACTGAGACACTATAAGAACACACACCCTTCTACAACAACTTTTTACTATTAAAACACACAAAATTTGGAAATCAAAATATCATCACTTGCTTCCAATTTATGAAAGGATTCAGAGTTCGGATGATATGTTGCTTGATAACAATCATATGGGAACCTTAATGATAATCTGAGTATTACCTTAAGTTGCTTTGCAACATCTCTTGCGGAAGATCCAGAAACTTCAATCCAAGTTTTTGAGAACAGGGCACATGCTGTTAGCATGAAGACCAGGTAGAAAAGCGCATGGAAGGGATTGGCTGCCATGTCTGCCAAACTGATATAGAAAAAAAAGGGTACGAATATTAGATCAAGTACATTTGTTGATTTTGGGATACAAATGTCAGGATATGGTGACTTAACATATGTATGGATCGTTTCATGTTATGTTTTATACTTTTGTCTCAAACAGTTCCAACATTCTACAAATAATCTTAATAAGGAAACAAGTCAGAAGGTTAGAAAGTCGCCCAATGTGTATTATCAACGCATAAAACATCCTAACTCATAGTCAAAAAAACAGATTGCTATTAAATAATTATGTTATTCGAAATCATATTTGACACACTTATTGTTCTTTAATTCTTTAAATTTTCTGAAAACCATTGTTACAGTGAACCAACCAGACCCGTTTCCACCTGTACCAAAAGTTCTCCGTCTGAAACTTAAACCCAACCCAACCCAACCATTTTGCCACGTATATACAAGACATTCAAAAGAGAAGGATTTCATTACCTTGATGGTGCAGTAACATAATACGCAAGGCCACCAACAGGGACTGATTGACCAGAGTACTCAGACTCCTTCCACTTTCCCAATAGGTTGACCAAGAAATTCCCGCTGTACTTTCTGTGCAGCAACTGAAAATGAAGAATGATGTGAGCATTTAGATACCAATGAAAGAAACACAGATACTTCATTTCAGCTAGTGAAGATATAATATGGATACCTGAGAGATGAAATAAAGGTTGGATACAAGTGCAGATTGAAGAATGATAGGCATGTTGGAGGTATAGAACAACTTGATGGGGTAAGAACCTTGCTGCCCACGAGCATTCTTAGATCTCACAGGCAAAACAACACGGAACCCTTGGAAGTAGATAACAATGAGGAAGATCAACACAGTAGCAAGCAAATTAGTCACATTAGGCAGATTTTGCCGATAGAAAGCTTCCCGTAGTGCTCTAACTTTATCCGACCTGGTGATCAGAAGATGAAACAATGCAATGACTGCACCCTCAAACTCAGCACCACGTCCACTGTTGATAGTTGTAGGGCTGAATGCTTTCCAGATAATGCTTTCACTGCATGATTAATTAACATATGAGTTCGAGTGTAGCAGGACTCAGCATGTACAAAACAATGAAAAATCATCAGCTTACCAGATATTGGTAGCAATGAACAATGAAATTCCAGAACCTAGACCATATCCCTTTTGGAGAAGTTCATCCAAACATATGACAATAATCCCAGCAAAACATAGCTGAACAATGATAAGAATTGCATTTCCAACACCAAGTTGACCAACACTGCCATACATTCCTGACAGAACATATGCAACAGCTTCACCAACAGCGATCAAAATACCCAGTAACTTCTGAGCACCATTTCTGAAAAAATCACAAGTTTAAACATAAACGAATGTATACACAAGACAATATAATCTCATCAAGGAAAACATGCATCTCGATAAATATGGCATCCGTACAAAATCACTAAAATTCAATAATTACGGACACAAGAACAGGGAGGCAAAATCAAGAACCTGCCCCAAATTCAAAAGAAATTAAAACAGCACACAAGATGATAAATAAAGTTGTAGAAGACAAGATGCTTACAATAGTGCACGATCCTCACGAACATTGTTGTCAACTTCAATAATTTTTGACCCAGCTAAAAGCTGCATAACCAATCCAGAAGTGACAATTGGGGTAATACCAAGTTCCATAACAGTCCCACGGTTCGAGGCGAGGATAACACGCATCCAGTAGAAAGGGTCTGCACCCGTTGTCGAATGTATGCCATACAAAGGAAGCTGACTGCACACCAAGAAGATAAACAGAGAGATCACAGTGTATATAACCTTTTCTCTAAACGGAACCTTCCTATCTGCACTCTGTACTTCCGGCAGAAACGAAAGAAACGGTCTGACCAGATGCAACACTCTAAAACCACCTCCCATTTTAACCGATCAGAACCGCAAAGTCACAAACAATCTGTTTCATATAGCAAAAATAACTCTAATCATCATCATATAAAGTGACATAATTACGCAATAGTTTAACATCATATAACATTATCATGATCAGTTAACAATTTCCTCTTTTTCCTTCAAGTAATACAAATTATCAATTAATTTAATGATAAAAAAAAATCAATTTTCCCACTTTTAACAAAATAAACTTCCAAATCTAATATCATCATCGACATGCATATCATCAGTATACACATATAATAAGTATATAATACATATAGCTTATCATAGCTTCATCAACTCAAACATAATCGATCGATCTCTAATACGAAATCAAATGCATAAATACATACATGCATATATATATATATATATATATATATATATATATATATATATATATATATATATATATATATATTCCTAGATCCAGAACATACATTGAGTAAAGTCAAACACAAACAATATACGTACATATGTACATCAAATTACGAACATAAAGCACAAATAAAAATCTCAATTATACAGTACATTACAGATCGAGTAATATTATAGCTGAATGTAATCATCGCAATTCATTTTCGAAATTATACGCAAATTAACCAGAAATTAAATCACACACATATACGTATGAACTGAATTCGATGGAAATAGATTGAGAGCTTACAGAATTTGAGTTTCTGAAGATTTGATTAAGAATTAATTTGGGGATCGAGACCTAGGGTTTATAAAGTAGCCGGAGATACAAGTTTGGATCTATTTCGGATTCAGTAGGTAAATTTACAGTTACTACCCTTGAAGTTTAGTCAAAGTTGTAGAAAATATCCTTTGGGTCTTCATCATTGCATTCGGACATCCGGTTCTTTTTAGTTAGCAACTAACAACATTCCAAATTTCCAATGCGCCATTATAGTGATTTTAACTAATATAGGCTTAAGATTTGCATATATTTAATTTTTGTATAGACTAAGAATTCGATCACGATCTCTCTTATTAGTTTACAATGACAAACGTACAAATTGGGCATAGTTCAAGTGGTACTGTCACCACGAACGTTCATGTCACATATGTGTGGTCGATAGGTTAGGGGCTCAAATCGTTTCCTCAGCACATGTGAGTGATTTGTAGATATGTGATTTGTCTGGCGTTGATACGAAGGTCAGGGGTATCCTTCAAATTACCCCTTACTCCGTTAACGTTAATTCCTACAAAAGCATATATGAAGTAGGTTGACATATCAGAGAGCAACATACAAGAATAATGTAGTTACATAATTCTTTGCATATTTTAAACTAATCATGTTATGTTTATGCCCAACAAACGTCATTCATTGTATTTAAACAATGTGTTAGTTGATTAAAAGATTATCAAAATGTGTATTACTATATTACACTCTCCATCCCAAAAAAACATGTCCTTAATAAAAATAAGATTTTTGAATTATGGTAGTTTGATAAAATATCAATTATACTATTATATTTAAGGTAAGTTTTGACTTAAAATATTTAAAAAATAATTTATTATCTTCTATACTAATATATCTATCATGTTCATTGTTGAGTTTTAACCTCTTAATAAACATTAAACTTACTAAATTACACCTAATAATTCAAAGATTACTAACATATCCCCTAACAACTTGACATCCCATGATTAATTAATTTTCTTATATAAAGTGAGACATCTCAAATTAACATCTCAAATAATAAGTCTTTGGTACAAGATTACAGCACAAACTATAATAACTTATGTAAAGTTTAAGAAGAATCAATCTAGGTATAACTGGGATAAAAAACTTGAATAATACGTTATCGATATTTCACATCGGATTTAACGTGTTTATGAGTAACAAAAGTAAGGTTGTATCATTATCTCGATGGTTCGAGCGGGTTTCATGCTATTAAATAATAAATGAAGATAAATTTGAGAATTTAATATTTTTTGTAGTTACTATTCTGCAAATGAACAATCATTTTGGAAAAAATAAAAATAGTAAGGTTTCATAAACTTTTTTATTGAAATACAATTAAGGTTAATGATATATCAATCATTTATTTTGATAAATTCACTACTAATATGTATTAACATGTTATATTTAGAAATATGTGTTTAAGTAGGAATTGCTTTCGTGATCCGGATAGCCAAGTTTGTGGTTGGTAACAATTGTTAGATTATTGTAACTTAGGGGGGTAATCTTATAAACAGGAGGAACCTTGAGGAGGTAAAAAACAAAAGGCAGAAAAGAATTGGAGTTGACACGAATTCCAACCAATAAGATGATGACATGTGTGAATATCACTCGACGCGTTTCGGCTTCCTGACTAATTTGACTTTAGCTTTATCCCTTTTTTTGACGGATATTTTATTACTCTTCTTACAAAAGTATTTGGGCCCGGTCGTATTTTGATTTTCGAGTGGCCCAAAAAAATTAAACCAGTCGCAAAAACCTCTTTTATTTCTTTCTACAGTATTTTGTTGTCTACCAAAAAATATCAGCCCAATTTATTAAAAAAAAGATATGATATTTTCACAACCAATATTGATAGATCCACCATAAATATGCATTACAGGGTTCTACTGTACAAGTACATAATGCATGATGATGATGAATTATAAAAATGAAGGTAGAAATATCACCGCCCTTTAGAAAAATTGAATAAACAGTAAAAGTAGTTACATATTACCAAAGAGCCAATGATCAATTAGTATGTGAGGAATCCATGAACCTAAAAAATTATAGGTTCAAGCCCCATAGATAGCAATTGTGTGTATACATGTGTCGATGTGTGTGAATGTATATATGTAATAATATATGTGAGATATGTCATCTAGGTTTTCATTTCTGCGGGGAAAAAAATTAAATCAAAGTAGAGACACTACAATTTTTTTCGATTATATGTGAATGTATATATAATAATAATATGTGAGATATGTATTGTAGAAAAAAGCAAAAATAAATAAACCTAATACAAATGTGGGTCAAGTTTTCCCTATTTATGATCATATATATGCAGATTTAGGCATCAAGAGTTGTGCTCAATTCATTGTAAACGTAGTATCTTCTGAATGTTGTATTAATCAACTTTGTTCCATTTTCTATTACATAAAGTAGGTAGGATTTTGGATGTACTAAGCATGGATAATAACATTTATCCATATTGAAGATTGATGTTTTTAAGAATATTTGCCCAATTAAATTGAACTAGAGAGGTGGAACCAATTTTTTATTTTTATCTTTATTTCTTAAAAATAAGTAATGGAAATAAAGCATCCCAACAAAATGAAAAGTCATACCAAAAACAAAATACTATCCATCTTGTCCATTTTTACTAGTCCATACAATCTATGATCTATTGTTAAAATTTCAACTTCGGTTGTATAGTTTTTGTGACATGGACATTTGACAACTAATTGAATTATAACCGGGATATCATTCGTAATATTAACATTACAATTCAATTGTAATGTTATTAATCAATCACAAAACAAATAAAATTAAACATTTAAAATTTGTGATCTTTCAACTTTTTTATATTTTTTTATAAATGGCCACTCCTCTAACACTAACATTACATTTTAACTGTGCAACTCAACATTAAGGATTATTTTATCTAGTTTTTATTGTATAACCAGATAATTAAATAGAATTCATTATCAACTTTTACTTATTGAGCGTATAACATCTCCTATAAAAGATTTTTAAAAATGAAAAATGATAATGAAAGTTGTAATGGCTATAAATAAGACTTTGAAATATACATTAGTACTTATACTCATAATATATATAACTCACTGACCCCTGGATCTTGGTTAACCCCGTAAATGTTGTTTGAAGTACAATGAATTTATGCATGTTATAAAGTCTTATTAACAGTCATGTATATCATTAACAAAACTGTTTCATAGAAGATAATAAGTTATTCAGAAAAGAAAAAAAAGTTTAAAAAATGTCCCTGAAGTGATATATGTTCTTGGATGATAGGTTGTGATTTTTCAAGTATTTGGTAGAAATAATTTTTAGTGTTTATTTTATTGCGAAATTTAGTGGTTTTTCTTTTATTTTATTAGAGATGCATTTAACTTGATATTTTGATTAATGTTGGCAAATCATGCCCATTTGCTTTACATCTGGGTAATTCTGAATATAATGACAAAAAGTTTGGGTTTTTATGGACTGAAAACTTTTTGAAAATGGGCTTAATTGGATAAACTCAAATCATGAATGGATCTAAATGGGTGACCATCATTAATTATTTTTTATATTATATAGTTAAAAATATTAACTTATTTTGGAAAATATATATATTTTAGTGAATTAGAACATTTTTTATAAAATTTTCAAATAGTCCGTTTATACCCGCGCCCGTTTTAAACCGTAGCTCATACCCGTCCAACCCGCCTATTTTGCCGGCTCTAATTTTGATACATACAATAAATATGGAACTAGATTAGATTCAAATTATTTTGTTTTGACGTAAGACCATCTAAAATACGTCCACCCATACATACATCAAATATGGCAGCATGTCAAATAGACATGTGGAGCATTAAAGTAGAAAAATCATGCTCCGACTATTACTTTCACATAGACTTCATTTCTCGTCAAATTTGAGCAAATATTCATTCCTACTTATTTCGAGCAAGGGATAATTTCACATATACCCAATATAAACACTATAATATCAAATTTACCCAACTAAATATCATATTATCATATACACCCAACTTAAATTCAAAATCTATCATATTTACCCAAACAACTAATTTAATCATAATTAAAATCCTTAATTCCCTAAATATTACCCCCAGAAAAAAAGCTAGACAATTCTACTCTTATCATTCTAAAATCCCTAAAACTTCTGACAATTTTATTATCGTAGCCTCCATCACAATTTTTAAGATCAAGATGGATCATTGATAAGCATTAAATAGATAGTATATTTTATAGTAATTTATCCCTATATTTATATACATTTTAATGCATTTATATGATTTTAGATACTTATTTCGTTAATATTTGCAGATATGTATTTTAATTGAAGAATTGAAGAAAGGAATGAAAAAGAAGAAAAAATGAAGAAAAACCCGAAGAGAATAAAGACTTGAAGAATGGGCTAAAAAAAGATTTTATAAAGAAGATAGCTCAAAAATGGAGTGATAACATCAAATAGGTGTTTCAAATAAAGCTTGGATGAAAAGGAGCAGAATTTAGATCAAAAACCGAAGAAAAGTGTAAATGCTGAGTTTTCTGCTATGCGTTAGTATTTTGGCCATAACTTCCTCATACGAAGTCCAAATGAGTTGATTCAAGAGGCCAAATTTAGCTAACACATAGAGCTACAACATATCCAAAATTCAGATTATTTAGAGAAAAAATCAACCGTCGGTTGGGCCTTTCAACCGGCGGTTGGATCGAAAATTCTAGAAAACGGTGGAAACGAGAGTTGTACTTGGACACAAAGTAACCAACCGCCGGTTGGACCTTCCAACCGCTGGTTGGGTGACGACTTCAGCTATTATAAATAGAAAACTAATTCCAGCTTCAAGGGATATACCATATACGATTCTAAGAATAAAAAGTTGAAAGTTAGGGTTTTAGGTCGACTATAGGTACGAATTTAGAGGCTAAGGAGCTAGGGTTTGAAGGTTTCTAACCCTAGGAAAATCTAGTTCGTCAATTGGTTCAGTTTTTTCATCCTTGTAACTTTATTAATCTTTTGGGTTATTTTAGATATCGTTTATTTGAATTAATTGCTTGTTAAATTTTCATTATGAATATTTAAATGTATATTTATTTAGTTTATTATATGAATTATATGTTTATGTTGGAACTATATTATTGAATATTATTATGCAAGAATATGTGTTATATTATATTAATGATCATAATTAACTGGTTTATAGATAAACTTTATTAATCTTTTGGGTTTTTAAATTAAGTGATTATGTTTCATTAAATGTTAAGTAGCATTGTAATTCAACCGACTCAGGAATTGTATCAATAATATGTTGATAGATCTTAATAAATAGTGATACTTTACATACCCTTTGACTGTATTGCTATATGAAAATTATCTTAATCTTTGTGGTTTTCTACATTAGTAAATCACAATAATAATAGTCAACACACAAATAGACATAAGTTAATATAATAAGTTTAATAAATAATAGTTTAAATAGTCATAATCTTCTATC
The DNA here is from genome assembly GCA_963422505.1 of Pseudognaphalium luteoalbum. Lineage (NCBI taxonomy): Eukaryota > Viridiplantae > Streptophyta > Magnoliopsida > Asterales > Asteraceae > Pseudognaphalium > Pseudognaphalium luteoalbum. The sequence continues at coordinate 40,081,975 of OY730195.1, read as the reverse complement.
CAATTGAGTATTCTTAAGTTGTTCCTTAAAACTTATCTACTAAGAATCGGTATCAATTATAAATATGTTCGATCGGAACTAAAACGTCCCCCCTAAATTGTATATTAATTGTAATAATTGTAATTAGAATAAATAAATAGTTAGTTATAGATTGAATCACGTTCCCTGTGTTTGAACCTGGACTTACTTATAAAGCTATATTCTATGATCAGGATAACACTTGCCTGAATTGTGTGATAGTATTATTTAGTATTTTCTTATTTAAAACTTGTGATTATAATTGTCTATACTTAGCACACATCAAGTTTTTGGCGCCGCTGCCGGGGAACGGTGCATTTTTAATTAAACTAATTATTTTTCCCTATATAAATTATAATTTTTTGTATAATTAAGTCAATCGAAAAATCGGCTTACCCATTGGAAGTGCTGACAAAAACAAAGGTATAAGGAGAGTTAAGCCCTGCTTCATTTACTAATTGTAATATAAGAGGTAAGGTGCTTCTCGAAAGAGATAGGTTTTTAATACGCTTCGCGCTGACCTATTTCTCCGCTTTTGTGTACAACCATTGGAGCTACCGAGGACTTTTGACCAGCTTTGTAAAATAAACTATTGTTGTAAATCTTTTTAATTGTATATGTAATAACTAACTAACTTATATTACTAATATATGGTTCACGGTTTTTGGGTTAGGTATTCTTGATCAATTATTCAATTTTGAATTTTTTTTATTATTGAATTATGTTTTTAGTCTACAACAACCCGATCATGAACTATATTTGTATCTACTAACATCTATCAATTTTTTTGATTTTTAGTTAGATTTTATTTTTCTTTTCTACTCTTTTTCTTTTCTCTTAGTTTTAACAGGTATTTACCATGGATTACATTCATGAGGATTTCAAAAATTCGATCAATTATCCTATTTACCAAGTGACGATTGAGAATCAAGAGATTGATGAATACATTTCGACCATCATTTGTATTAGCTACACAATTCCTGGAACAAGTACTAGAATGAAGGAAACTAAAACTAATGGCCATAGTGAAGAGAATTTCATTCAAGAACTTGAAGAGATGGATAATCAAATTAATGAGTATACTTAATTTTCTGAATCCTTATTTTCTAACAAGATTTTTAGTAAATTTAAACAGGAAGAAGATTCGGAGGTAGATTAGTCGTTATCACCTAAATTTGATCACTACAATCCTGACGAGGAGATACTTGAATTAAGAAACCAGAATGGGGCAATGACAGAGGAAGAAATAATGACGATTATTAATGATTTTTTATCATTATACCCAGAGGAGGATCAATTAAAGGAAGATGATCAAGGGATTGGAAATAATACCAAAAACAAAACTTGCGTTAATCAGATATTACACACTAATTGGATCAAACCACTGTATATGGTGGAAATTCAAACAAAGGTTGGGTCTATACAATCAACGATTGGAGTATCTGTAAGCACAAGTTCATTGTTCTACAACTATGAAGATCCATTTTGGCGGTTCGATCAGAAGGAGAAATTCTCGCAAATTTTGGACAATCATGGAGCATCTCAGAATGGATATTTGCCTGCTTCAAACGATAAGTATTTCTATTACTATTAACCCATGCTTTTATATTTTGTATAATAGGTAGATTTAATTTTAGATTAGAACATTTTAGTTTTTAGAGTTAGTATTTTTAAGGATAGGTATAAGAAACCATAATTACTAGAAAACATTATTAAAATTCAGCTACGTAAATTAAATAAGGCTAATTAAGTAAAATCATATATAAAGGTCGTTATTTAGGAAAACTGCTGCTAGCAACCAACCGGCGGTTGACATAGTTAACCGGCGGTTGGGCAGATATCTCAAATTTTCGGCTAAAGTGTTTTTAATTGGGTTGATTCATATGAGTTTTTAAACTGAAGAGAAAATTTTAACTACAATTATTTGTGCCTATTTTAATATGATGGAATTTTGAAAGAGCTGAAATTTAAATGATAAAGATTTGGGTCAATTAAGTTTTTGGACTACATTGATTAATTACAATTGGGTCAAAAGATTGAATTTTAAAATTAATCATTTAAAAGAATTTGTCAATTACTATTTTGATTAAACAATGAGCTAAAATTATTTTTACATCTTTAAACTTATGGGGTTAATATATAAAGAAGCTTAATAATTTGAATTTTGTAATTTGGACTCTTAACAAATTAGGAGCTTTAATATGATTATGAGATGTTAGGCTTTAAGACTATTGGATTAACATCTTGGGATCTTTAAACACATTAAGAGGTAAACTATATTTTTAATTGAGGATCCATATCATGATTAAATTTTATTAGGCTATTAAATTTTAGGCACTTAATTATTAAATTTCAAAATACATAGCTTCAAGGATAATATGCTATAAAATAGAGGTGCTAGTAAATTAGTAGTTACTATAGGCCATTAAGATTAAAATATATAAACTGTTTGTAGTTTGGTATATAGATGGACTTGTTCAATCGATGGTTGATTATTTCAGCCAGCGGTTGGCTTTATTTGAGGATAACCTACGAACAGCAATGGTTTTAGATATTTACTACATAATTAGCCTAAGTGGAATGACGATAGTGACAGTACTTAATAGTATATGATTATGTGTTTCTGTCCTATTTTTAATATTTTAATTTTTTGTTCTTACTTTAATTTTTATTTTTATTTTTTATTATTTTATTTTTATCTGGTACGTTTAATTTGTTTGTTTTTATTTTAGAATATCATTGCCACTTTTCAAAGTTGGCGAATAGTAGAACTGAACAGTGCATTGCAACTAGTATGCTGAACAATGCATTGAAATTTTTGAAAATTTAATAAGTTTATCTTATTAATTATGAACTTTGTGGGTGTGTTCCCTGGAAACCCTCACGAGACTATAACTCGTCCACTCGGGATACCGAGGGGTTTAAAGGCTTATTGCATACGCTAAATACAATCGTGATTAACTACGAAAGTGTGGATATTGTATATTATTTTCAAAGATCAAGGAGACAACCAATTTATTCTAGCCGATGATGAATTCAACAACAGTATTGCCCTAGCCGACGACGATTGCTTCTACAGTCAGGGGAGTTTTTCTGTTCTACTTTTTCTTTCCCTTACTCACTTTTGTTTATCAATTTTTATACAATGAGGGCATTGTATAATTTAAGTGTAGGGATAGGGTTCGTAAGAAAAAGAATTTCTTTAATTAATCATTTAAATTTCTATTGTTCTTAAATTTTATTAAAAATTTAAAATTTTTAAGTGAATAACTAAGTATTTATTAGTTAGAATACTTTTGTTAAAAGTTTTGTTTTGTATATAGAAGTTTAGACTTTAATGTGGATTAACTGTTTTGTATATATAACGTAAGCTACTTAAATAAGGAGTGATATATAGTTATATGATATGATGTACTAATAGGCAATCTATATAAAGATTTCTGGATTTTAAAAGGAATTAATAAAATAACTTGTATATTATTTTATGGTACATAATATGATGTATGACATAAAAGTCTTAATTCTTAGATTTATCATGCGATAATTTTATATATCTTTATAATTATATGAAAACATTTGGGGGTCTACTAATTGTTTCCTCTGTTGTACGAAAGTACAGACCTGGTCTCTAATTAGTATTCTTAAATAAAGCAAAAAGAAAGAAAAATCTTTCAGAAATAAATAAAAATAAATAAAAATCAAACTATGTCGCTTTGTTGTACGATTGTATAGACCTGTCACCGCTGGTTTGATTAAAGAAAAAATTGCTTTACCTGAATCAAGTTATGTCGCTCTGTTGCATGAAAATACAGACCTGTCACCAATGTCTTGATTCTTAAAAATGGATTTCATATATTTATTTGAAATATAAAAGTAAATTGCATGATTAAAGTTTAAGAGTATATCATATATGGAAATCATAAGTAATATACATACTAACAATAAATAAATAAAAAAGTATATTCAAAAGTATGAATATAGATTGTTTAAAGTGGACAAATATATTAGTAATCATTCATGAGCTATATGTTACACAAATAATAATAATTTTTATTTATACATTATAGTTATCCATGTAAATTAAATTGTTTAAATTTTAATTTATGAAACAGGTTTTTAGTATTGGTATTCTGATTTTTAAATATTAGTTTGATGCTTATTTTAAATTTTATTCAGTATTCTACTTGAGGACAAACAGAACTTAAGTGTGTGGATATTTGATAAGCATCAAATAGATAGTATATTTTATAGTAATTTATCCCTATATTTATATACATTTTAATGCATTTATATGATTTTAGATACTTATTTCGTTAATATTTGCAGAGATGTATTTTAATTGAAGAAAGGAACGAAAAAGAAGAAAAAATGAAGAAAAACCCGAAGAGAATAAAGACTTGAAGAATGGGCTAAAAAAAGATTTTATAAAGAAGATAGCTCAAAAATGGAGTGATAACATCAAATAGATGTTTCAAATAAAGCTTGGATGAAAAGGAGCAGAATTTAGATCAAAAACCGAATAAAAGTGTAAATGCTGAGTTTTCTGCTATGCGTTAGTATTTTGGCCATAACTTCCTCATACTAAGTCCAAATGAGTTGATTCAAGCGGCCAAATTTAGCTAACACATAGAGATACAACATATCCAAAATTCAGATTATTTAGAGAAAAAATCGACCGTCGGTTGGGCCTTTCAACCGGCGGTTGGATCGAAAATTCTAGAAAACGGTGGAAACGAAGAGTTGTACTTGGACACAAAGTAACCAACCGCCGGTTGGACCTTCCAACCGCTGGTTGGGTGACGACTTCAGCTATTATAAATAGAAAACTAATTCCAGCTTCAAGGGATATACCATATACGATTCTAAGAATAAAAAGTTGAAAGTTAGGGTTTTAGGTCGACTATAGGTACGAATTTAGAGGCTAAGGAGCTAGGGTTTGAAGGTTTCTAATCCTAGGAAAAGCTAGTTCGTCAATTGGTTTAGTTTCTTCATCCTTGTAACTTTATTAATCTTTTGGGTTATTTTGGATATTGTTTATTTGAATTAATTGCTTGTTAGATTTTCATTATGAATGTTTAAATGTATGTTTATTTAGTTTATAATATGAATTATATGTTTATGTTGGAACTATATTATTGAATATTATTATGCAAGAATCTGTGTTATATTATATTAATGATCATAATTAACTGGTTTATAGATAAACTTTATTAATCTTTTGGGTTTTTAAATTAAGTGATTATGTTTCATTAAATGTTAAGTAGCATTGTAATTCAACCGACTCAGGAATTGTATCAATAATATGTTGATAGATCTTAATAAATAGTGATACTTTACATACCCTTTGACTGTATTGCTATATGAAAATTATCTTAATCTTTGTGGTTTTCTACATTAGTAAATCACAATAATAATAGCCAACACGCAAATAGACATAAGTTAATATAATAAGTTTAATAAATAATAGTTTAAATAGTCATAATCTTCTATCCAATTGAGTATTCTTAAGTTATTCCTTAAAACTTATCTATTAAGAATCGATATCAATTATATATATGTTCGATCGGAACTAAAACGTCCCCCCTAAATTGTATATTAATTGTAATAATTGTAATTAGAATAAATAAATAGTTAGTTATAGATTGAATCACGTTCCCTGTGTTCGAACCTGGACTTACTTATAAAGCTATATTCTATGATCAGGATAACACTTGCCTGAATTGTGTGATAGTATTATTTAGTATTTCCTTATTTAAAACTTGTGATTATAATTGTCTATACTTAGAACACATCAATCATTTAATTACTGATTTCTCTATCTCATTAAGTATATAAACATCATCAAGGTTTGTATATCCCCATTTTATTCAGAATCATACTTTCTCTCACGTGAGTCCTTTTGCGGCGATCAAAACTAAATGCTCGTGTTCTTTTTTTATTATCGTTTATATTGATGATTATTCCTGGAATGCATGAGAATTATATTCAATGTAAAGCATTTGTATAAATTATACCCATTTTGTGATCGTGAAATTTTCCGTTATGAATTGGTTAACTTTTATTACTCCCATTTTGGTGCCTGAAATATTGCATTATTGCATCGTCAATAGTTGATTCACTTTTATATATTTCCATTGATGATATTGAATTAATTTTGAATTGCACGAATATCGGTCTTTCTTCACGATAAAAGGTATTGATCTTCTTTTTTGCATGCTTCAATTCGATGTATTACAACTAGTAATATTTTACTATATATTATACTTATCTAAAGTAAAGGGTAAAATAGGAATCTATTATTGAAATTTTGATTAACTTGAATTTATTAGTATAATGGGTAAATAAGATAGATTTTGAATTCAAGTTGGATATAAATGATAATATGTTGTTTAGTTGGGTATATTTGATTTTATGGTGTTTTGATGCGTGTGAAATCGTCTAGTTTTATTATTTATAAAGTACAGGATATACCAATCACTACTATCACACAACCAGGTAAGAATACCCGATCGGAATAGTATAGCTATGGTAAGTCCAGGTCGAACACAGGATCACAGGAACGATGTTATTCAATTAAATTGGAATTACTAATAAAGCAGTAAAATAGGGGTTACGTTTTAGTTTCGTACAAACGTTCAATATGAACTAATTAACCAAACCAATAACATAAAACAAGATAAGAGGAACAGATAAATAATTGGAGATAGACATGTAATTAATTAGATTCTTCCGCTCAGATTCATATTATTCGGTTCATGTGTTTTGATTGTCTGATTGTGATTCCTTTTATATTAACTTAGTTATTAATCAAATAATCCAAGTTAAATGTCAATTAGTCAACGTTCCGGGTTTACTAATATCTAAAACCTAGGGTCCCACATTAAACATCGATCCGACGTCGCAAGAATTGTATGTTTCCATTACGTGCTTTCCCTAGATTATGCATTAAGTAGTCACGACTTGTTATGATTAATCCTCGCGGTATGACTCAACAATACCTACTAATAATCTCTTATTAGCTTGATCATTTTAGATTGATTAGTTACTATTCTCTTAACCTATCAAACTCAATATATTTAGCAATGACTATAAACCTAGATTCATAATCATCAATAATCAATAATATCAAAGGAACTCAATTTCAATGACATTATTAATCACGTTAAGTAATAACTAACAACCACCAATAATCAACGTTCTACGGATAACATAACAATCTTCAATCAGACAATTAATCCAAAACACAATCATAACCATCAAATAATCATAATCCATAGTTATTAAACTAAACAATTAACAATAAGTCTAATCCATGACTCAATCATACAAAATCAGATTCATGAATTCAAACAAAACACATGGACATGTTTAAATTGAAATCGGAAGAATATGCAAATCGAATCATGAACCACGCGTATTAGGATCGATTGGCATCAATCCAAACCCTCTCGTGCCTCCAAAATACCATCAAAATACCTCTGGAACTCACTTTAGTTGACTTAGAGTTTTGTGGTAAAAATTAGGGTTAAAATGAGAAAAATAGGGTTTTAAGGGTTTTCTGCCGACTCAATCCATCCGCCGGATGGAATTCCATCCGCCGGATGGAATTCCATCCGTCGGATGGATGAGTTTTCACTAAAAGCCCGGCCCGCGTACTTAAAATCCCACTTTCTCAATCCAACCGTCGGTTGGACATCCAACCGCCGGTTGGATGACAAAGTAGTACAAATGAAAGTTGTAGCCCAGGCTGTTAGCTAAATTCTTCAACTTGAATCAACACAATTAGAGTCCGTATGAGGAAGTTATGGCCAAAATACGAACGCATAGCCAAAAATTCAGCATATACACTTTTCTTCCATTTTCAACTTATCTTTCATTCTCTTTCCGATTCAAGCTCCATTATCACTAATTCCAATTCTCACTTGCCTATATCACTTGCCTAACTTAGGACAAACAAACTTCTTTTCCCCATCCCCCACTTAAAATAAAACAATGTCCTCATTACAAAACAAGGAATCGTAAAATAGGGAATAGAAAAGAAGTGAACAGAAATCTCCCCTGATCTTGAAGAAAAATGCTTTCTTGATCTGATTATGAAAATATACAACAACACACTTCCGTAGGCATCACGGTTGCATTTAACATATGCAACAAACCTTTAAACCTTCAGTATCATGAGTGGACGAGTTATAGTCTCGTGAGGGTTTCTAGGGAACACACCCACAAAGTTCAAAATTGCAAACAAAAACAAGAAAATAAAATATAAAATAACTAATTAAAAATTAAAACTAAAAAATTAACAAACAATAACCTACATAAAAAAGGAACATGATATAAACAATAATAATTAGTACATAAAATATATAACAAACATAGTAGAAACAAAAATTTATCACAAAAACGTCCTTCCAACCGCCGGCAAGAGCACTCAACCGTCGGTCGAACGTTTGTGCAAACCAAATTCAAAAACTTTGCTCCATTAAAAATTAAACTATATAACATGCAGATACATATAATAAACAAATAAACAATTATATACAGCAAAATTACATCATTAATCATCACAACTTCTAGACAAGACAAAAATATTTGTTTAACAAATCGAGCCTATAAAATTGTGCGTGATTAATGAAAAATCCCTTTTTTATTTTTATTTTATTTTTTTAACAACTTAATCGAATAAGCAACCGTTCCCCGGTAGAACAATAGTCCAACCGGTTAAGTGTTCCCCGGCAGCGGCGTCAAAAACTTGATGCCTGTGAAATCGTCTAGTTTTATTATTAATAAAGTACAGGATATATCAATCACTACTATCACACAACCAGGCAAGAATACCTGATCGGAATAGTATAGCTATGGTAAGTCCATTCGAACACAAGAACACACGAACAATGTTATTCAGTAAAATTGGAATTATTAATAAAGCAGTAAAATAGGGGTTACGTTTTAGTTCCGTACGAACGTTCAATATGAACTACTTAACCAAAACAAAAACATAAAACAAGATAAGAGGAACAGATAAATAATTGGAGATAGACATGTAATTACTTAGATTCTTCCGCTCATATTCATATTATCCAGTTCATGTGTTTTGATTGTCTGATTGTGATTCCTTTTATATTAACTTATTTACTAATCAAATAATCCAAGTTAAATGTCAATTAGTCAACGTTCCGGGTTTACTAATATCTAAAACCTAGGGTCCCACATTAAACATCGATCCGACGTCGCAAGAATTGTATGTTTCAATTGCGTGCTTTCCCTAGATTATGCATTAAGTAGTCACGACTTGTTATGATTAATCCTCGCGGTATGACTCAACAATACCTACTAATAATCTCTTATTAGCTTGATCATTTTAGATTGATTAGTTACTATTCTCTTAACCTATCAAACTCAATATATTTAGCAATGACTATAAACCTAGATTTTATAATCATCAATAATCAATAACATCAAAGGAACTCAATTTCAATGACATTATTAACCACGTTAAGTAATAACTAACAACCACCAATAATCAAGGTTCTACGGATAACATAACAATCTTCAATCAGACAATTAATCCAAAACACAATTATAACCATCAAATAATCATAATCCAAAGTTATTAAACTAAACAATTAACAATAAGTCTAATCCATGATTCAATCATACAAAATCAGATTCATGAATTCAAACAAAACACATAGACATGTTTAAATTGAAATCGAAAGATGATATGCAAACCGAATCGTGAACCACACGTATTAGGATCGATTGGCATAAATCCAAACCCTCTCGTGCCTCCAAAATGCCATCAAAATACCTCTGAAACTCACTTTAGCCGACTTAAGGTTTGTGGTAATAGTTAGGGTTAAAATGAGGAAAATAGATTTATAAGGGTTTTCTGCCGACTCAATCTATCCGCCGGATGGAGAGTTATAAGGGTTTTCTGCCGACTTATCCATCCGGCGGATGGAATTTCATCCGCCGGATGGATGAGTTTTCACTAAAAGCCCGACCCGCGTACTTGAAATCCCACTTTCTCAATCCATCCACTGGTTGGATGAAAAAGTAGTCCAAATGAAAGTTGTAGCCCATCCTGTTAGCTAAATTCTCCAACTTAAATCAACCCAATTGGAGTCCGTATGAGGAAGTTATGGCCAAAATACGAACGCATAGCCAAAAATTCAGCATTTACACTTTTCTTCCATTTTCATCTCATCTTTCGTTCTCTTTCCGATTCAAGCTCCATTATCACTAATTCCAATTCTCACTTGCCTATCTTCTTATTCGCGGAGCATCATTTCTTCACGATTAGCTCGTTCTCTGTTTCTCTTCGATCCAAACTCTGATTATACTCCTAATTGCAAATATGAACGAAATGAGTATCTTATTCACATAAAATGCATTAGAAATCTATCAAACACGGGGTAACTTAGTACTACAATATAATACATTTTAGCGTTTATCATGTTTATATCGGGTATATATGAAATTATCCCTTGGAGGAAACATGTTCATTATTCGAAATGGGTTTTTTAGAATGAGAGGTTGGAGATGAAAGTTCTTATAGGAGCTCTTTTTACAAGTATATAAAATAAGTTATTATTCAATATTCTCATAAATTGAGATATAAATCGATGGTCTCATGTGTACTTAACTCAATATTATGCATTCATTATGAAGTATCTCTATATATACTAATTGAGAAGTCTTTTTTCCTACATGGCATGCTTCACTTTTCGACAACTAAACAAATATCATATGTGTCAATATTTCGTTTACTTGCTAATTTTATTTTGCCACATCATTCAAATTGATAATTTTAGAAGGTAATTAACTTGTTCAATACATTAACCTATAATTATGAAAGTTCATATCATCATATATATATATATATATATATATATATATATATATATATATACTAGCTATTTAGCCCGTGCGATGCACAGCCATTATAAAGTACAATTATATTAATTTGTAACTTTAATGTAAGTTGTTAATTAAAAAATGCAATTTTCATTGACAATAAAAATGATTAGTAACATAAATCAAACTATAATAGAAGAATTTTTATTTATTTTTTCAGTCCTTCAGTCATCCATTATAATGTAGTCTCTTACTTTCTTAAAAGTAGCTGGATTTTGGACTTCTGTCCACTTCTCACGGTAACAACTATCAGTTGCAATATTATGTTGAGTTTTAATGCAATATTATGTTGAGTTTTAATACATTTATTGAGCCATTGCGATATATGACATTTAAGATAAAATACTGTTAATCATGCCTTTTTATGTTTTTAATTGTATAAATATAGTTGAAAGTTGGTAATTTATTATTGAAACTCAAGAGTAACATATAACAAAATGCACTATCAATTCTATATATATTATTAAAATTGATTTTCTTAAAACATAGTAGTTGATAATTATAATATTAGGTAATTTCAATGTGCGAGATGTAGAAATTTAAAAAGTTTTTATAATAAATTCTAATAACATTGAATTGAATTATGACTCTTTATAAAATAGAACTTAGCGGTTTGTTATATATTTTTATATATTTAAAAATTTAATGAATTAAAATTTTATATATTTTTTAAGATGAAAGTGTTAGTAATTATCATTTTTTAAGGAAAAAATAAATTGACGATTTGGCATGATTATGAGGGTTTTTAAAAAAGGTAATGGGATGATGTGAAATGGCTAAAAAGCAAATTGAAAAGTTTTTATAATAAACTATAATAACATTAAATTATGACTCTTTAGAAAATAGAACGTAGCAGTTTGTTAATAAATTTAATTTTTTGTAATTTCTTAAAGTGAAAGTGTTAGTAATTATGAATTTTAAGAAAAAATTAAATTGATGATTTTGCATGATTAGGAGAGTTTTTAAAAAAGGTAATGAGATGATGTGGTATGCATGGTTAAAAAATAAAGAAAAATTTATGAACTTTTAAGGAAAAATTAAATTGATGATTTGGCATGAGTATGAAGGTTTTAAAATAAGGTAATGATATGATGTGGCATGGCTAAAAAGCAAGAAAAAATCTATGTTTTATAAATACAGATAGATAGATATATATATCCTATATACTATATATATGATCATATGAAAAAATTTAATTATATATATCAGTTCAACTACACTGTCATCTATGCCTTATATATAGTTAATAATATAAGTAACGAATTAAAACATTTTATGACACAATATCTTCAACTTTTTATAAATATATAGTTGAGATAAATAAATTATGATAGAGACTTCTACCATTATTATAAATGAATAAGTTCACCATTTTTATAAATGAATAAGTTCACTATTTTCATTTGCACAATTTTTAACGAATTGAAGATAGAGCAAGCGGTCTAAAAACTTGAAAGGTAGCACACCGTTTTTATATTTAGTTATTTTTCAATAAGAAAAAAATATTATGCAAACGTATAACTATACTATCTTCATGTATATAGAAAACGTATATACTGATAGTGAATCATAAAAACGTAAATAGTTGTAAGAAACACATACAATAAAAATCAACCACACACACACACACACACACACATACACACACACATATATATATATATATATATATATATATATTAGTGTGAGATTCATTTCTTTAATGACAACTTATTATTTTTATATGGTCAACCAATAAATTCATTTATTCTAGCATGTTAATATATGTTTTCTTAATGATATCTCATTAGTATGAATGATTTTTATATATTAGTATATCATTAATCTAATCGTAATTCATTCATTTCTATCCCATTGTCCATTTACTTTTATATTGGTAAGATTATATGAATCCTTTTATATGTATTTTATCTTTGCATTGTATAAACCCTTTAAAATTATCAAAATTGTATTTAAAAAATGTATCATCTCCTAGCCGTCCAACGGATGGGTTTAACACTAGTATACTATATAGTAGTATTTTCATCACTTTTGTTACTTGAGTGAAATATCAACTTTTTACTTCGAATAACTTTTCACTTGACCTATCAAAGTATGAGGAGTTAGACCACTCCCAACAACGACAAAAACTCATAGAAATCGACGCGCCACGTCTGCGCTATGCATGCGCCACATCAATTTTTTTTTTCAAAAATGACTGAAACTGATGGACCCTTACTATCATGTAACACCCACCTTAGGGGTCTAGTGGCATTATGGTAATTTTCTAGCTTTAAAGTATTTATTTAATGTGTTAGGAATAATTTATTATATTTTGTTTATTTGAATAATATTAGGTAAAGGGTAAATGAATTATTGTGACGGATAAATAATTAATTGTTTTCAATCAATATAGTTGAAGGAAAAATAAAATAGTTGGAATCGCAATTGTTTTTTTTGTTCCAAACAATAGATTTAGAAGGTGACAAATTAAAAGTGGATAGTTGAGTCGGTTGGGGAATAAGCCGACCTAACTTTCCCCAAATTACCCAACCTTCTCTAAACTAAACATACACACAGTAAGTAAAATAGAGAGAGCAGAAAGAAAATAAGGATCGATCGTGTGATTTTATCCAATTCGGAAACAAGTACCTGAATCATCATCATCATCTTATCTCCTTCCTTCTTGATTGTAAGTTTGATTATTATTTCTAATATTATGATTATAATTGAATTTATATGGGTTAACGATTGTGTATGAAATTAGAAATTGAAAAGTTGTTAATATGATGTTATGTGATGTTAATAAGCTTATTAGAGTGATTGGGAAAATGAGTTGGATGATTTTGGATTGAAAATTCGGTTATGGTATGTTAGAAATCGAATTGCAGGTTGCTGGAATATGGGTGGTACCTGGGTTGATGAAAGACACGCGATCGCGTGAATTTTTATAGAGGATCGCGTGTTAATGAACAATACGCGATCGCGTATTAGTAACCAGGATCGCGTATTGTTAGTTGGCCGGATAGCGTGTTTTTGTTTGCAAATTTTAAAAGTGCACAAGTGTTAGTGATACCTTTAGTGACTAAAAATTTGACAAATTTTCATTATACATGGATTGGGCTGAAATTTGCATGGTTACTCAAAAATGGCCCACTGATCAAAGCTCTTTAAAATGAGTTTAGGCGGTTTTAGGCCTTTCGTGGTTGTTTAGGGATCGAAAATGGTATTTTTCAATTTTTGAACCTTGTGTCAAGACTTTTTTATTTCATTTCATTTCGGATTGGTATTTTATTTTCTTAGACCTCAAGGATAATTTGCTTGGGTAGATATGCTATGATGATAACTTGGAACTAGATAATTGAGTAAATGATTATATAAATTGATTTATGATGACTTGAATTAAACTATTAGTTGTAAAGTAATATGATTATTATTTACAACCCGATAATTGTTTATTATTTTGATACATGTATTAAAATGTGATTTGATTGAGTAGTTATGATTGATATTATAACTTGGTAATTGTGGTGGTTTGATGTTATGAATTTAAAATGAGTTATATGTTATAAACTGGTTACTAACTCATTATTTATTTGTATTCTCAGACACGAAGAAGGCTTAGTAATGTTAAATTTATGAGTTAGCGGCTGAGGTAATGGTGAGTAGATCTGTAACTATCAGTGTATTTAGTTGTAACAGGTTTGGTTACAACGGGTAAACGTAGTACTACTTTTAATACTCTGTATAGTCTGCCATGATGATTATGGATTTGGTGATATGTGGCCATTGGGCAGATGTGATTCATTCAGAGGGCAACACTGGTTGATCTTGGTTGCTATTGTTTGGCCAACATAGGGTCTTTGTACATTTGTTGTTTATAGGAACCTGTGTTGTGTGAAGATAGCAACCAGCTATCGGTTAACCTCTGTATTGGCCCGTAATTGGTTTTAAGTGTTCTTGGAGGGCCACCTCGGCAAGAGGGCGCCTCAAGAACCACCGATCCTCTTTGACGCTATGTGTTTACGATAATTTGTTGTAAACTGATTTGTTATGCTAAGTTGGACTGTTGGTTATATATTCACTCACTTAGCTATGTGCTAATCCTGCCACCCTACTTCTTGCAGGTTATGATTTGATATAACGGGCGGGCAACAAGCTTTTGTTTGGATGGGATGTTTGACTACATGATTACTCTGATATTTGTTTTGGAATGAGTCCACATTGTATTTGAATTATATAACACACAGTGGGATATACTGTGTTTTGAAATAGTATAACTTTGTATATATAATGTGTAATGTAAATTAATAATGTATGTTTGACCTACGCTTTCGAAGTATTGTATATAAAAAAAATGATTGTAAAGTATGGGGTGTTATACATCAGTGACTCCGTCACTTTATTTTTTGGGCTCACATTTAACAATTTACCTTTACGTATACACACACAATAAATAAATAAAAACCGACGTGCGTCGGTTTGAAGACGGAGCAAACCGACGGAATAATCCATCTAATCCATATCCAATTTACGTTAACTGGACATGATTATTTGAATTACAGATTGCTTAATCGGATTACGGATGAGTTAAATGGATTACACGGATAGGATAAAGGGTCAAACTTAAATTATTTGAATATATCCGAATAATACGAATAAAGATTAAGTAATTAAATAATATCTTTTTATTAATATATGTACGTATATTTCGTTCAAAATTAATTAAACAAAATTAGATTATACTCCGTATCATATAGTCATATATAGAAATCAGGTATAAACATACGTTTTCAATTCTTGTTATGTATTATGTATGGTTCTTTTTGTATCAACTAAAAGATAAAAAGAGTTATTTTTTATTTTATTTTTGGAGAATGATTGTTTGAACTTTGAATTTTGAAATGTTATGAATTTCAAGAAACGAAGATTATGGAATTTTTGGTTGTTTTGGGACTCCCTTTTTTGGATTAGATTGGACGTGATGTTTGATTAATTTAGAGACTACGAATTTGTTTTGGATTAAATTGTATGTTAGAACGTAAGAAGTTGAAATTTAAATTTGGATTTTATAATATGATCTATTATTACATCCTATGTTTGTTTAGATAATTGAATTAAACGTAAACTATTATAATATCCTATGTTTGTTTAGTCTTTATTGACATTTTACGCGCAACTTAAGTTAATTCAGATTAAATCGTTTAATCCAAGCACTTATCCGAATTCGTTCAATCCGTATCAAACTAATATGTTTTTTATATGGTTAGAATTCCGGATTAAATTATGATTGCTTAAAATCTGAACGATCCGATCCAAATAACCCGTCCGAATAACCTTATCACTCATCCACATTATTAAAAAAAAAACTATTTTCGTTCGATTTCATTTTGGGAAACTCTATCCATACCATTTTTTTTACTCACCATACCACTTTCAGTGGTATGATAACTGGATTAGTGTACTTTGACTCCAGAACACTGTTTAGAATACTGTCCAGAATACTGTCTACCACACCACAAAATTATCAACAAAAATATTCGTTCTGAACACTGTAATTACAAAAATATCACACACTGTGCTCTAAATATTTTTGACCCATAATTTATTGCACAAATTTTTATGTTAAAAATAAAATAAAAAAGGAAAAAAATGGTATGGTTAATACAAGCCTTTCATTTTTTGTTTTGTGTATAAACTATGGGTGTTCATGGACGGTTAACCGGAGACCGGTTAATCGGAGTCTCGGTTCATTATATTCGTGAACCTAAAGCGAAACTGAAAAATTGGGTTAACCGGGAATCGGTTAACCGTTTTATCGGTTCGGTTAATCGGTTAACAAAATTATCCTTTTATTAATTAATAGTTATTTAAAAAGCAATTAGTAACACATAAATATAAATTCATTAATAAGCATTCACTATATTTAAAATATTTAGATAATAAAAGTATCAAAGGATAACTATTTCTCTTTATAATTGTGTATTAATATTATACGTACGTTATTCGTTCGAATATAATTAGAACAAAGTAGTAGTAATTACCATATTAGGTCAATATTAAGTTAGTAAATTACATCAAAATGAGTGTAAAAGAAATATAAATGATCAACTCAAAATACAAGTGTAATACACATATATAAATATAAGATATACAACGTATATACATATATTAAAAACTACAAATAAAATTTTCGGTTTTTTCGGTTAACCGTTTATCATGTATATTTCAAAATCATGAACCGAAACCGAAAAAAATCCGCTTCGGTTAACCGAAACCAAAAAATGAAAAAAATAGGATCGGTTATTCAAAATTCAATTCAATTTAATCGGTTTTAGATTCGGTTTTCCGATTTCGGAATATTTTGAACACCCCTAGTTTAAATGCGTGTGGAGGCCACGTGTGAGTGTATAAAAACTAGGTCACATACCCAATCTCGGTGAAAAGTTATCCAGCTCATCATCCTTCTCATTTTACCCTCTTTCCATATTTTTTACAAATCAATCATCAACACCCAACTTTTTTTCCAGCTTTTGATAAAAAAAAAAAAAGCAACAAACAAACAAACCCCCCATATTAAACTACCACTTCCCAATCTCAGTGCCCAGCATCAACAATTTGGGGGCTCAACTCAATTAGCCCTCTTTATTTTTTCTATGTCACACCCATATTAATTCAAACCGTTTCTTGGATCTTTATATTCTTTATAACAAACCAATTTCTGTATTGATTTCATCGATAGATATTATCAGTATGGGTTGTGCTGGATCATCGCCTGCAAAAGGAGACGGTAAAGATTCTAATTTTATTATTAGGGTTTCTGTTATCCTTCATATATCTGAATGAATCTGTTAGGTAATCTATTTGCATGTTGAATTATATATACATATATCGTGTTTAAGAATAAAGGGGTTTGACTCAATTGAGTGGTTGATTAGGTGTAAGATTTTAGGGTTTGACTTTTTCTGAGTAATCTTTGATTGTTTTCTGAGTAATAATGAATAATGCTGGACTGATTGATTTTTAGGGGTTTTTATTTGTGAACCCCTTTGAGGGTTTCTTGATATTGTGCAAGTACTTGATGATTTTGGCAATGGTGATTGTGTTATCAAAAGTAGTTTCTTGTGAGGGTTTTCTGTTTTAGGATTATTTTTTTGTATATATTTGTATGAAAATTGGTTGACTATCTGATGTCAAATGTTCAAGATACAATACGAAGGATATTAATCTTGTGAATGGGATATTCTGAAACATAGAAAAGTTCAATTCTAACGGGTCACAGAACTGAGTCTACAAATACCTGTGTAATCTAAAATTGGTTTAAGTGTTTAACCGAGTACCATTTTTATGTACCTGCAATGAACAGATAAATTTTTACCAAAGAGATAAATATTGTAATCAGGAAGAATGACACCTTCTCCTCAAAAGTGAAAGATTGTGAAATTCAAGTTTTGTATTACAAATGTTGCCATGAGTTTGAATAGCTAAGTTGGAACATTCCTTCGAACTCTAAATGATGTATGCTAACCTAAGGAAAACAACAGAGTTAGAAATTGAAGAAAGTTAAATCATCATTCATGCACAATTACTAGCTACTTAAGGTCCCAAAGGAAGGCAGAAAGCAAAGAAATACTCACATAGAGTTGGGCCATTTGTTTTAAAGTCTCTCATGGTTGTCTGTCTTCCCACAAAATGAGCTGATTATGGCTTGACTTGATGGTCCAACACTTGCTGAGTATTTTGGTTCAAAATTTTATGTAAGCTATTAATAAAAGATTAATATATTTGGTGAAATCTATTTTCAACAATATTGAAGATTGAGAAACTGGATAAATGAAGTACAAATACCTAAAATGACGAGCAGTAAAACCTTGATTTTGCTGAACTAGACTGTGGTCTTGTGCTTGATAGAGACAAGAATCATTGCTAAAGGGATAATGCACACCGACTTGTAAGAAAACCCACGTTATGTAAGACTCATTTGAAAGTTTATATTCTTAAGCAACGTGGATAACATAAAGGATATTCAAGAGTCATTTGAGAGTTATGATCATGAGCAACCGTAGGTTGTTTCAACTTAATTACTTGAAGTTCATGGGGATCTTTATATACAGATATACTCTCTCTATGTGTCTTTTGAGTAGATTGGGACATTGGGTCCTTCCTTAATGTCACTCTTATCTCCTTGATGGATTCTGCCAAGGGGCCATGGTATTCAAACGCGCTGAGTTTGAGGATATACTTGATATTTGGCTGTGTCAGTTTTCTCTTGTATACTATTTGGACTTGTTACTTTGTTAGTACTCATTTCTTGTGTTAAATATGCAATTTTGACAAGCCTATTGTGATGTCATTGTATCCATGGTTGTAAAAGACAGGATTAGTCGGGGATTAGTCGGCCAATTATGGCTACCAACTAATCCATGGCCAAGTCGGTCAGAAAGTCGTTCAAAGACGGGTCAACACGAAAAAACGGGTTTTTGGGTCAAAAAGCGGGTCAAAGATGGGAAAAAGCGGGTCAAAGACGGGTTTTTGGGCTGGTCAAAGATGGGCAACTTTTTTAAAAATAAGTATTTTGAACAATCGAACTACAATGTTTATGTTGGAGTTTTTTTTATGACAACTATGTTAAAGTTTATGTATATCTATGTTTATCTTTATGGTTCTCATCTATATTTATTCATATATACTTTTGAAAATTTATTTAAATACTAGAAAGTTAATAAAAGTCAAAATCCGACTAATCTCCGACTAGTCCGTAAAATGTCCCGACTGACTAATCCCCGACTTACGACTTTTTCAACTTTGATTGTATCTAAAGCTCCTTTGAATTTAGTGTCTCTTATGCCTGCTGGATTCTATGTACATATTTTTTGGTATGTTTGGATCTTTGTTTGTATCTCATTGGAATGTTACTTGATTGACCCTGTTACTTATGTGAAACGTTGGTTCCTTTCTTTTTTTGCAGAACCTATCAAAAAAATAACTAAACCAAAGCCGTGGAAGCATTCTGAACCAATTACAGGAGAGCAGCTTAAGCGGATGCGTGATGAGTTCTGGGATACTGCCCCACATTATGGTGGCCGGAAAGGTAATTTCACCATTAAAATGCCACCCCATTGCCTTTATGCATCCTTATTACTATCTCATAGATGTTTATGATAGAATAGCCATTACGATATCCCCATACCTTCTCCATCTTTTCACCCTTACTAGGAATGATCCCATTTCACTACCTCCAACGACAGCGAAGTAATAGAAATATCATTTCCACAAGTCATACTTGAAACGACTGTTCTACTTGTTTGTATATCAGTGTTTTTGTTAACTTTTAATGTTAGTATGTCAGTTTTATGTTTAGGAGAAACAATTAGAAGTCAAATATGTTCATTTTCCAGGACAGGATGCTATCAGCTCTTGGAGTTGGAGTTGATACACCAAACATTTTCTGTAGGGTTCATAACTCATAAGTAGTAGTTTTCTAGAGGTCTTAACAGTATATAACAGCAGTATATCGTCACCTATCTTGTATTTTGGTATAAAAAATTCATCTCTAACCAAGACACAAGAGTTGATGTACAACACTTTTCTTAAAAACAAATGTATCAAAAGATTTCCAATTCAACCTTCTTTTAAGTTGATATCCTTATCATATTTTGATTATTTTACATAAGTTGTTACATTTGGTGTAAAAACACCCCCTAAAATGTATATTAACTATTGATGCCATCATTGGAAATATCTCCATGCTCTGCAATTAGCAGTTTTGGTAAAACACATGAGCGTTCATGTCACTCTTACATCAGGAAGTTTTTTTTGTCAAGTCTGAAACAATATTTGTTTAATCAGAAATCTGGGATGCACTTCAAGCTGCTGCTGAGGCTGATTTAACTCTAGCACAGGCAATAGTGGATAGTGCTGGTGTCATTGTTCAAAAAGCTGATTTGACAGTCTGTTATGACGAAAGAGGTATGTTATTCTGTTCAACTTTTTAAGTCTCTTGATGTTCTTTTTTTTTCATTGATGGTGACGTTATTTTGGGACATCTGCAGGTGCAAAATATGAGTTACCAAGGTATGTTTTAAGTGCACCAACAAATTTGATTCGTGACAGTTGAAATTGGAGACTTGCAGACTTGGTTTTTTAGCATAAAGATGGTAAATCATGTATATGTTTTAGTCTTGTTTTTGTGTTCAGAAATGAAATAAACCTTGGTTTGATCTTATTTGAATTTGATATGTGTTTTCAAGATGTTTGCTAGAAATGTCATTATGAGCAGTTTCTAGTTAATGGTGCTGTTCTTTTTTGATCCTTTTTGTGCCATTTCTAACAAAAGATCAATTATTTTGGTACAAATGTGAAAGGGTTAGCTTTTATGCTTTTCGTTAATTTGCCGAAAGCATCATGTTCATGATCAAAAATTGAGTAACCTATACGGTATACATATACTCCCTAGGTTTTCGACTTCGCTCCGTAAGTGTGCTTTTGGTAAAAGGGTAAAATGTTAGTTGTTATTTGCACGCAAGCTTGCGAACGTGTAACGTGTAGACCGTAGAATCATTTATCTTGCAAAAACGTTGTTACTCATTGATTTTCACTAACAAGTGAAATGAGGATGCAGAATACTGCTAAGTGAAATAATTGTATGGTGAGTATTTGCAAGTGTGCATATAAATACAAAATAGTTAACGTTGCTGAAATATTTTGGAGGAGTAATAAATGTTGGGGAATATGAAATTATTAATAAAAAGGTGTGTAGCCGTTGTAGTTTTGTACATTTATGGATGTCGCATTTGGAACCATGTGCCATCAAAAATCAAAATATAAAGGCCAAAGTATTTCAACATGCAAAAAATATTCAAATGTCCCAATATGGACATATCGACTTGAAGTGAGCATTTTGGCCAACAAACAAGTATTAAAACTCGCGTTTGTCTGTTTTAATGTTACCGAAAAGTTGTAGAGAAATACATAAAGAGTATTACAAAGTTTACCTCAATGTTTGTTGAAATTGCAATGCTATAAAGTACAATGGTTTAAGCTTCACTTCACGTAGTAAATTGCTAATATTCATGATGTGTGTTATATTGTAAGTTTGTCATTAGAAAAGAAATAGTATAGAGATCAGACCAATAAAATGCTTTTATAAATTTTGATTTAATTAGGCCAAAGAATCTGTTCTTTAAAAAGATGATGGTAAGGAAATTATTAATTATTTCAGAAGGGGAAAAAGTGGTCAATCCAAAAAAATTCAGACTAGTTAAGATGCATTAAACTGCTAAAAAAAAAGTTAAGATGCATTAAACATATTAACATTTTTGATATTATATTACATCTCTTATTAATTTAAAGTTGAAATTGAAAAGTTTGTTACAACTATAGTTCTCAAATAGCAAGTTTGTTTTTAAAAATATTTATAGGTGTATCTATAAATACAAGGCAATAAAGTTAAGGTAGCCTTTTCCTTGGGTAAAAAATTTATTTGGAGGTGTATTAAATGTCGAGGGAATCTAGATTTATTTATAAAACATTTGTGGGTGTCGCATGTCAGAACCATGTGTAATTTATAATCAAAATTCAAATATAGTGTAAAACTTACTCCAAACATGAAACCATCATATCTCAACCCTTTCGTTTAAACCTAAAATAAAAACGTGGTTATAGTCTTATAGATATGCTAAAGAATAATAAATATCATACGTACAAGTTTGTTCCTTTTCAAAGAATCCGATTTATATTTATAGTAATTTGTTTATTTCATCTTCAAATATAGTGTTGTTTTTCAATCGGTCGTTTTTAAGTCGATTAAATTAATTTTGCACTATAAAATGGTTGGCACCTGAGATTTATTCTAACGAAACGACAATATTCAAGAAGTACGACTTCATCGGATGTCAGTTCGTCTTCAAGAAGTGTTCATTTCGAAAAACTTGAAAGCTTTGAAGCCGTTAAGAAAATTGCCCGATTGCAACAAAAACCAATAGCAACAATTACCGAACACAATATGGAAAAGTGGCTTAAAAAACGTTGAGTTTTTTTTGTTAAAAAAATCCAAAGCGTGTCTCTAAAAAAGAACTCAAAATGATCAAAAGTGTTTGGAAAGAAGTGGTAACACAATATCAAAACAAGTACGAAGGAGGCGACTAAGACGAAGACGAAGACGCGAACGAAGCCGACGAATCGAGCTCGGTTTAGACTACTTTATTTAAATTATAGTGTTTTTATTTAAATTATTGTATTTTTTTTAATTATTGTAACCTTTTAATTTAATTCTATTTTTTTCCAGTGAAATGTATATTTTAATTATTGTGTTTTAGTTATTTAATTAATTATTCGGTGGGTCAGAAAAAAATGAAGTGACGGAGTATTGATGACAGAAGTCTTTCATTTTCTATCAATTTTTGAAGAAGTTGACGTGACACAGAAATGACACATTAGTTTCTATCACGGATGAGAGTGGTCTTGTAAAAACAGATAAAGTTCCATCTTTAGAAAATGTTGCAGTTTTATTCACAAAAGGATCGTCGAATTTTCAACAAAACTATTTGAGTGATAACCTTTTGTTTTAAAAATACTTACAGATTATTCTATAAATACAAGGCAATAAAGTGAAGGTACTTTTTCTTGGGTTAAAAAATTATTTGGAGGTGTATTAAATGTCAACAAGGGGATCTAAATTTATTTATAAAAACATTTGTGGGTGTCGCATCTCAGGATCAGGGGCGCAGACAGGATGAGGACGGCGTAGGTAGTCGCCCTCACAAGAATTTTCAAATTACGTAATTGTTTTTAAAGTATTAATAACATTTTAAAATTTTCACTCCCACTAAACTACAAAAGAAAAAATAATAATTATTCGTCTCTTCTATTGAATATTCTGGCTCCGCCCCTGATAACAACCACGTGTTATCAAAATCAAAATCAATATCAAACATAAAACTTGCTCAATCCTCCAAACATGAAACAATAATATTTTCATCCCTTTCGTTTAAACCTAAAATTTAAACGTAGTTATAGATATGCTAAAGAATCATAAATATCATACGTAAAAGTTGGATCTTTTTTAAAAGAGTCCAATTTATATTTATAGTAATTTGTTTTTTCCCCTTTAAATAATAGAGTTGTTTTTCGGTCGGCCCTTTTTGTGTCGGTTAACATAATTTTGCACTATAAAATGGTCGTATAATCTATTGTATGTTTCTTAAAATGTAAAAGAATGTTTACGTGAACGCTTAAAATTCTTAGTAGTCTTAAAAGCTCACGAGGAGGCAAGTAGAAGTAGTACGAATTTGGAGTAATGTTATATATGTTTAAATATATGGATTAAAAATTAGACTTAATTCTCTGATTGGTTAATTATTTTTTCTCTCTTAATCTCATCTGATCATTTTTTCACATCTACCAGACACATTTGTAGGTTTAAGTTTAGGTATATATAGGTCTGCCAATCATTTTCTCGAATTTTAACATGACGATTAATGGTAATTTTAATTTTCAAAAATTAGAAAAATGAATTTCAATTTTAATTTACTTCAATTTTGATAAGTGATTAATGTTATAAATAAAATTTTAGACTTCTAACTTTTGTAACTTTTTAGAATTTATTATCTATAATTCATATCTTAACCAACTTTTGACCAAAAGTTAGATTGTGCCTATAAGACTCCACCCAACCCAAAATCAAAGTGACAGCAACTGACAGAGTCACGTCACCGTCACGTCAGCTTTTTCAGAAAACTGATTGAAACTGACAGACCCCTCCCATCCTCATTCCATCACTTCATTTTCTGAGACCCACTAACCATTATAGAATCAACTAAACCACAATTATTTAAATAAAACACAATAATTTAAATTTAACACATTCCATTAAAAATAAAAATTACAACAATTTATAAAAATAAAAAATACAACAATTCATAAAAATAAAAATTACAACAATTCATAAAAATAAAAATTACAACAATTCATAAAAATAAAAATTACAACAATTCCTAAAAATAAAATTACACAATTACGTAACTAACGCACACGGTAATTTGGTGGAAGTTGCGAAATGTGTTGGATTAGAGCATTGCGAAGTCGATGATGAACAGTCCGATCCCGTAATTCCTTGTCCATACGCAATGAAGTTGCAACTCTTTCTTCCCACAAACGAGTTGGTCTATTTGACGGCTCAGAGGGATAATCTTCTTCCAGTGAACACATATTTCGTCCGTTGTCTTCCGTTATCATGTTGTGTAGAATCACACAAGCATACATGATTCTTTTTATTTTGTTAGTGCTGTATGGTCTAGCCGGGTTCTTGATGATTTGCCAACGGCCTTGAAGCACACCAAATGCTCGTTCCACATCTTTCCTTGCAGATTCTTGGTATCTCTTGAAGCGAGCATCGGCTTCAGTTAGTGGATGCCTGAACGAATTAACAATTGTCGCCCATTCCGGATAAATTCCATCCCCAGATAATACCCCTTTGTGAAATGTTGTCCGGCAATCGTAAAGTTAACTTGGGGAGCTCTATCTTGTAGCAAATCGGAGAACAAATCCGATTGATTAAGAACGTTAATGTCGTTGCTCGAGCCCGTTGGACCAAAGAAAGTGTAACACACAACATTTTTTTTTTTTAACACCTCAATAGTTCGGAAGCGTAAACTATTTACATTATATAATGGATGACATAAAGTCATCTACCAAAAGTATTATTTGATTATTTACAAACTATTCAAAATGTATCTGGGATATATATAATATCAAAATATTATCAGAGTAGTTATGGTCAACCCCCTCCAAGTACTCCCTGCCCAGTTCCTTTCAAGTCAAACCTACAAGGAGTAAACAACGGGATTAGCACGAAGCTAAGTAAGTAAACCTGTTACTAACAGTTTGACTTAGTTCAACATAAATAATTATCAACAAGTATCACATAGACTCAATATCATCAAGAGGATCGGTGGTCCTTGTGGCGCCCTCAGACCGCGGTGGCCCACCAAGCGACACTTACTATCACTGCAGGCCTTTACAGTGATTTACCGATAACTGTTTGCTACCTTTAACCAACATAAGTTCCGTTCACAACACATGTTTACAAACCCTATGATGGTTAACCTGTAGCCACACAGTCCAACCATTGTTGACCTCTATATCAACTAATGCCCAAAGGCGACTCATCACACATTTCACTTGTACTTCATCAGTCAATATTCAACAATCAACATTAATAATAACAACTATGTTCATTTGTTGTAACCAATTATGTTACAACCAATTCATACTGAGAGTACAAGTCCACTCACCTGTTCACTTCAATCCACTTACTCAGTTGACTAATTTACTGAGTTCTTGGTGTATCTGTAATCACCACAAAACACATAAGTTAATAACTTGTCATTAATCAACAACCTTATATGAATCATGTTGTTATACAAATAACCACACAACTTGAATATATATATTACTTGTACATTTGTGAATGATACACAAATTAAAAATGAATTGATCCTGTTCTGAACCAAAGCCGATCTGCTTTACCTTAGCAGATCTGCTTATTTAGTTGATTTTTTAAGCCTTTTCACCTAAGTCAAGTTCTGTTGTATTTTTGAACTAAGATAGCCGTTCGGCTAAGCATAGCCGTTCGGCTTTGCATGAGTAGCCGATCTGCTTTGTAAAGCAGATCGGTTTCTTTAGTTGAATTTAACCATTTTGTTCCTGGGTCAATTTCTGTTGAGTTTTTACACTAGCATAGCCGATCTGCTATGTATAGCCGATCGGCTATAGCCTGAAACCCAGAAAACTCAGTTTCGACCTGCACATTACCAGCTCGTATCCTAACTCCCAAATCCCAAATATTTAAGTACCAAATCACTTAAACCATACTCAAATCATCAAGAAAGTATCCCATATCAATTAGTTAACATCAAACAACTTATTCAAGCATCAATCACTATCATTTTAAGTCTAATTCTTAAAACCCTCAAGTATAAACTTGAATCACATTTCAATGACAAACATATCACAAATTGAGCTAAGAATTCAGTTTACTATCATTAGCTAATACCACATATCAACTTCAAACACTTATAACTCATTCAATTCATTAATTTCATATTTGACCTAACTAATATTGAAGTTCATATAAATCAATTACTTACATGATGATGATGATAGCAAGAAGAAGATGATGACTTATAATCACACTCTCATAATCTTGATTCTTTGGTGTTTAGATTTATGATTTCAGTTTCATCAAATATGATCAAGTGTCTGCACTTGTTCTTGAAGGAAAATGACAATTTGGGGAAAGTAACAGATAAGGGTTAATTCCCTTATTTACACCGACTCAAATGTTTGGGTATTTTATACTCGTTCCAAATCTATTGTCTGGAACCGCAAAATCTCTTGCGAGAAATATTATTTTATTGTACTGTCGATTAAATTAAATTAAAACAACTATCATTTCACTAGTCACAATAATTCCTGAGATCTATTTACCTTAGTTATAATTCGAAACATATATAAAACACAATATATATATATATAAGCAAGGAAATTACCGATTTGCCCTCAGGCTACAAATGCGGGTGTTACAAATCTTCCCTCCTTAGGAAGATTTCGTCCCCGAAATCTCACTAGACTCGAATAAATGAGGGTATCGCGAGCGCATACTTGATTCAGTTTCCCAAGTAAGGTTTTCTCCCAAACTATGTTTCCATTTAACCAAAACCATCGGTATTTCTTTCTTACGTAATTTAGTCACCTTTCTATCACATAACACAATAGGTTCCTCTACTAATTTCTGACTAGAATCAATTCTAAGGTCTTGTAATGGAAGAATTTGGGATTGATCCTCCACATTACATTTCCTCAGATAACAAACGTTAAAAATGTCATGAATACCCGATAATTCAGAAGGAAGATCTAAGGCGACTGTCTGATCATTAACTACCTGTCTAACTTTGAATGGACCAATATACCTTGGAGCCAATTTTCCACGTTTTCCAAATCTGATTACACCTTTCCATGGGGAAACTTTCAAATAAACTAATTCACCTTCTACAAAGATAACGGGTCGTCTACGTGGGTCAGCATACTGTTTCTGTCGATCTCTAGCAGCTTTCAGTTTCTCACGAGCTATTTTAACTTTATCCGATGTAATTTGTACAATTTCAGGACCAACAAATTGTTTTTCTCCAGCCTCTAACCAACAAGTAGGTGTTCTACAACGACGTCCGTATAACATCTCATATGGTGGCATACCGATACTAGAATGATAAGAGTTATTATAAGCAAACTCTACCAAAGGTAGATGAGAATCCCAAGAACCACCATACTCTAACACACAAGCTCGCAACATATCTTCTAAAGTCTGATTAGTACGCTCTGTTTGACCATCTGTCTGAGGATGATATGCCGTACTGAGATTAATTCTAGTACCCAATTCTCGCTGTAAACTCTGCCAAAACCCAGAAATAAACCTGGAATCCCTGTCGGATACAATAGATAATGGAATCCCATGCCTTGAAACTATCTCATGAATATACAATTGGGACAACCGAGTCAAAGAAGCAGTTTCACTGGTAGCCAGAAAATGAGCACTTTTGGTTAATCTGTCGACAATCACCCAAATCGTATCATTACCTTTCGGCGTTCTAGGAAGCTTAATAACAAAATCCATAGTAATATGCTCCCATTTCCACTCAGGAATATCAAGTTGTTTCAAGGAACCATACGGTTTCTGATGCTCTGCTTTAACCTGTGAACATATGTGACAAGTTTCCACAACCCGTGCAACATCGGTTTTCATCGTAGGCCACCAATATAAAGGCTTCAAATCATTATACATCTTTGTACTTCCGGGATGAATAGACAACCTAGATTTATGAGCTTCTAACAATATCAAATCTCGAAATCCCCCAATCAATGGAACCCAAACTCGAGACTGAAAAGTTTTCAAACCTATAGAATCACCAACTAACAAATCCTTTCGTTTCAACATAATTTCAGATTTCAAATTAACATCCAATAAGGCTTCAATTTGGGCAACTTTTAATTTAGAAATCAAGTCAGAATAGATTTCTAAACGCATAAAACATACCCGATTAGAAGATGACTTTCGACTCAACGCGTCTGCTACCACATTAGCTTTACCTGGGTGATATCGGATTTCACAATCATAATCTTTGATTAGCTCCAACCAACGTCTTTGTCGCATGTTTAAATCTTTCTGTGTAAACATATATTGCAAGCTCTTATGATCAGTACATATCACGCATTTAGTGCCATATAAATAGTGTCTCCAAATTTTTAACGCAAATACAACAGCTGCAAGTTCTAAATCATGAGTAGGGTAATTCTTTTCATGAATTTTCAATTGACGAGAAGCATAAGCAATTACCCGATCTCTTTGCATTAAAACACATCCCAATCCAGCGTGAGAGGCATCACAATAGACAATAAAGTCATCAGAACCATCTGGTAACGCTAAGACTGGGGCCTGGCATAATAACTGTCTCAAAGTTTGAAAGGCTATTTCCTGTTGATCATTCCATTGAAATCTAACATTCTTACGTGTCAATTTGGTTAAAGGACTTGCAATCTTAGAAAAGTCTTTAATGAACTTTCGGTAATAACCCGCCAAGCCCAGAAAACTTTTAATTTCAGAAGGAGATTTAGGTGTATTCCAATTCATTACTGCTTCAACTTTAGATGGATCAACTTTTACCCCATCACTACAAATTATATGCCCTAAAAATTGAACCTCTCTCAACCAAAATTCGCATTTTGAAAATTTAGCATACAGATGTTCTCTTTTAAGAGTTTCCAGAACAAGTCTCAAATGATGTTCATGTTCAGATTCAGACTTTGAATAAATTAAAATATCATCAATAAACACAATCACAAACTTATCAAGGAAAGGACGACATACTCTATTCATTAAATCCATAAACACAGCAGGAGCATTAGTCAATCCAAACGGCATAACTAAAAACTCATAATGACCATATCTAGTGCGAAAAGCAGTTTTGGGAATATCCTCTTCACTAACTCGCACTTGATGATAACCTGATCTCAAATCAATCTTAGAAAAATATGAAGATCCTTGTAACTGATCAAATAACTCATCAATTCTAGGCAAAGGATATTTATTCTTAACTGTTCTTTTATTCAATTCCCTATAATCAATACACATCCGAAGTGTACCATCCTTTTTCTTCACAAATAAAACAGGAGCACCCCAAGGAGAAGAGCTAGGTCGTACAAAACCTTTATCTAACAATTCCTGGATCTGAGTCATCATTTCACAAATTTCAGAAGGTGCTAATCTATAAGGAGACTTAGCTACAGGAGTGGAACCAGGAATCAAATCAATCTGATACTCAACTTCCCTAACAGGAGGTAAACCAGGCAACTCATCAGGGAAAACTTCCGGGTATTCAGAAACCACTCGGACATCAGACACTGTTTTCCTTTCTAACTTAGCATTTACAACATAAGCCAAATAAAACTCACAACCCCTAGCTAAATATTTTCTAGCTTTCATCATGGACATCACTGAAATACTACCCACTTTACGTTCTCCTCGAGCCATTACATATGACTCCTCGGAAATAGGAAGTCTTATCATCTTTTTGTGACATTCAATATTGGCTTTGTTTTGACTTAACCAATTCATGCCCAACACCACATCAAAACTAGGAATAGGTAATAGGAGAAACGAAACAGGAAAGTCATGACCTTCTATAGTAATATTAGCTCCAGTTACCGAAGTGGTAACGGGAACCACTTTACCATTTGCTACTTCTACCTCAATAGGGTTCACAATCAACGAAGGAGTCAACTTTAACTTTTCACAAAATTTCACAGACATAAATGAACAATTTGCACCAGAATCAAAAAGCACACGTGCTGGTACAAAATTAACAAGAAAAGTACCCGTAATGACGTCCTCAGTGATGACAGCTTCATCAACAGTCATTTGAAATGCACGACCGGTAGCGGATGGAGGATTTTTCCGCTTTTGGCTCGAAGAAGAGGAACCACCACCCATACCCGATCTCTGTTTCCTGACTCCAGGACAATCACCAGCTCTGTGACCTTCTTTATGACAATTCCAACAAACCGGATTAGGATAAGTGCAATCTTTAACTAAATGTCCTAATACCCCACATTTAATACACCTCGATGTCTGAATAGTACAAGGCCCGGTATGTTTAGACTTTCATCTAGTACAATAAGGAATATCAGAGGTAAAACCACTAGAATCAATCTTCCTGTTAGACTGAGTACCCTGCCACTTTTGCTTT
This sequence comes from Pseudognaphalium luteoalbum, assembly GCA_963422505.1. Taxonomy (NCBI): domain Eukaryota; kingdom Viridiplantae; phylum Streptophyta; class Magnoliopsida; order Asterales; family Asteraceae; genus Pseudognaphalium; species Pseudognaphalium luteoalbum. The sequence goes on along the minus strand of OY730195.1, from coordinate 40,050,761 downwards.
CCTCGACTTGAAGAATCACCCCGTGGCTTCTGTTGAAACTTTTCTTTATTTTGTTGTCTCTTGGCCTGAATATCATTATCTACAGATCGTGCCAAATCAAAAGCTTGAGGAAGTGTACCTGCTAGTCTTACTGTGGTACGATAATCAGGAGGTAAAGTCTTTGCAAAACGATCAATCTTATTTCTATCAGTTGGGACCCACTGCTGTACAAATCTCAACTTCTCAGAGAATTGTCTGATAAGCTCATCAATGGACATCTGATCAGTCTTCTGTAAATCAAGAAAATCTTGTCTAACACGTTCAAGATTAAACTCTGAGCAATATTGCTTACAAATTTCAGCATGAAAATCTGACCATCTAATAGTGCTAATCTGTTGTGAAGTCAACGGTGCAGTAATAGAATCCCACCATGACATAGCCTGACCCTTCAACAATTGCACTGCATATTGCACCTTATCTTCTTCTTCACAATGACAAGCATCAAGTTTTCTCTCAACATCTCTTAACCAATCTAAGGTAACAGTGGGATCAGAACTTCCAACATAATGAGAAGGACCACTAGACATAAATGTCTTCAGAGAACAACTTTTCCTTGGTTGCGGTAACTGTGAAAACGTAGGTATCTGGAAACCAGAAGATCCAAAAGTAGAAAACGGAATAGAAGTCTGAAATCCATAACTCTGAGACTGCTGCTGAGGAATATACGAAACAGATGTAGGAATTCGAAAAGTAGATGTAATAGGTGGAACTGTACTCTCAATATGCTGTTGACCTGAAGTCTGACGCTGAGAATAATCAGTCAACTGCCTTTGCTGTTCTAATACCTGAGCCTCTAATCGCATAATATATTCTTGATCTGTTTCTCCACCAACTGAATGAGATGTACCCTGATTATCTAGAGGTGCACCTGTCTCTGAAACATGATTATGGGTAGGGTCAGGTTGCTTGTTCTCAGCCATTCCTGTTATCACAACATATCTCACAATTTGTTAATTGTTAGTACTAATATACTAACCAATCACAAGTTCATAGCTAATCCCCGTAACTTGGAATGTTGACCAATACCACTAAGTTTGGGATTGAACACTCTACCGCTGCTCAATTCACCCAAACATATGCTCTGATACCAATTTGTAACACACAACATTTTTTTTTTTTAACACCTCAATAGTTCGGAAGCGTAAACTATTTACATTATATAATGGATGACATAAAGTCATCTACCAAAAGTATTATTTGATTATTTACAAACTATTCAAAATGTATCTGGGATATATATAATATCAAAATATTATCAGAGTAGTTATGGTCAACCCCCTCCAAGTACTCCCTGCCCAGTTCCTTTCAAGTCAAACCTACAAGGAGTAAACAACGGGATTAGCACGAAGCTAAGTAAGTAAACCTGTTACTAACAGTTTGACTTAGTTCAACATAAATAATTATCAACAAGTATCACATAGACTCAATATCATCAAGAGGATCGGTGGTCCTTGTGGCGCCCTCAGACCGCGGTGGCCCACCAAGCGACACTTACTATCACTGCAGGCCTTTACAGTGATTTACCGATAACTGTTTGCTACCTTTAACCAACATAAGTTCCGTTCACAACACATGTTTACAAACCCTATGATGGTTAACCTGTAGCCACACAGTCCAACCATTATTGACCTCTATATCAACTAATGCCCAAAGGCGACTCATCACACATTTCACTTGTACTTCATCAGTCAATATTCAACAATCAACATTAATAATAACAACTATGTTCATTTGTTGTAACCAATTATGTTACAACCAATTCATACTGAGAGTACAAGTCCACTCACCTGTTCACTTCAATCTACTTACTCAGTTGACTAATTTACTGAGTTCTTGGTGTATCTGTAATCACCACAAAACACATAAGTTAATAACTTGTCATTAATCAACAACCTTATATGAATCATGTTGTTATACAAATAACCACACAACTTGAATATATATATTACTTGTACATTTGTGAATGATACACAAATTAAAAATGAATTGATCCTGTTCTGAACCAAAGCCGATCTGCTTTACCTTAGCAGATCTGCTTATTTAGTTGATTTTTTAAGCCTTTTCACCTAAGTCAAGTTCTGTTGTATTTTTGAACTAAGATAGCCGTTCGGCTAAGCATAGCCGTTCGGCTTTGCATGAGTAGCCGATCTGCTTTGTAAAGCAGATCGGTTTCTTTAGTTGAATTTAACCATTTTGTTCCTGGGTCAATTTCTGTTGAGTTTTTACACTAGCATAGCCGATCTGCTATGTATAGCCGATCGGCTATAGCCTGAAACCCAGAAAACTCAGTTTCGACCTGCACATTACCAGCTCGTATCCTAACTCCCAAATCCCAAATATTTAAGTACCAAATCACTTAAACCATACTCAAATCATCAAGAAAGTATCCCATATCAATTAGTTAACATCAAACAACTTATTCAAGCATCAATCACTATCATTTTAAGTCTAATTCTTAAAACCCTCAAGTATAAACTTGAATCACATTTCAATGACAAACATATCACAAATTGAGCTAAGAATTCAGTTTACTATCATTAGCTAATACCACATATCAACTTCAAACACTTATAACTCATTCAATTCATTAATTTCATATTTGACCTAACTAATATTGAAGTTCATATAAATCAATTACTTACATGATGATGATGATAGCAAGAAGAAGATGATGACTTATAATCACACTCTCATAATCTTGATTCTTTGGTGTTTAGATTTATGATTTCAGTTTCATCAAATATGATCAAGTGTCTGCACTTGTTCTTGAAGGAAAATGACAATTTGGGGAAAGTAACAGATAAGGGTTAATTCCCTTATTTACACCGACTCAAATGTTTGGGTATTTTATACTCGTTCCAAATCTATTGTCTGGAACCGCAAAATCTCTTGCGAGAAATATTATTTTATTGTACTGTCGATTAAATTAAATTAAAACAACTATCATTTCACTAGTCACAATAATTCCTGAGATCTATTTACCTTAGTTATAATTCGAAACATATATAAAACACAATATATATATATATAAGCAAGGAAATTACCGATTTGCCCTCAGGCCACAAATGCGGGTGTTACAAATCTTCCCTCCTTAGGAAGATTTCGTCCCCGAAATCTCACTAGACTCGAATAAATGAGGGTATCGCGAGCGCATACTTGATTCAGTTTCCCAAGTAAGGTTTTCTCCCAAACTATGTTTCCATTTAACCAAAACCATCGGTATTTCTTTCTTACGTAATTTAGTCACCTTTCTATCACATAACACAATAGGTTCCTCTACTAATTTCTGACTAGAATCAATTCTAAGGTCTTGTAATGGAAGAATTTGGGATTGATCCTCCACATTACATTTCCTCAGATAACAAACGTTAAAAATGTCATGAATACCCGATAATTCAGAAGGAAGATCTAAGGCGACTGTCTGATCATTAACTACCTGTCTAACTTTGAATGGACCAATATACCTTGGAGCCAATTTTCCACGTTTTCCAAATCTGATTACACCTTTCCATGGGGAAACTTTCAAATAAACTAATTCACCTTCTACAAAGATAACGGGTCGTCTACGTGGGTCAGCATACTGTTTCTGTCGATCTCTAGCAGCTTTCAGTTTCTCACGAGCTATTTTAACTTTATCCGCTGTAATTTGTACAATTTCAGGACCAACAAATTGTTTTTCTCCAGCCTCTAACCAACAAGTAGGTGTTCTACAACGACGTCCGTATAACATCTCATATGGTGGCATACCGATACTAGAATGATAAGAGTTATTATAAGCAAACTCTACCAAAGGTAGATGAGAATCCCAAGAACCACCATACTCTAACACACAAGCTCGCAACATATCTTCTAAAGTCTGATTAGTACGCTCTGTTTGACCATCTGTCTGAGGATGATATGCCGTACTGAGATTAATTCTAGTACCCAATTCTCGCTGTAAACTCTGCCAAAACCCAGAAATAAACCTGGAATCCCTGTCGGATACAATAGATAATGGAATCCCATGCCTTGAAACTATCTCATGAATATACAATTGGGACAACCGAGTCAAAGAAGCAGTTTCACTGGTAGCCAGAAAATGAGCACTTTTGGTTAATCTGTCGACAATCACCCAAATCGTATCATTACCTTTCGGCGTTCTAGGAAGCTTAATAACAAAATCCATAGTAATATGCTCCCATTTCCACTCAGGAATATCAAGTTGTTTCAAGGAACCATACGGTTTCTGATGCTCTGCTTTAACCTGTGAACATATGTGACAAGTTTCCACAACCCGTGCAACATCGGTTTTCATCGTAGGCCACCAATATAAAGGCTTCAAATCATTATACATCTTTGTACTTCCGGGATGAATAGACAACCTAGATTTATGAGCTTCTAACAATATCAAATCTCGAAATCCCCCAATCAATGGAACCCAAACTCGAGACTGAAAAGTTTTCAAACCTATAGAATCACCAACTAACAAATCCTTTCGTTTCAACATAATTTCAGATTTCAAATTAACATCCAATAAGGCTTCAATTTGGGCAACTTTTAATTTAGAAATCAAGTCAGAATAGATTTCTAAACGCATAAAACATACCCGATTAGAAGATGACTTTCGACTCAACGCGTCTGCTACCACATTAGCTTTACCTGGGTGATATCGGATTTCACAATCATAATCTTTGATTAGCTCCAACCAACGTCTTTGTCGCATGTTTAAATCTTTCTGTGTAAACATATATTGCAAGCTCTTATGATCAGTACATATCACGCATTTAGTGCCATATAAATAGTGTCTCCAAATTTTTAACGCAAATACAACAGCTGCAAGTTCTAAATCATGAGTAGGGTAATTCTTTTCATGAATTTTCAATTGACGAGAAGCATAAGCAATTACCCGATCTCTTTGCATTAAAACACATCCCAATCCAGCGTGAGAGGCATCACAATAGACAATAAAGTCATCAGAACCATCTGGTAACGCTAAGACTGGGGCCTGGCATAATAACTGTCTCAAAGTTTGAAAGGCTATTTCCTGTTGATCATTCCATTGAAATCTAACATTCTTACGTGTCAATTTGGTTAAAGGACTTGCAATCTTAGAAAAGTCTTTAATGAACTTTCGGTAATAACCCGCCAAGCCCAGAAAACTTTTAATTTCAGAAGGAGATTTAGGTGTATTCCAATTCATTACTGCTTCAACTTTAGATGGATCAACTTTTACCCCATCACTACAAATTATATGCCCTAAAAATTGAACCTCTCTCAACCAAAATTCGCATTTTGAAAATTTAGCATACAGATGTTCTCTTTTAAGAGTTTCCAGAACAAGTCTCAAATGATGTTCATGTTCAGATTCAGACTTTGAATAAATTAAAATATCATCAATAAACACAATCACAAACTTATCAAGGAAAGGACGACATACTCTATTCATTAAATCCATAAACACAGCAGGAGCATTAGTCAATCCAAACGGCATAACTAAAAACTCATAATGACCATATCTAGTGCGAAAAGCAGTTTTGGGAATATCCTCTTCACTAACTCGCACTTGATGATAACCTGATCTCAAATCAATCTTAGAAAAATATGAAGATCCTTGTAACTGATCAAATAACTCATCAATTCTAGGCAAAGGATATTTATTCTTAACTGTTCTTTTATTCAATTCCCTATAATCAATACACATCCGAAGTGTACCATCCTTTTTCTTCACAAATAAAACAGGAGCACCCCAAGGAGAAGAGCTAGGTCGTACAAAACCTTTATCTAACAATTCCTGGATCTGAGTCATCATTTCACAAATTTCAGAAGGTGCTAATCTATAAGGAGACTTAGCTACAGGAGTGGAACCAGGAATCAAATCAATCTGATACTCAACTTCCCTAACAGGAGGTAAACCAGGCAACTCATCAGGGAAAACTTCCGGGTATTCAGAAACCACTCGGACATCAGACACTGTTTTCCTTTCTAACTTAGCATTTACAACATAAGCCAAATAAAACTCACAACCCCTAGCTAAATATTTTCTAGCTTTCATCATGGACATCACTGAAATACTACCCACTTTACGTTCTCCTCGAGCCATTACATATGACTCCTCGGAAATAGGAAGTCTTATCATCTTTTTGTGACATTCAATATTGGCTTTGTTTTGACTTAACCAATTCATGCCCAACACCACATCAAAACTAGGAATAGGTAATAGGAGAAACGAAACAGGAAAGTCATGACCTTCTATAGTAATATTAGCTCCAGTTACCGAAGTGGTAACGGGAACCACTTTACCATTTGCTACTTCTACCTCAATAGGGTTCACAATCAACGAAGGAGTCAACTTTAACTTTTCACAAAATTTCACAGACATAAATGAACAATTTGCACCAGAATCAAAAAGCACACGTGCTGGTACAAAATTAACAAGAAAAGTACCCGTAATGACGTCCTCAGTGATGACAGCTTCATCAACAGTCATTTGAAATGCACGACCGGTAGCGGATGGAGGATTTTTCCGCTTTTGGCTCGAAGAAGAGGAACCACCACCCATACCCGATCTCTGTTTCCTGACTCCAGGACAATCACCAGCTCTGTGACCTTCTTTATGACAATTCCAACAAACCGGATTAGGATAAGTGCAATCTTTAACTAAATGTCCTAATACCCCACATTTAATACACCTCGATGTCTGAATAGTACAAGGCCCGGTATGTTTAGACTTGCATCTAGTACAATAAGGAATATCAGAGGTAAAACCGCTAGAATCAATCTTCCTGTTAGACTGAGTACCCTGCCACTTTTGCTTTCCTCGACTTGAAGAATCACCCCGTGGCTTCTGTTGAAACTTTTCTTTATTTTGTTGTCTCTTGGCCTGAATATCATTATCTACAGATCGTGCCAAATCAAAAGCTTGAGGAAGTGTACCTGCTAGTCTTACTGTGGTACGATAATCAGGAGGTAAAGTCTTTGCAAAACGATCAATCTTATTTCTATCAGTTGGGACCCACTGCTGTACAAATCTCAACTTCTCAGAGAATTGTCTGATAAGCTCATCAATGGACATCTGATCAGTCTTCTGTAAATCAAGAAAATCTTGTCTAACACGTTCAAGATTAAACTCTGAGCAATATTGCTTACAAATTTCAGCATGAAAATCTGACCATCTAATAGTGCTAATCTGTTGTGAAGTCAACGGTGCAGTAATAGAATCCCACCATGACATAGCCTGACCCTTCAACAATTGCACTGCATATTGCACCTTATCTTCTTCTTCACAATGACAAGCATCAAGTTTTCTCTCAACATCTCTTAACCAATCTAAGGTAACAGTGGGATCAGAACTTCCAACATAATGAGAAGGACCACTAGACATAAATGTCTTCAGAGAACAACTTTTCCTTGGTTGCGGTAACTGTGAAAACGTAGGTATCTGGAAACCAGAAGATCCAAAAGTAGAAAACGGAATAGAAGTCTGAAATCCATAACTCTGAGACTGCTGCTGAGGAATATACGAAACAGATGTAGGAATTCGAAAAGTAGATGTAATAGGTGGAACTGTACTCTCAATATGCTGTTGACCTGAAGTCTGACGCTGAGAATAATCAGTCAACTGCCTTTGCTGTTCTAATACCTGAGCCTCTAATCGCATAATATATTCTTGATCTGTTTCTCCACCAACTGAATGAGATGTACCCTGATTATCTAGAGGTGCACCTGTCTCTGAAACATGATTATGGGTAGGGTCAGGTTGCTTGTTCTCAGCCATTCCTGTTATCACAACATATCTCACAATTTGTTAATTGTTAGTACTAATATACTAACCAATCACAAGTTCATAGCTAATCCCCGTAACTTGGAATGTTGACCAATACCACTAAGTTTGGGATTGAACACTCTACCGCTGCTCAATTCACCCAAACATATGCTCTGATACCAATTTGTAACACACAACATTTTTTTTTTTTTAACACCTCAATAGTTCGGAAGCGTAAACTATTTACATTATATAATGGATGACATAAAGTCATCTACCAAAAGTATTATTTGATTATTTACAAACTATTCAAAATGTATCTGGGATATATATAATATCAAAATATTATCAGAGTAGTTATGGTCAACCCCCTCCAAGTACTCCCTGCCCAGTTCCTTTCAAGTCAAACCTACAAGGAGTAAACAACGGGATTAGCACGAAGCTAAGTAAGTAAACCTGTTACTAACAGTTTGACTTAGTTCAACATAAATAATTATCAACAAGTATCACATAGACTCAATATCATCAAGAGGATCGGTGGTCCTTGTGGCGCCCTCAGACCGCGGTGGCCCACCAAGCGACACTTACTATCACTGCAGGCCTTTACAGTGATTTACCGATAACTGTTTGCTACCTTTAACCAACATAAGTTCCGTTCACAACACATGTTTACAAACCCTATGATGGTTAACCTGTAGCCACACAGTCCAACCATTGTTGACCTCTATATCAACTAATGCCCAAAGGCGACTCATCACACATTTCACTTGTACTTCATCAGTCAATATTCAACAATCAACATTAATAATAACAACTATGTTCATTTGTTGTAACCAATTATGTTACAACCAATTCATACTGAGAGTACAAGTCCACTCACCTGTTCACTTCAATCCACTTACTCAGTTGACTAATTTACTGAGTTCTTGGTGTATCTGTAATCACCACAAAACACATAAGTTAATAACTTGTCATTAATCAACAACCTTATATGAATCATATTGTTATACAAATAACCACACAACTTGAATATATATATTACTTGTACATTTGTGAATGATACACAAATTAAAAATGAATTGATCCTGTTCTGAACCAAAGCCGATCTGCTTTACCTTAGCAGATCTGCTTATTTAGTTGATTTTTTAAGCCTTTTCACCTAAGTCAAGTTCTGTTGTATTTTTGAACTAAGATAGCCGTTCGGCTAAGCATAGCCGTTCGGCTTTGCATGAGTAGCCGATCTGCTTTGTAAAGCAGATCGGTTTCTTTAGTTGAATTTAACCATTTTGTTCCTGGGTCAATTTCTGTTGAGTTTTTACACTAGCATAGCCGATCTGCTATGTATAGCCGATCGGCTATAGCCTGAAACCCAGAAAACTCAGTTTCGACCTGCACATTACCAGCTCGTATCCTAACTCCCAAATCCCAAATATTTAAGTACCAAATCACTTAAACCATACTCAAATCATCAAGAAAGTATCCCATATCAATTAGTTAACATCAAACAACTTATTCAAGCATCAATCACTATCATTTTAAGTCTAATTCTTAAAACCCTCAAGTATAAACTTGAATCACATTTCAATGACAAACATATCACAAATTGAGCTAAGAATTCAGTTTACTATCATTAGCTAATACCACATATCAACTTCAAACACTTATAACTCATTCAATTCATTAATTTCATATTTGACCTAACTAATATTGAAGTTCATATAAATCAATTACTTACATGATGATGATGATAGCAAGAAGAAGATGATGACTTATAATCACACTCTCATAATCTTGATTCTTTGGTGTTTAGATTTATGATTTCAGTTTCATCAAATATGATCAAGTGTCTGCACTTGTTCTTGAAGGAAAATGACAATTTGGGGAAAGTAACAGATAAGGGTTAATTCCCTTATTTACACCGACTCAAATGTTTGGGTATTTTATACTCGTTCCAAATCTATTGTCTGGAACCGCAAAATCTCTTGCGAGAAATATTATTTTATTGTACTGTCGATTAAATTAAATTAAAACAACTATCATTTCACTAGTCACAATAATTCCTGAGATCTATTTACTTTAGTTATAATTCGAAACATATATAAAACACAATATATATATATATATATAAGCAAGGAAATTACCGATTTGCCCTCAGGCCACAAATGCGGGTGTTACAGAAAGCGTGCCAAATCCACAAATCATAAGACGCAACTGCTTCGAACATGATTGTTGGATGACCTTGATCTCCTCTTGTGTATTGACCTTGCCATGCTACTAGACAATTTCTCCAAGGCCAATGCATACAATCGATGCTTCCGAGCATACCCGGAAAACCATGCAACTCGGAATGACGTTGATGTAAACGTTGCACATCTTGAAGTATTGGTTTTCTCAAATACACTGTACAGTACAAATGAAATACACATTTATAAAAATTATCCAAAGACTCGTATGATGTTTGTTCACCCATATGAAAATATTCATCAAACGCATCCGCGACACAACCATACGCTAGTTGGCGTACGGCGGAAGTGCATTTTTGGAAAACATTTAAACCGGGTCTGCCGATTGCGTCAATACGTTGATGAAAATATGCAAAGTATTCCGGTAACGGATTTTGAGAATAAGATATAATATTTTGACATATACGGATAAATAATGGCTTACTCATCCGAAAACGACGTCGAAATACATCTGCCGGAAATGTTGGGTTGTCGGCAAAGTAATCTTGAAATAAACGTTGGCCCGTTGTTTGACGATCTCTTGGAAAGTATCGACGAGGAGCTCTCGGGATCGGAATTACTTCTTCGTCTTCCGATTCGGAAGATATGACGTTGATAACATTAATCGCCCATTCCGGATCGAAAATGTCGTTGAGCGCCTGCAAATCTTCAAGATCGGAATCGGAAGACATTTTAAATTTTGTAAGTGTATAAAAATGTTGAAAAGATTGTGTGAATTGTTTAAGAAATGTTGGAAAGATTGTGTGAATTGTATGAAATAGGTATTATATACTCCCTCCGTCCCAATTTTATTGTCCCCAGACAAAAAACACGCAGTTTAAGAAAAACATCACTATCTCTCTTACTTTTTGGTAACAAGACAAATTTACCCTTTACTTTTTACCTACTTTTTTGTCTTACATATATAAATTAGGGGTAAAAATGAACTTTATCTTATTATTCTTTTCTATTTATGGAAGTGGACAATTAAATTGGTACATCTCAAAAAGGAATAGTGGACAATAGATTTGGGACGGAGGAAGTATTTATAGTTGAAAAATTGATTAAAATTTTGTTTTTGAAAAAAACCCAAACGGCTCTTTTGACCGTTGGGGATTTTTTTTTAGTATTCAACGGCTAACAAAAAAAACAAATGGGCCCCACTCTCACAAACCGAACACACTTCGATTATCCGAAGTTGCCAACCGACCGATGAAACTGATAGGCCCGTGCCATTCCTGTCGCTTCGTCGATTTGAAGCCGATGACAACCGACCTCTCGCGTTGGGAGGAGTCTAACTGTCCGTATCTTTTATTTTCCTTGAAAGCACAAATACGTATGCTTGTACTCATGAAAGGACCTATGATATTTTTTAAATGGATATAATATAACAATGATGATCAAAATTTATTTTTATATACTCTTAATACCGGTAATAACAATAAATGATTTTTTAAAATGGTTAGATTAAACTTTTTAATATTTTTTCTTTTAATTGTAAACAAATTGTATACATTAGCATCGTCAATGTTATCTATCATATATTTCATACTATATTAGTTATAGTGTTGTATACTTGTATCCACTCTGTTTTTCACAATTTCTACTTTCTTTGAAATTCATATAATGATACTACGTTCATCAGTATATATAATACGCAAATCAATAACTTCACTTTATTAATATATAAACTTAATCACATAAACGATATATATCAAATACGTATAATTAGATAACCAGGTCTACGACGATTAAAAAGTTATTCATTAACAAAGTTAAATATATGAATCTTACATGGATAATATAAGGATAATTATCGGTTTATTAATCATATAAGATGAAATGACAAGTTTTTAATCTAATTTATATACCATTGGATACCATACGAATCAAAACAGAGAAAATTAGGTAATGTGGATGGCGGATTCAGTATTTAAGGTGACCTGTAACGTGGTTATCGTAATTAATTATATGAATCCGTAGCAGTAACAAACAATACAATTTTTCTTTAGGTAAATTTACACTTCATATAGCGAATTAACTCGTAGGTACCGTTACTTTTACCTTCAACATGGATTTAGCGAAAAACAATCTAAATCTCCCCAACACATCATATGTGAATGTGAATATAAGAAAAGGGTAACAAGTGGTATAAAAGATTTAACAAGTGGTATAAAAGATTTGGGTTTACTTTTACACATGGGAGGTATGATTCATTTTCAATGGAAAAGGTTAATAATGTCTAGTTCCAAAGGAACAATTATTTGGATTCTTTCACAACTTTCTTTTTCAATTTCTCCCCATCTGGAGATTTTTAAAATCCTTTTGCTTTTTGTGTAGATAGTTCACTAAATTGCGGCTACGCATGAAAGTTAATAACAAAAGCATTGTGAGCTATGCACGTGTTCATAAACACTACTAAAGTCCCATATTATCAATCCTAAAAAGCTACGAATCTCACCATAGGATATAAATTAATTTGGGAATTTGTTTGATCACCAACATAATAAGAGAATCAACTAAAAGAATTGATACATATTTAAAAAAATAATAATGATGTTCCTAAGGAGTAAAAAAAAAGGATGAAACTCATTCAAAAAATTCATTAGTAATGTATGTATGTAAAGAGTGAGAATTTAACCATTCACTGATTTTATATGGCTCGTGTCAAAGACAATATGTAAAATACAATGATATGATAAACATATACTCGAGAATTATTAAGATGTCTTATTAACAAATATCGGTTGATACTAAAAGGCTTGATTATATTTGTCAAGTTCTTATCTTAATTATTTGTTTGTGGGCCGATTTAATACTTTTCCAATCTCTAAAATCACAAAAAAGTGTTTGTTTTTTAAATATCAAGAAACAATAAAAAAAAAGTCTTAGCGAACCATAATCAATAAAGAAAGATAAAAAATGATGAATTTGCAAAATCAATAAAGGAAAACATAGTTGTACATAGAGTCCGTTGAAGTGGGTGGGGTTTAGCATTTGTCTTTGTGTGAGGGGCAAATGTGTAATTTTCTAAACATATAGCAAAACAAAAAGTGTTTGTAATCTAACGATCGAACAAATCTCACTGTGCAAGTGGTCCCTGTGTGCTGATTCGATATCCCAAATATATTGAATTAACATCACCACAAATAAAAGTTTAGAGATATACAAACAAGTTAAAACACTAGATTTTGGCTACTTGAACTCACACGATGAATCAAAAATCATTTGTCCATAATTATGTCATTATGTGGTTATAATGAGTTATACGGTACATTTGGTTACTGAAAGTTATCAAAGGATTTGAAATTTCAAGGAATATGAATTTCTTTAATTTAAGAAATATTATGATTTCTATATCAATCCATTCGTGAACGAAATACCCTTTTAGGGGTCTCACTATAGTCCGTCGGTAGCATGGCATCGGTTGAGTGACGGAACCGACGCCACAGGCACAGCGCGTCGGTTCCGGTCCGTCGGTTAAAAACTTCGTCAAACCGAAGTAAAAACCAAAAAACTTGGGCCCGCGTCGGTTGGCTTTTTGTGGCTAACGGCAATAAAAAATAAATAAATTAAGGCATGTATTCGTTGGGGAGCTTCCAGTGGGGAGAAAAAAAAAACCATCACAATATTAAACACTATATATACACACCTTATACTTCACAATTTATAACTCATTCTATTGCATACTTTTTAACCACCAACATACCTTTAACCTCTTTACACACCAAAACCATCACTTTTTACATTTTCCATTCCACAATATATACACATATCTATACCCATTTTTCATCCACTTTTTCAAACATTTTTAAAAAATTATAATGTCGTCATCCGATTCCGATAAAGAAGATTTGAGTGCCGTCATGGCCGTCCGCAATCCGATCGCTAGGCTAAATCATCTCGACGTACAAGATTCGGACTCGGATTCGGACGAGGATACCGAATTTACATTTCGTATTCCACAAACGAGACGTTATTTAAGTAGAGATCGGGTGGGTGCCGGCCAACGTTTATATCAAGACTACTTTGCCGAGAGCCCGACATTCCCTCTAGATTATTTTCGGCGTCGGTTTCGGATGAGTCGCCCATTGTTTATCCGTATATGTCAAGGTATATTATCATACTCTCACACTCCGTTACCCTCTTACTTTGCGTTTTTTCATCAAGGTCGAGACGCAACCGGAAAACTTGGTTTTAATGTTTATCAAAAAGTCACGTCTTCCTTACGCCAATTGGCATATGGTTGTGCTGCCGACGCATTTGATGAATATTTACATATGGGTCAACAAACAGCGTACGATTGTTTGGACAACTTTTGTAAATGTATTTTCCATCTATATTCAAATGAGTATTTAAGAAGGCCAACACTCCATGATGTGGAACGTTTACATCAACGACATGCGGAGTTACATGGTTTTCCGGGTATGCTCGGAAGTATCGATTGCATGCACTGGGCTTGGCAAAATTGCCCAATAGCATGGCAAGGTCAATACACTCGAGGTGATCACGGATATCCAACAATCATGCTCGAAGCTGTTGCCTCTTATGATTTATGGATTTGACACGCTTTCTTTGGGCCCGCGGGATCGAGCAACGACCTCAACGTTCTTAATGAATCTGATTTATTTTAAGACTTGCTACAAGATAGAGCTCCTGAAGTAGTGTTCAATATTGCCGGTCAACAATTCAACAAAGGGTATTATCTCGGTGATGGAATATATCCAGAATGGGCGACGATTGTGAAGTCATTTAAGCATCCGATATCAGAAGCCGAGTTGAGGTTCAAGAGGTACCAAGAATCTGTAAGGAAAGATGTGGAACGGGCATTCGGAGTTCTTCAAGGTCGTTGGCAAATCATCAAAAACCCTGCTAGACCATACAGCGTCAACAAAATTCGTCGAATCATGTATTGTTGTGTAATTTTACACAACATGATAACTGAAGACAATGGACGAAATATGTGTCCACTTGAGGAAGACTACATGGCAAACCCGGATAATATGCCTCAACGTTCGTGGGAAGAAAGGGTTGCAACGCACTTACGTATGGATAAGGAATTACGCGACCGCGCCGTGCATCATCGACTCCGTGAGGCTCTAATCGCGCACATTTTGACTCTCCCACCAAATTTCCGATCGCGTTAATGTAATGTTTTATTTTTATTTAATGTAATGTTTTATTTTTATTTAATGTAATGTTTTATTTTTATTTAATGTAATGTTTTCTTTTTATTTAATATAATGTTTTATTTTTATTTAAGTTTGTGTTTAAATAGAAAAAGAAATTAGTGTGTGGGTCCCAAAAAAAAAGAAGTGATGTTAACTGATGTTCACTGTAGGCAGTGGAGTGTCAGTTTGTGTCAGTTTTGGAAAAAGCTGACGTGGCGCTGATGTGGCTCCAACTGATACGTCAGTTGATGTTCACGATAGTGAGGGGTCTTAGAATGAACAAAGACAACCAATATTGCAGAGTTTTTTAAGCTAATTGAAGAAACGTATTTAAGGGATTTCAAAGTTAATTTTTATTTCGTTTTTATCGTCAAGCTAATCTTATTCATTACAGTGTAGATATTCTTAAACTACAATTTCAGGCCCCTTATTCTTTTCATCCTATAAATTTATAAAAGCTACCACTTATAATCCACAATTACAAATTGTAGCTACAGTTTATAAAACATGTAATTGATTTATAAATTAATAAAAGCTACAACTTACTGGTTTTGTCAAACATACTCGTAAGTTAACGTAAAATTTATGCAAGAGAATATTTACTTTTCATTAAGTACATTAAAAAAAAAAAAACTTTGTTCAAGATATCGAATGTTGTTTTATCCAAGTAGAAAGCACATGGTGATGGGATGTCTATTTGTTTTAGAGACATGTACATACATGTAGATCTAACACATCCTGGACAATACCACCATTCACCCATGCTACAGTGCTACTACATATATCTCGTCAAACCAATCACATTATTATTGTTAAATCCAATCAAACTCTATTTGACCGATCAAACGCTTATGTGTCAAATCCACGACAAATGAAAATCATTACAAGACTTGTAACCGAAGAGTGATGGCCATCCGTTAGTGTTACTTGACTCGCATTCACTCGACAAAAGGATCTAGGGCTCATGTTCTTGTACGAACCCCTCGTTAAGTAACACTAACCGATTCACTTAATTGTAAAAAGAATAGGGGTGATCAAGACATCTACACTAGCTCTCGTTTATGTTAATGTACTACTATTTGTAGGATGTAACTAATCAACCGCTATAGTTTAGAAAGAGCCAGGTATGTGTTTTTACAAAACAGTAGAAAACGTAGACATAAAACTTCTAATACATTTGTTGATTGAAGTTGACTTCAACTCTCTTTCATTAAAGTCAACAATTACCATTAAATATCTACCAATCCTGTTGTTACATGTGAGATATACAATTACGCACACATTTTAAGCACATGTATTATTTTACACGTCAAATTATGCATCGTTTTATAAAGCCTACTTTGTAATTTATATATTATACGATCAGGTATTTGTTACTCCATTTTTCTTTTTATCAATCCCTCTTTTATATATATATATATATATATATATATATATATATATATATATATATATATATATATAGTGGGAGGTTCAAATGAGAACCACTCAGTTAAGAACTTTGAGAACCACATTCCATGAGAACAAGAGGATTCCGTGAGAACGGTGAGAACACATTTCATCCCTCCATTTTTTGATAAAAAAACATGATTTTGGATGTGACACTTTTGTAAATACTTTAAAGTTTGATTTTGAAGAGTTCACATAAGGATGCTAGGTGAAGTTTATTTTTTTTTGCTTCACAATAGTTTTAACATAGTGAAGTTTTATTTAATATTCGTTAACAACAATATTTGAAGTAGTGAATTGATATGTATAAACATTAATCTCTTTAAAAACTAATGTTAACAAAAAAAATATTTACTTAATCTCATTAAATCTATGAAAACCTATACAAATAAAAATTT
Organism: Pseudognaphalium luteoalbum; assembly: GCA_963422505.1. Classification (NCBI taxonomy): domain Eukaryota; kingdom Viridiplantae; phylum Streptophyta; class Magnoliopsida; order Asterales; family Asteraceae; genus Pseudognaphalium; species Pseudognaphalium luteoalbum. The sequence goes on along the minus strand of OY730195.1, from coordinate 40,033,741 downwards.
ATAGCATCATAACCTTATCTAAGAAAAAAAAATAATAAACTTAACCTTACAAAATGATGTGAAGCTAAAAAAAAAACTTCACATGAGCAAAATGATGTGAATCTAAAAGAAAAAAAAAACTTCACAAGAGCAAAATGATGTGAAGTCAAAAAAAAAAAGCTTCACATGAGCAAAATAACGTGAAGCTAAAAAAAAAACTTCACATGAGCAAAATGATGTGAAGCTAAAAAAAAAACTTCACATGAGCAAAATGATGTTAAGTTAAACAAAAAAAAATTCACATGAGCAAAATGATGTGAAGCTAAAAAAAAAACTTCACATGAGCAAAATGATGTGAAGCTAAATAAAAAAAAACTTCACATAAGCAAAGGTGATGTGAAGCCTTCAAAATCAAACTTCAAAGTATTTACAAAAGTGTCACCTCCAAAATCAGGTTTTTTGATCAAAAAATAGATGGCTAAGATGTGTTCTCACCGTTCTCACGAAATCCCCTTGTTCTCACCAGAACCCAACCCTATATATATATATATATATATATATATATATATATATATATATATATATATATATATATATATATATATATATATATGGGGAAAGATCAAGAGGAAAACTTCAAAATTGAGGGAAGGAGGGAAGCAAACCTCAACCACTCATTTTTTTCCCTCTTTTATATTTCATCTACAATACCGGTTTAATCAATTTTTATCTAAAATTCCAAATCAAAGCATGTAATTCAAAGATTCATCAATAAAAATGTTATTAACATCCAAATTCATCAGTCGCAATCATACATATCTTCAATTCGTCATAATTCGAATTCATCAAAAATTATGAATATTAGAGTAACTTTTAGGTTTTTGAGAAAATTTTGATTTGGCAATGAAAACAATAAAATTAAACGAATTTGATCGTACAAAACTTGTAAACAAGTAATTAATCGAATTATGATTGTCATTCCAATCGAATTTTACGGATTGAAAAAATTCTAGACCGTTAACATTCATCTGAAAAGCATGTTAATCAAAATTACAACATAATACTCTTAAACATTCATTTACGATAAATATAAATTTATATATGTTATTATACACTATTGAATGTGATAACGTAACATTCATCGGTGTATAATAATGTATATGCGTTAACATTCATCGTAAATGAATTTTAACGTGCTGAAAATTTGATTTTGATTAACATGCTTTTGAAATGCATGTTAACGATCTGGGAGGTGATTTCAAGTTATTTACAAGTTTGCCACCGCGTTAACCTTTGCATTGACCAGAATATGTGGTTAAAAATAGCTTCCCTCCTTCCTTCATTTTTTACTTCCCTATTGATCTTCCCCATATATATATATATATATATATATATATATATATATATATATATATATATACACACACACACTAGGTATGGAGTCTGTGCGATGCACAACCGTTTTAAAAATACATAGTATAATTCGTAAATATAATGTTATCAATTTTATTGTGCAATTTTATTAAAATGAATATGATTAATAAGATAAACAAACTATAAAGGAATCAACAAAGTTTGAAGTGCTGATAAAAAGTACAGATCAAATATTTAAAGCTTAGACCTTGACGTACAATAATCAACATAAAGAGACATTATAATGAAGATGAAATAAACCTGTCGCACCCCCAAATCGTGATGCAGAAGCGGTTCGGGTCGGGGCACGACTAATTACGGTAATCACAACATAAAGGCGTAATGAACGACTCTATATGCGTCGTTTTACAAAATGTATTGATATAATAAAAGTTTACATCAAAAGTAGTGTTTACATTAGCTCATGTTCTGATATGAGAGATTTACACACATAATTAATTTATACAAAATATAATAATGTAGCTAAATATCTGATTTGTTTGCATGGTGACTCGAGCTAAAGTATCCAACCTACTGTTGAGTACCTGTGATACATGCTAAACATAGTCAGCTAAAAGCTGGTAATCTCACAGGTTTGTATGTCAAAATGTTAAACCTAGTTATCGATCTAACTAAGTTTGCTTTGATTTATTTGTTAATAAGTCGCGAAATAACACTTAACAATATTCAAGAAAGTTTAAACAATATGTAAACGATATACCAAAAGATTCAATATTATTAGAACAATAATACGAATACACAAAGTATTAGGGTTTACACCTTGAAGCTAAAAGTTAACCTACTCTAGGTTCTACGGATCTCTATGTATAATGCATAGAGTCCTATACAATCTCCAGTTGTCATCGAATCATGGAATGTAAATCTATTCCGTAAATAACTCTAACGGCCTAACCGACTTTATTAAACATACCAACAGTGGTAGTGACTATATTATATACTAACAGTGGCTACAAGTGTTATATACAAAACACTAAGTATTCTACCAACAGTGGCTATCTATTTCAAACATACTAGCAGTGGCTAGTCTTTAGTTCTTCTAACAGCGGTAGTCTTTTACTCTAACAGTGGCTGAGACTTTATCTTCAGTCTTCAACACTTAGTCATTTTAGCTTAGATCCCAACAATCTCCCCCTAAACTTAATTAATCTTGGAAGTCAGTTTCAATCTTTTGTAGGAGACTCAGATCCTTTCTGTTTTGGTTGACTTACTGGTTCATGATCCTGTACACTATGTCTTTGCCCTTATCTGTCTTCACAACAACTTGCAATTTCTTTTTAACCAGTTGCTCCAACAATGCTATACTCAGGACATATTCTCTTTCTTCCAGCATGTACATGTATTTACCATTCTTAAGTGATATACAATGCACCCCAACTCTACCAAAATATCTCCAATAACCAACAACTTTAGCACACAAAAATACATCTCCATATAACTCTGGCTCAAACATCATCTGCAACCATTCCCATATATGCCTTTCAAGAGTAATATTGATAAGCTTCACATCCTTCTTCAATCCAATCTTGTACATCTCATAAATATCAAACTTATTAATTCTTTTCAAGATATCCTGCATTGACTTGTGAAAGCTTACATCTCCATTCCTCCTTTCAATCCTGATTTCATGTGAGACTATACTGGATTTTATGAAAATTCCTTCCCATTTAACAATTTCTGAGAAATCTTCATCACTCACATTTGTATTCTCAATTCTATCAAACTTTTCCACCAACAGGTTCTCTAAAACTTCTTCATCCCTATCCAGATCACACACTTGATCATCCAACTCTTGAAAAATAGCAAAATATCTTTTAATCCCTTCAACCTTCAATTTCAACTCCTCAGCCTTTTGTTTTTCTTCTTTTTCTTTCTCCAACTCCTCATCAATCTGTTCATATCTCACCCTTAACCTTCTCTGAATTTCTTCTTCTTCTTCTTTCCTTTTCTCCTATAGCCTTTTTCTAGCTTCAGGATTAACACTAGGGTTATTGTTATACAGTTGTTGCAATCTCTCCAATGACATCCTTCTTAAAGTCAGAGTTGGTATTCTACCTCCTCTAAGCTTGCAAACCAAATCATTTTTCAATTATGCTTTTGTTGGTTTCTTTGCCCTTTTCTTAGCAGATTTCTTTTCAACCTGTCTTTGCATGATTTCTTCAATTTCCATCTGCAAAGGATTGCCTTTTGTCTTTTCAACATATGCATTGTAGACATAATCATCATCCACATTCAAACCCTTTATTTTCATTTCCTCATATATTCTGCTTGCTTCCTTTGTCATCTTCACAACCTTGCCAGATTTCAGCTCTACATTCACCTCATCAACCGCTGTTTCAATATCCTGAACAGGCACATATCTCTTTGACTCAGCTGCTTTCTTTTCAGCTTCCACTCTGTCATGTTCAATCAATTCTGCTTGCACCCTCAAAGCATATTCATGATCATATTCAATACTCTTTTGTACCTTCTTCATCTTTGGCTTTTCTTCTAACTTACCCTTGCCTTTATCTTTTGGATCAATCTTGGGTAATTTGGAATCAGGCTTAGGCAAATCAGTGGTTTCTCTAATTGTTACAAGTACTTCAAGTGTTCTGGCAGTGGCAGGTTTAGTTGAAGTTCTATTTGATGTAGCAGTGGTATTGGTTTTGTAGTAGTAGTGGTAGTAGTTGTTGTAGCAGTGGTTGGTGTTGTAGTTGTGACTGGTGTTGTAGCAGTGGCCGGTGTTGTAACAGTGGCAATAGGAGTAGTACTAGCAATGGGAGTAGAGCTAGCAGTGGGAGTAGTAGATTTAACCCACCTACGCTCTTCAACTTTAGCAGCCTTGATACTAAAGAATGGAATCGATTTCTTTCTTCCCATGGTTGCTTTAGGCACTCTACTAACATTAGTCTCCCCCTGAACCTATGCCCTTGCACCATCACCTTCCATGTTTTCAGATTCCACATGCACCACATTATCACCAACTTGTTCATTCACAGATTGCACCACTTCTTCACCATCTTCCACATTATCTTCAGTGGGTTGAACAACACTTTCAACAACCTCAGTCTGCACATCATCCATATGAACCTCATCATCCACAATGTTTTCCTGTTCTACCTTCTCTTCATTCTCATCTCCATCATTATTTGCATCATCCTTAACCTCATCATGATCCTTAACCTTATCATGTTCCTTCTTCTCCCCCTTGTTGGAAGTGTTTTCACTACTCTCCACAATCTTATAAGGCCCGCCTTCTTTCAGACACTTGACCACCACATATTCAAGCTTTGCCACCCTGTCCTCTAACTTTTCAATCACCTTGGCCTGCTCATCAATTGTAGCAGCCTACTCTGCAATTTTAACATTTTGAGCCTTATTTATTCTTTTCTCCTTCACCAGTTTCTCCCAAAGCTTATCCACAGCCATTGTCAATTGTACATTCGTCAATTCTGTGTAAGTTCTAGCCTCATCACCATTAGAGTGTGACCTCCTAGGTGAATCATTGACAAAAGCATCATCTACCTCATGCCTAGCCTGATCAGCAGAAGTCCCTTGATTCTTGGTACTGGGACCTTCACCTGCATCATTACCCATAGGTTCAGCATTAGAAGTTACCTCTGGTTGGGTCTTATTAATGTTACCACTGTCCTGTTCTGTCGGTGGACTAGTAACAGTAGTAGCAGCCCTTCAAGAATGACCATCTATCTCCTGTGGGGTCACCTGTTGTGGTGATACTGTTGGCTGTGACACATGAGCAACAGAAGCCTCATGTGCCTGTTTAGTTTTCTTTTGTTTCTTGGCTTTTGGTTGGGTAGGCTTTGAGTTCCCTTGTTTTCTTTTAATACCCCCACTTGGTGTGTATTCAGGCTCAACTGGTGCTGTTGGCCTGTCACCAAGTGGTTCAGATGTAGTTGGTGGTACTACATCTGTGGTGGAAGGAGCAGGAAACATTGTTGAAAACAAAGTTGTATCCTTCACTGAAAATTTCTTATTGGTATTTTTACTCATTTCTGTAAAATGTTCTTGCACAAAGAGTACCAACACCAATAACACGTTCTTCTGCAACTAACCCATTAATTTGTTTATTTAAAACTAGTTGCACAAATCTAGGATACATAATAAACATATCCTTTTTAACTTTGGTAATATTTCTAATCATGCCATCAAGAATGTATTTGGAAAAAATAAAATTTTGAGCAGTAGCCAAACACACAAGTGCATAGGCTATTTGTGTTCCAAATTCATTAAAAGAAGTTCTTTTAGATGACAAATAGTGGAGAATTGTATGTATTAAAAATTTCCATTGGGGACTAAAGAATGATTTGAAAAATGTAAATCGTGTATAATCACCCTCATACCCCATCAATCTAAGATTATCATACAAAACCCTGTCATCTAAAGAAGTTATACCTGTGGCATCATCAAGAAGAAGGACTTCTCGTAAAACATCCTCTCTAACCACCACCTTGGTTTTTTGAACTTTTGAAACCAATTGCTCTTTACCCTGCACCACTTCTACTATGGCATTCCTCCAGAAGTCATTAAGATGACCTCTTGAAACCCTTGGTGATATGGTAAACGCATGATGAATGTAACTAGCACGTAGAAAATCAAAAATTTGTGTGAAATTCTGTGCAGTTTGGGGTGTAATCAAAAAGGCCATCATGTTATGTTCGTCATAAACTTTTAAAGTGAAATCAGATGACAAAGAAGAAGCCATGATTGTTAAATTGATTATAGAAGAAGAGTCGATTTGATTTTGAAAGAGCAGTGGTTATTTGGAGAGGATTTGAAAGCGTAATGAAAAATTGAAGTGTTTGAGACTTAAATACTGTTAGTTATTAGGGCAGTGTCAAGCCCTAGAAAAGTGTGCTAGTAGTGAACTGACCATTATCACTTACAGTGGTAAGGTATGAGTGATACCTAACAGTGGGAAACACAAACACTTGGGTCAATTTTTTAATAGCTAAAAAACAAAAGAACTAATAAAGCTAACAACAACTACTAACACTAGCAGTGGTAACCGACCAAGGTAACCACAACTTAGTACTAGCAGTGCCAAACACTTAACTTTATCAGTAAATATATTATTATTATTATTATTATTATTATTATTATTATTATTATTATTATTATTATTATTATTATTATTATTATTATTATTATTATTATTATTATTATTATTATTATTATTATTATTATTATTATTATTATTATTATTATTATTATTATTATTATTATTATTACCAAAATAAGAATAACAAAGAAAATGTGTTAGTTCCAGCAGTAGCAATGTCTTCTGACAGTGGCTAAGAACCTACACAATGGTTAGCTAGAAAACAAGAACAGTGACAATAATTTACACAAGTGTACAAGCAGTGGCAACTTTATAAAGACAGTGGCTAGAATGTTCTAACAGTGGTACTAACTGAAAGCAAAGGAATGCTAACAGTGGTAAACACTTAGAACATGAAGCACTGTACTTTATAAAGAACCACCGTTAGTATCCATTCTAATACCAAACATATATTAAGTTAGATTGATCATTCCAATACTGGTGACCAAAAATGTAAACCTTCCCACATCGAAAGCCTTTGTGAAAAGATCTGCATATTGATTATCAGTATGAATTTTAAAGATTTGGATCAATCTATTTTCATTACAATCTCTTATGAAGTGATATCTAATTTCAATATGTTTGGTCTTAGAATGTTTAACAGGATTGTTAATGATACTAATAGCAGAGTTATTATCAATATAAATAGGAGTATTTATAAAAGTCAGACCATAATCCAGCATTTGATTCTGAATCCAAAGCACTTGTGCACAACAACTTGATGCAGCAACATACTCTGCCTCAGCTATTGAAGTGGATACAGTAGTCTGCTTCTTGCATTGCCATGACACCAATCTTTCTCCTAGAAAATTACAACCTCCTGAGGTAGAATTTCTGTCCAGATTCTCACCACCATAATCACTATCTGTGAAAGCTATGAGTTCAAAGGAAGAACTCTTTGGATACCAAAGGCCCAACTGTGGTTGGCCCTTTAATTATCTAAAGATCCTTTTTACTTCATACAAATGTGATTGCTTGGGATTGGCTTGATATCTAGCACACACACACACAACAAACATAATATCTGGTCTGGATGAAGTGAGATACATGAGAGAGCCAATCATAGATTTGTATAGATGCACATCTACATCCTCCCCCTCAAGATCTGCATGCAATGCCTTGTGTATCTCCATGGGTGTGCTAGCTACTTTAGCATCTTTGTAGCCGAATCTGTCTAGGATGTCATTAACATACTTGCCTTGGTTGATGAAAATACCATCTGTTCTCTGCTTGACTTGAAGTCCCAAAAAGAAATTAAGTTCCCCCATTGAACTCATCTTGAAATTCTAATGCATTAGCTTCTCAAACTCCTTGCACAATGCATCTTTAGTAGACCTAAAGATAATATCATCAACATACACTTGTACCAATAGGATGTCTTTGTGAACTTTTTTGATGAAAAGTGTCTTGTCAATGGTACCTCTTTTAAATCCATTCTCCAATAAGTAAACAGATAGAGTGTCATACCAGGCTCTAGGGGCTTGATGTAAGCCATAAAGTGCCTTATTCAATATGCATACTCTATCTGGATACTTAGGGTGTTCAAATCCTGGTGGTTGGCAGATATAAACTTCATCATCAATCATGCCATGCAGGAAGGCACTCTTGACATCCATTTGATAGACTTTGAATCCTTGATATGAAGCATATGCCAAGAATAACCTGATTGCTTCTATTCTTGCAATAGGGGCAAAGACATCAACATAGTCAATACCTTCTTCCTGTGTATACCCCTGTGCCACCAACCTTGCCTTGTTCTTAATAACAATACCCCTTTCATCCTTCTTATTCTTAAATATTCACTTGGTGCCAATAGATCTTTTTCCCTTTGGTAGATCAACTAATGTCCACACATTCTGAATCTTGAACTATAACAATTCCTCCTGCATTGCTTAAATCCAACTGGGATCCGTAAGAGCTTCCACTGTCTTCTTTGGTTCAACTTGAGATAAGAAACATACATATAAAGAAGTATGGAGTTCCTCTTCATTGAACTTCGTTTGCTGTCTAGTTTGAACAGTGGAACCAATATCACCAATCACATTCTCAATAGGATGATTTCTATGAGGAATGTATTTGGATGTAGGTGTTTCAGATATCCCACTTTCCAGATTAGTATACTGCAAATTGACACTATTATCTGATTCTGACAGTGACATACTCTCCAATAAGCTCCTGGTAGGCTCAACCAAATTATCTGTATTTTCCTCAAAGTGCTTTGGTGAACCTTTATCTTCATCTGACATATCTCCACTATCTTCTAAATCAGGCATATTTGGATCAACATTTGAATCTGTTTGTGAATCCTTGGTAGATTGCTGTGGATCTATTTGATCTGACTGGAATGCTTCAGGTGGATCAGGAGACCAGACTGGAAACAAGACATATTCCAAAGAATCTTTCTTGGGTAAACTTGGATCTCCAGAACCATCATTATCATTACCTGCACTTGTACCTGCACTTGAAGAAACATCTGGATATCTAAAAGCATGGGTTAGTGCATCAATATCAAACAAGTATTCATGACCTTTTCCTGTAGCATTGGGGGTATGCTCATTAAAAGTCACATTTATTGACTCTTCCACAATCCTAGTTCTTTGATTGAACACTCTATAAGCTTGGCTAGATGGTCTTTGGTATTCAACAAAGATAGCTTTATCTACCTTACTCTGAAACTTGCCTAGATGGTCTTTGGTATTCAAGACAGTACAAGGACACCCAAAAGGTCTTAAGAAACTAACCAGTGGTTTGTTCCTAAATAACAGTTCATATGGTGTCTTGTTATGAGGTTTAACTATGAGTACCCTATTCTGAACATAACAAGCAGTGCTAACTACTTCTGCCCATAAAGTCATAGGTAATTTAGCATCTGCTAACATAGACCTAGCAGCCTCAATTAGTGTCATATTCCTCCTTTCTGCTACTCCATTCTGTTGAGGAGTCCTAGGTGCACTATACTTTCTTTCTATACTCTTAACTTCACAGAATTTATTCATCTCATGATTCTTAAATTATGTTCCATTATCACACCTAATGATCTTAACCTTTTGATTAGTTTTGTTTTCTATTCTAGTTATGAATGACCTAAGGTGTTCACCTGTTTCATCGTTAGTCATGAGAAAGAAAACCCAACTAAATCTAGAGTAATCATCAGTTACCACCAAGGAATATGATTTCTTCCCTTGACTTGCTACATTGGTAGGACCAAACATATCCATATGTAACAAGTATAGAGGAGAGTAATTAGAGTTCACAATTTTGGTCCTAAAAGAAGTTTTGTGTTGCTTGCCTTTAAGACAAGCAATACAATGATCATCACATGAATATATCTTCTTTGGTAAACCTCTTACAAGGTTATTTTTGACAAGTTTATTGATTGTTTTATAATTCATGTGACACATCCTTCTATGCCAAAGATCAGATTCATTCACAGTAGCTTTTGATATAAGACAGTTGAGTGTTTGAGATTCCATCTTACTTAAGTCACTACAGTACACATTATTCTTTCTTGGAACTCTCATTAAAATAAGATTTTAAAGAATTTTGAGTTTTTTAGAAAGAATAAGGCATTTTGTGTGAGTGAAATAAACAAGATTTTGTTTATCTGTGATTTGACTCACACTAAGTAAGTTCTATCTCAATTTCTCAACATAATATACATCATTAAAGGTTAACTTACTACTGTTTACTGTCCCTTTACTAGTTTTCCTTCCTCCTTTTGGATTGCTTCCAAATGCTACATCTCCACCATCAAATTCCTTGAAGTTCTTTAGCTTGTTCCTATCTCCAATCATGTGCCTTGAGCAGCCACTATCAATATGCCATAAATTCTTTGGCTTGCCCTGCACAAGTAATCAAAAAGAGGGTTAGTTTCTCTTGGGAACTCAAACCAATTTGGTTTTGGGTTTCCCATGTGCATCATGAAAATCAACTCTCTGTAAGATAATTGATTTTGATGCACTGTTAGATTTGGAAACTTTGGATGTAACGGTGTTCTTTGGTTTCCAAATCCAACTAATATCAGACCTAACAGTGGGAATTGGCCTAATAGTGGTAACTCTTAGGCCTGTGTTAATTACTCTAGCAGTGGTAGCCTGCCTTGGTTTAAACATTCTGTTGGAATGTTTACCACTAGCAGTGACTCCATGCTTGACAGTGTCAACATTGTCCACTGTTGTAGTCTTCTTGCCCCTGTTGGCTTTGTTTGGTGGTACCACTGCAGCAAAAGTAGCAGTGGCTGCAGTTATACCACTGTCAGCCTTATTTTTCATCCTCTTGACAGTGGCAACATGATTAACTTTGGATTTAAAATTTTGTTTATTAATCATGTTAGCTGCTGTCCATAATGGTTTCACATTCCTATTGAAATTCTTAGGATTGTGATAACAATCATGTTGAAGATGATTAGTTTTTCCACAGATATAACAGGATCTTTCCTTCACCATTTGAAAATTCTGCCCCAATCTTTGTGAAACCATTTGGTTCCAATTTTTGTTTTGCAAGCACATTTAACACATTTATCATTGAGATTCACTTTATTCACAGATTTAGACTCTTGTTTAACTGTTTTGCTAATATAACCTAGACCATTCCTAGATTTATTAGCTCTGCTCACATGTTCTATCTGTTGCTTAACCTTTTCTTGAAACATCTTCTTACCCTCTTCTAGTTTATCAGCTTTAAGCTCAGAAACTAGACCAGTAATCGACTTATCACATGATGACACAGAGTTTGCACTAGTAGAAGTACTATCATCACTATCATCTTCCTCAGACCATTCAGAGATCTCAACTTTGTTTAAATCAACATTCCCATTTGAGCTTGCTACTAGATCTACCTGTTTAACCTCATCTGATATTCCTACCTTAAGTTTATCTAAATCTAGATCACTTTTAGGTGGAAAACAGTTGCTGTTATAAGGTGGAGGGACTGAATTGTATCCTATACCAATTTTAAACTTGTCATGTATCTGTGATTTAGTCAATTGTTGTACTCCTTTAAAAGCATTCTCTAAGTCATCAACTTTTAGTTTAATTGACTCCTTTTCACTTATGACTTCAGATAGCTTCATATTCAATTGCACTACCTTTTCCTTCAAAACCTTCTTTTCCCAATTCAAGTATTTTATATCATAGTTAAATTAAGTTTCATTAGCTTGATATGCCTTAAACTGTTTTTCAAGGTTTTCAATAGCAGCAGTGGTGTGTTTACTTTTAATTTGACACAATTTAAGTTCATCACACACCTTAATATTGTGGTCCCTGTAATATTTAACCATTTTCTTACAAACAGTAGAACACAATTTGGATTGTACCTCATATGGAATCTCTGAAGGTTTGGTTTCCTCTGTGACAGCCATCATACATTGATTTGTCACTTCATGTTCTTCTTGGTCACTCCAATCGAATCTTAGACCATCCTGAGACACCAAAGCATTAGATGTACCATTCTGAATAGGCACATCCCTCCTTTGATTTCCATTGTTGTTTCCGAAACCCTGCATTCCAGCTTGATTTCCATTGTTTCTGCACTCTCTAGCAAAGTGTCCCATCTTGTGACAGTTGAAACATTCTACTTTGCTCTTGTCAAACCCAGCAACACCATCCTTCCTGTATGCCAGGTTTCTGACACCAGTTCTCTGCATGTATCTCTTTGCTCTTAAGGTGATCATAGCCATATGCCACCTTAAGTCCATCTCTTCAAGGTCATTATTGTTGAGCTGCTCCAAATCTTCATTAGTCAGTGAAGAATTCACATAACTTGTGAAGAAAGATTTAAGAACATGATCATTAGATCTGTCCTTGGATGAACTTGATCCCCCAGATTCACCATGATTCCCAACGGAGACAAAAGCAGCATTGTTTGTATACCCAGTTGACTGTTTCTTTCCTTCAACTTTAGATTCAAAAGATCTTAAATCATTATACAAATCTTCAAGTTCTTTTTCCTCCAAATCTGAACTTTGCCTTAAGCCAACTGTATACATTGTCCATTCATCACCCAATGATCTCAAAAACTTCCTATTGAAATCATCTTGATCTATCTTAACCTGGTGATTTTCTAGATCACCAACAAGTTTTGAAAACCTATCAAAGGTTTGAGTAAGAGTTTCTGTTCTAGCCACAGTAAAGTTCTCATACTGTTGTTTGAGTACAGATCTCTTATTCTTCTTGGTGTTATCATTCCCACCAAATCTTTTCACTAATGCCTCCATTAAGACTTTGGCATCTTGACAGTTTTCGAATCTTCTTTAGTATTCATTAGGAATAGCCAATAGCAAAGTGCTTAATGCTTTCCATTCAGTGGCCCTGATATTTCTTTCAGCCTCTGAAGTTAGTGGTGATCTTTCCTGACGTACACCATCACCATCTACATTATATGCAGGACCATTGCATACCACGTCCCACATCTGATAGTCCATGAGCAGCATATATTGTTTGATTCGAGTATGCCATAGTTCAAACTCATCAGGTTTGAGCATGGGAATCCTTGTGACTTGAATTCCATCGTTCGACTCTGTTGCTATCTTTATAACTTTCCAGAAAATTTAAAACCTTCAAACTTCTTGAATATCAAAGCAAAAACCTACTCTGATACCACTTGTGTAGTCCCAATATATACCAAACAAAAGATTAATACAAGATTAATAACAATATGAAGAACACAAAGAAGATTTAAACGCCAAATCCCTAATCTTATTAATAAAATCAACAAGACAGATACAACTTCGTATCGGGGTTACAAAGAACCTTAGGGAAACATGGGGAACGATCTCAAGTTATGAGGTCGGGTTTTTACCCTAATGGTAAGACACACATAAACAATATCTACGGATCTCTTTATATATAGAGTCCATCTAGACTTACAAGGAAACTTAATTGTATTAGGAAACTAAATCCCCTAATATTTCAATTTAACCCTTCTATTTTTAGTTTTACTATTTGTATCATCAAATTAATATGTAGGGAAATTATGACAACATAATTTTCCTAACACAAAACATATTGTATGAACCGCAAGATTTTAATTGTATTTAAGTTGCAACAGCAAAATAAAAGAAAATATACAGCCATGAGCACATAGTCTGAGCTTAACTTGAGGTGTCAGGATCCACATTCAAGGACCTGATCGAGGTGCCTCCTACGAGTGCCTAATCTACACTCGCCTAAAAAAAATACTAATGCGTCCGTTTACCCAGTTAGTGAGTGCTAACCCGAACGAGGATTGTCAATCCTATATGGTACCATACACTAATATTCACACTACAGCAGTATTACCAAACTATGTTGTGGAGGTCTTTGAAATGATTAGTTGAGAAAACTCATGTAGTATAAAGTTCAGTTTCGTACTTGCGTTCATATTGTAAATAAAATGAGCAATGTATCACACCCCTGAGAAAACAGTAAAAGAGTGGCCATGAGACTCATCTGAGTCTGAACCGTTAAGCTTTGTGAATAGAGTAAGCGATGTCCGAAGACTTATAACCTGTGGGCGTCCAAGACGCGCGATGGTTATAAACGTAAGTAGGTATCTAGAAAGATCACCTATGTAGTTGTTCATCCAACTAGAATGTCCAAATGACTCGATTTGGTTGATTAGTTTGAGTTTTGAAAATGCGTATAGCCCGTCGGTGGCGGTTTGTAATAATAATCTCAACTATTACTATTATATTTGAGTTATTTGTATACTTATATAAGTATATATATGTCCCGTTGTACCGTATACTTATCGAAGTATATGCTTATTATGTATGAGTACATCACATGTGGTTTGGTCATTGTAACTGTTTGACACTCGGTGTATAAAGTATTTCCAAACTTTAAGTGACGGGGGTCCGGGGGCAGCACCCCGGTTTAGCGAGGTTCTGGGGGTGGCAACCCCTGGCGGGGTCCAAGGGGCAGAGCCCCTGGCTGGGGTCGAGGTACCAGGTCAGCTCGAAAATTTTTTATATATACTGTATTGCTTTAGTAAAAAACGCATTTAAAATCTGAATTCGGTCATCGTTAAGTGATAAAATTCCAGGTCTTCACACTTAGTAAAAACTGAGTTTTCAAGGTTTTGGTTTGTGCGACATAAGGCTTTGTGTCCCTATATGCGACATTGTGGATTTAGTGCGATATAGGCTGTTGTGTCGCAGGTCATGACTGCGACATAAGTGTCTGTCTCGCATTATGCGACGTCCGCAATTTAATGCGACATAAGGTGTTGTGTCGCTTTATGTGACATCCGAAAGCGTTGCGACATAGACATTTGTGTCGCTATATGTGACGTAGGTAATGGTTTGCGACATAAAGCGTTGTGTCGTAGGTGGCCCGGAGCCTCTTTGACATAACAGGCTGTTCAGGTTTCGACGGGTTGGGAAAGCGGTTAAACGACTTCGGTTTGACCCGAAACTTTTACACAATCTTAGAATAGTTCATAGAGTTTGTAAAAATTGTTGGTTTGTGTCGGGACTCATTCTAGGTGTCGATTTTATAAATGCCCAAAACCGCACCTTTTCCGATAATGTTCTGAAAAACGAGTTTTGACACTTTCTTTGGACATATTCAAGCTAAATAAACAACATACAAGTAAAATAATACAAAAACTAAGAGTTTTCGAAAATGTCATGATCTTACAAATCAACGTGTGGAGAATCCAAAATATGAAATCGTAGCTCTAGTCGTTGTGGTTGTTTTTCTCCAAATGGGCAAGGTGATTTAATGAGTTTTGCTGTTGTAATTTGGTGATGGAAGTGGTGGTTTTGTGGTGATTTAGAAAGGGAGAGAGAGAGAGAGAAAAAAAAAGGTAGATGATGATAATGGTGTTATGTGTGTGTGTGTGAATGAGTAAGAGGTGAGGGGGGTGATGACCCTCACCTAGCCGGTTTTCATTGGGCCCCACTATATGTGGGTGGATCACATTTTAAACCCCTGTATTCGTGTGCGGTGTTCGTTTCCCCGGTCGTTTAAACGTTTAATTAATATTATACGCGTTTAAATGTATTTTTTAAAATACGAATAATTATTCGGTATCTTTGTTGAAGTATTTTATCAAATACTTTATAATTTAGTTATAAAATATAATTTAAATTTGTTTCAATCAATTGCACGTTCATTTATTTTAGTCGCGTAGATGCTGTTTGTACGATACGAAGTCTGTAGGAAATATTATCGAAATAATATATGTGACATAATAGTGTTATTAAATAATGTTATATTATTTAATAATTTTGTTCGCCAACGTCCGTATAAGTTGAACCGAATTACATCCGATTTAAAACGTGCACAATTTAGCCAAATCGCGTAAGTGTATATATTCAACAATATATAAAATGATACATTAATTAGTATAACATAGTATTAATTGCATGTATTATGAAAGTCCCTCGCGTAGATTTGATCGGATCGTTTGTTTGATTGTGAATGCGGAATAATAAACAATCAATAACTAATTCACAAACACGAACGATTCTATAACGTTTTGTATATATTCACAATTAAGAATAAACGTTTACAAGCTTTTTCTCTTCCTCTTTCACTCTCTCCACGCCTTACACACTCTCACAGAATGTCTAACCCTAAAACTGAATTCGACTCCTCTATTTATACCAAATCTGCCCTACCTGCGACACTAGCCAAGTATCGCAGGAGCCGACCCATGCGACACTAGCTAAGTGTCGCATACTGCGACACTGACCTAAGTGTCGCATGTCAACATTTGTGTATACTTTCTATTTCACTATTCATTTACAGACTGGCATATACACACTAAACACTATACATATGCAGACTAATTGACTTTGACAATTACAAACGTTTGACCAACTGACTGACACACCAAATGCACCAACAAACTCCCCCATGTCTGCAGCTTGGTCAAATAAGTCTTCAATTAGTCTTCATCAACAAACTCTTTCATGTCTTCAACAATCGGAATCTCCCTCATTGAGATAGCATGGTCTTCAAAGAAATCTTGATGTCCAAATTCATGTGACTAACACAAATTTATCATACAATAAGATCTTCAAACTCTGTGACCATCTCTCAATCATCAGTAGCTTCTCCGATAGAGTTTATCTTCACAGTCTTTGGAGAATAACTGACATCCTTTATATCTTCAATATTTGACTTTAACAAGATATGTGATATTTGAAGAAAATAACATAGAAATAAAATCTTTTTGTATTTTCTTTATAAAGGAAAAGCAAAGAAAGAATAAAAGTAAATTAAATTTGGGGATAGGATTGTTTTAGGTCTGCTTAGAGATCATATCAGACAAACATGCAATTTTTAGGAAATAGTAAGTGTTATTTCGATTATCAGTATATTTGTCCACTTTAAATTTACTTAGCACACTTAAAACACCTTTTATAAAAATTATTTCAAAACGATTAATGGTATTATTTGTCCATTTAAACATGTTACATCCGGGTCTGTGAGTTAACCTTTTATTGTTAGTATGAATATTTCTCCGTGGTTCCCACCTATGACATACCCCTGTAACCCAGACATGAGCATAGCTTCCTAATCCAGAGAGAATATAAGAATATCATTTTAAGAATCAAGTCAGTGGTGACCTTGTTAGGTATCTTATGATTTAAGACTTTTTCAAGTTCATTGACTTGCGTTTGCTTAACTTTTAAACATATACTAATTGAGACCAGGTCTGTACTTATGTACAACAGAGGAAACAATCAGTATAGACCCCCAAATGATTTCAGATAAACTTCAGGTATAGAAATATGTCATGCTATGTTAAGGAATTAAGACATTTAGTCGTACATCATATGGTGTTTACCACAAGGTCATAGACACATATTAGAATTACTTCTTAAGAACCCAGAAACCGGTGTGTATCATACCTACCAGTACATCATATGATGAAGCTAATATTTATAAAAGCTATTTTAAACATGCTAGATAAACCTACTAATACATCAAGGATAAACCTTAAAATTTTCATTTTGTGCATGTCATCTGATGTACAATCATTTCCCATGTTTTTACAGACACAATCTAATATCTTTTTGAGGAATAAGAATCTTGCTGTTCTCATTTCTGATCCAAATAATCAGAATTTTAACTACTACCCCTGAACAGCAAATTTTCTTTAAAAATCCAATTCAAAGGTACTCCCCTTAAACATTAAACATATTTTGTAATTTTTGATTTAAGATATTTCGCAACATTGTATATCTTTGATACTAAAAAGTACAAAGAATGGTTGTTGCATAACTAACAAATAGAAATAAAAGTTCCAAAATAAAAGTTTCAAAATCACATATCAAGTCAAATCAAATGCCTTTTAGCACTTTTACCACCATGAAACTTCAGAAATGTCATCCAATCACAAATCATCATAACAGTCTTCCAACAATATCCACATCCATGCAGTCACTAAAAAATATTACTTTACAAGAAACTGACTGCATCACCACAAATAATCAAACGTTAGTACTTATGGGACACCCAAGCCTTGATAGACTTGGGTTGTCCATGGTCATCCAAAATCATCACATCCATGAGTTTATGATATTTTAAAAACTCAGAAGATTTCATTGATGCGTTGTTTGTGGATTTGGGTTTCCAAACCTGTTTAGGTTCAGATGATTTGTTTTCAACAATGTTATGCTTTTGAACTTGAGGTCTACTAGGCACAACTTTGTTTACTCTAGCCATAGGTTTTGGAGAGTTTGATGCACAACTAGATACAGACGAATACGAACGATGCCTTGAAAAAGGTTTTGAAAAAGAATTCCTGAAAGAGGAAGTTCTTGGCATCCCTCTACCAAACCTATCTAGGGATAATAACTTACAATCCCTAATAATATGGCCCTGTTGACCACAACGATAACAAGAACGTCTCTCAACATAAGATCAATTCCAATGAGTTCCCTCAAATCGTTTCGGTGGAGGATAGTACAGAGAAGGTCTATTAGCAGGAACATTTGTTGAACATGCACTCTTAGGTGTACATGTTGAAGTAGATGTTCCCGAGGTTGAGTTAGTAGATTTAGAATCCCTTTTAACATTTTTAACTTTGAAAGATTCGTTATCAACTTTAGCTTTGCCTTTGCATTTAAAACAGTCAGGTTTGACAGTTATTTTCTCAACCTTAATGGTAGACACTTCAGGTATATCTTCTACCTCTTCAACACTAACGGAAGGTGAACTTTCTGGCTTAACAAACTTAGGCAAGGGATACTCTGGCCTCTTGGTTTTCTTATTTGCCTGTTTGTTTTCCTTAGCTTCTTTTGATTTAATACCATAAAGCAATGTATAATCGATTGGAATCTCTTTAGTGCCTTCCTTAACAGGCATAAGACAGTATTCGGCATGGGAAGGTGGTGGGACTTGAGTATAACCAAGTCCTTCCTTCTTTTTACCGCCTGTCCTATGCTTATTAACAATTTCATCAAGGACAACTGTTGCTGACGAAGAGCCTAAAATTTTGTTCTTATAGTTATCATACTCAATTTTTAAATCAGAAAGTTCTTTATTATACAACTCAATTTCAGTAAGATAACTGTTAATAGCGTCTTGTTGACTAAAAACTTTCACTTTATATGTTTGAGTATCTAACTTATGAGCCTCAATATGTTTTTCGTAAAGACGTTCATTCGCTTTTAAAAACTTATTAGACTCGGTAAGTTTCTCAACTTTTTCCCGTAAATCTAAGTTGTCTTTCTGAAAAACGTGCAAAGATTTAGTCAATTTAATGCATGAGATACAGCTTAAAGGTGCTTCAGGTTCAATGTGTACCTTAGGTGCATTAGAATCAACGTCTTTTATTTGAGCCACCATAGCAGTGCGTTGAATTTCCTTTTTATTTACCAATATTTCCTTTTGATCGTAAGCCTCTATAAGAGCGTCCCATAAATCTGTAGAAGTAGCTTGATTTTTAAAGTTATTAATCACAACTTCTGGCAAACACATGGTAATCATCTCATATGCTCTATTGTCATTGTCCAACGCTTCCCGTTCATTGACTGACATTTGTGCTCTTGACTTAAGGAACCCATCGAGTTTTGGTTGCTCAAATCGATCAATAGTATTAAACCAGTTCCACAACTTTGAATCTTTGTGTTCAATAAATTGCATAACTTAATCTTCCAATTAGCAAAATCACTATAGAACAAAGATGTAGAAGGAGACATTTTGTTACCAAAAGCCATTTTCGAATTTTCCCTCCAAAAATCAATTCGAAAATTTCAGAAAATATCCGAGTATAACGAAACTTTTCCGATAGTAAAATTAAGCTATTGTAAGCTCAAAACAAAAATATGGTACTAATTTTCCGTCAAAATTTCGTCCGAAAACGTTCAAAAATGGCCGGGTAAAATGAAACTTTTTCCTGGCTAAAATTGAACACTTTTAAGTCTATGAACAAAATTTGGAAACACAAAATTTTTCGCGACTTTTCCTGCCAAAAATTGAACCTTTTTTAATTTTTTTTTGGAATCTTAAGCGACACTAGGGTAGTGTCGCTATGAAGTGACGCTTAAAATTAAAGGGCGACACTAGATATAAGTGACGCACTAAGTGACGCACAAAGTGATGCCCTAAGTGACGCACTTGAGTGTCGGCAAAACCCTAATTGGAACTTACAAAGTGACGGATGAAGTGACGCTCGAAGTGTTGCTAAAACTTGCGAAGTGACGCTTCGAGTGATGCTAAAACGGCTGTAACACTCCAAAAACCCTAAAAAATGAATTTTCTTGAAACCCTAACGAATTTTGAAGAACAAACGATAAACCAGCACCAAAAACTCGTCCAAAAACACAAATCTTCAACCAATTACACCCGAACAACAAGATCAAACTCCAAAAAATTCACGAATCGATCGAAAAACGAACAAATTACGATCCGATACCACGTAATCCAAAGATTATGTCTCTGATACCAGTTGAAAGTCCCTCTCGTAGATCTGATCGGATCGTTTGTTTGATTGTGAATGCGGAATAATAAATAATCAATAACTGATTCACAAACACGAGCGATTCTATAACGTTTTGTATATATTCACAATTAAGAATAAACGTTTACAAGCTTTTTCTCTTCCTCGTTCACTCTCATCACGCCTCACACTCTCTCACAGAATGTCTAACCCTAAAACTGAATTCGACTCCTCTATTTATACTAAATCTGCCCTACCTGCGACACTAGCCAAGTGTCGCAGGAGCCGACCCATGTGACACTAGCTAAGTGTCGCATACTGCGACACTGACCTAAGTGTCGCATGTCAACATTTGTGTATATTTTCTATTTCACTATTCGTTTACAGACTCGCATATACACACTAAACACTATACATATGCAGACTAATTGACTTTGACAATTACAAACGTTTGACCAACTGACTGACACACCAAATGCACCAACATATTAACAGATGATTAGGCACTAATTACTAGTCCTAATTTGGCGGGTGTCACATTACATATGTATAAGTTTAAAATTTAAAACTAGATGACAAAATATATATTTCATCAGGTTAATTCTCATAATGTCCTAAGATATATACATAAAATATTTTAAGATGACAGAATGCCACTTCGATAGCGAAACTATAACTAATTTTAAAATAATTAAATGTTTAATTCCCGTTATTTATATTTTCATCGTACATCATACATCATACACTCTTATAATTTGTTTTAATATTTTCTTCATTAACTTACAATTTTAAAGAATTCTAATGACATAAATACCCCTATATTTAATGAAATGGACTAAACTAACATTTACTAATTATAAAAACTACCAACAATGTGTTCATCCATATTAAATACCGATTGCACATGTCCATCTATTTTTTCTACATAATAATTAGTCCTAAATGACACGATCATATAGTTATTAGTCAAAATTATAGAAAGTGAAATTATAAGGCGTAGAAATATAAATAATAGTTAAGCATAAGTAAATATTTTTTTTCTGTTCATTTTATATTTCGTTATTTAGTAAAGAAATTAAAGTGATTTCTTTAGCTTTACATTAATTACGTTTATTTTTTAATTATTTTATTACATATGAATAAGAATCGATAATAACTTGAAAAATAAAAAAAGTTCATGTTTTATAATATTTATCTAAATCTATAAAGAGGGTATACTATTTTGGAATTTTATATATTAGTTAAAGGTCATTTAAAAATACTCTGATGCAAACAATATATTTTCAAACACATGATCACATTAACGATCGTTAATATCTTCACCGCTGCAATGCGTAAGTGCTCTTCTAGTAAGATATAAGGCAAATGATGTTACACCTGTTACTCGTAACTTCTTTTGCTTTATATCTTTAATTTTTGATTGAAGAGCAATTTATTGGACAGGTTTTGGATGAAACTGGTGGAGGTGAAATCTAAACGGTACTTGAGTGGCCTATAAATCAATTTCTATAAGTTGATGACTTTTATAAAAAAAATGAAATAATAGGATAATCTTCTCACATCATCAATCATAGCTATATGAGCAAAGCAAATTAAATTAAATTTTATGCTTTGTTTTCATTCATCATTTTTCTTAGGGTGAAGTTCAAACGAGTAGATGGCTTGGAGAGGAAATGAGAGGTTAGGCGAATATAACACCCCAATTTTTAAAAGTGTATATATATTTGTTTAGAAAAGTAGTTAAATTGTTATGTATATGTTATTAAATTGTAGTAAAATATTTGGTAAGAAATGTTAGTAATGGTCAAAATAGAAGTTAGTTAGTGGCCAAAGTAATAATATGAGAACTAGAGGGTAGAAAGTGAAAATACTCAATTTAATCACCTCCTTTCAAGAATAAACTCCAGTTTTCGTTATTTTGGTCAAATTCAAGAATTTGAGTCTTGTAGACTTAGTAGTATTGATGCAGTTTTAATAATTTAGAGTTTAATTTGAACTATTTATATTATTAAATAGATTATAACTCGCAAAATTTGCGGGCTATTTCATGATTTTAAGACAAATATTTGTATCTAAACATAAATAATGACGATAGACTCTTAGTGAATTAGCTACATAATAAGAAAACATGTTGTAGCTAATCATAGCATAGGTTACATTGTAAACTATATATCGTGAAAGATTTAAAAATAGTACTTCATCAACGGGATATAGTAACATAAATATGATTAGCCTCTATGGTGAACTTTAAGTAATGGATATACTTGTATTAGGAACGGCAACAGGTCTGGTTTGGGCGAGTTTTAGTGTATCCGTACCCATACCCATTTAAAATATTTATATGAATACCCGACCCTATACCTGCTAGGCATCCAGTTAATATTACCTATTAATTTTTTAGTTTATCCTTGGGTTTCGGTTATGTCCATATAGGAAAGTAATTGTTGGGCCTAATCTTGTAAGCCTAAATATAGACATAAAATATATAATTGGTGAGAATTGATCGAATGATATTAAGAAAGAAAGAAAATCAACAAATGAGATCTAATTTTAGGCCTATATAATTATTTCTATATAGCATTACTCCCCCATGCATATAACTTTAGCTGAAGAAAAAAGTACTTAGGTTGAAAATACAATGAAAATTTAAAACACGACGAAAAAACCCCCTAAATACCATAAACAATATTATATTTAAGATTATAAATATTAAAGCTAACAACTTTAACCATTTTAATAACTTTAAGTTTCGATACGTTAAATATAATGAATAATTTCATGTTTTCATATTATAAAAAATTCAAATGTAATAATCATGAAAATCCAAATATAAAATCGTATGGTATAAAATTCACCGGTTGATATGTACATTATCTCATTATATATAAAAAGATTATCTATTATATAAACTTAAATTAAAAATAATCATTATACGGGTATGGATGCATTTCGGTGATCGGGCTGGCCGGTATTTCCAAAATCCATCACCGTACCCATAATTGCGAAATAAAAGTATTTGTACACAACCCTAACCCGCTAACCCACCTCCATACCCGTTTAATAAGTGAAAATTTGTTTGAATTTCCTTGTAACTATCCTCTATAATTGGCTTTATAAATACGCTCATATTTTACTTAACGGATTTTTTTTTGAGTTGGCCTAGATTTTCAAAGGCTATGTTTTCATTTAAGTGCATTTTTTATTTAGGATATTAATTCGGTAAATTCGGTGAATGAGCGGGTAAGGAATTGCAAAACTATAAGAAATTTGCTTTGAAATGATTGATATTAAGTCTTATAAATATGAATACATAATTTACAACAATTAAGTATACATTTTATATTTTGATTTTAAAATTTTAAAATTTATAGCTAGTTTCTTTAAATAAGATTGAAATAATTAAGTAGGGGTAATAAAGTCTTTTTAAATAACTCTAATCCACTATTTAGGTAATCATTATAAAGAGAGATAATCAAGGGTTCAAATTTAAAAGGGTTAATTAATGTAGGGTTAAGATTAGATTAGAGGGTTTATGATTACATAATTTTAATTTTCTTTTAATATATATATAGATGTAGATGTAGATGTAGATGTAGATATGTAGATTTTCTAGCTTTCTTTCCAAGCTATTCTTTTAGTTTAAATAGTATCTTTTGTTTAGGGTTATAATTAGACTTTGATTGAGTTTAATAAAAATAAAGCTCCGATTTTCTCTAAGATTGCCTCATTGAAATTCTTATGATTATTATTATTATTTGATTGCTCAGCCAATACGATCCGCCATTATTTGGTATCAGAAGCTGAGCTTCTGGTATTAATGGTCGAACGGCTACGTGGAAGACATCTAGTTCGTAGATCCGCCGAAGTAGGCAACGAACCCGATTCACGTGACGTGGAGATTGCATGCCTCAAGCAACAGATTCAAGAGCTTGAACGCAAACGGAAGGTTACTAGATCAAAACGAATGTGGGAAACCCTAGATGGAGAAAACCCTAATTTTTTCATTCATGATCAATGGAATCACCGTGAAGGCGATCAGAAGGAACCCTTATGTAGTCTCGGGAAGCAATCGTTTTCTGAGTGCGTCGGTAAGATCCATCCAAACTATCATGGTTCTTTATGTAGTCTTGGGAGGCGAGTTTTGACTCCTAAGTTCGTCGGTAAGGATCCAAAATATTATTCTTTAGAGACGGAGGAAACCGAATTTGAACCTATTGTCTGGGACATAGGGGAGGAGGAAGAGGAGCATCCTTTTATCGACAATTATAATTTTTTCCAGAACAATGAAAACTCGAGGATGAGTCTTTTTCGAAAAGGGGAGAAGGGAGGATACGATGATAACCCTATTTGGGATATGTTTGTGGAAGAATACATGTTTGAAGAAGAAGGGTCATTGCCAGTTTATGATACTGATAACGAGGAAAAAGTAAATATTATTGAGGAAGAATCAGATCCTACTTATGATACTGATTTTGATGAAGAAGACAAATGTAATGATGATGATATTTTGTATGGTGATCGTGCGTGATACAAAGTTATTTGTCAAACATCAGCTATCAAAATTCGTACGGGTTGATTAGGTTTAAAAAATATGACATTATTAAGATGACTCAATATTGTTTCGTTAGTATTTTTATTGGGTAAAATTATCTAGTTGGGAATACGGTCTCTGCACACAAGGTCAATAAATTGGGTATGAAGACAATCAAGACACGTGGAAAAGTATTCAGCAAGAAAGTGAATCTGATGCAAGGAATACAAGTTTGTATGCTAAAAGTCATCGGAAGGGTGAAGTTAAAACAAGACTCGAGGTCGAGTTTTTCTCAAGAAGAGGAAGAGGATGCAGTTTTAATAGTTTAGGGTTTAATTTGAGCCATTTTAATTATTAATTTTCTAGCTTTCTTTCCAAGCTATTCTTTTAATTTTTTAGTTTCTTTTGTTTGGGGTTATAATTAGACTTTGATTGAGATTAATAAAAATAAAGCTTTGCTTTTCTCTAAATTGAAATTCTTATGATTATTCTTGTTATTTGATTGCTCGGCCAATACGATCCACCATTAAGTATATTGAGTTATGTCGCACCCCCAAATTCAGGTTGCGGAAGCGAATCGGGTCGGGGCACGACTAATCAATAGATAAAGCACATAAGATATAATGAACGACTACTATATGCGTCGTTTTACATTTGTATTGATAAACCAAAAGTTTACATCAAAAATATTGTTTACATCAGCTCTGTTCTTAAATTGAGAGATTTACATTATATAATTACTTTATACAAAATATTAAAATGCAATTAAATCTCTGATTGTTTGAATGAAGACTCGAGCTAATGAATCCTGATTGGGCAGTCCAACCTACTGCTGAGTACCTATGATACATGCTAAAATGGGTCAGCGAAACGCTGGTGAGCTCACAGGTTTGTTTGTCAACACATATTTGTATGAAGCGCAAGATTTAATTGAATTTAAAATGCAATTAAGTAAAGTAAAAGTTATACAACCATGAGCACATAGTTTGAGCTTAACTCAAGGTGTCAGGTCCACATTTAAGGTATCCTGATCGAGGTGCCCCCCACGAGTGCCTAATCTACACTCGTCTGAACAAATTTTCATACATCCGTTTAATCAGTCAGTGCGTGCTAACCCGGACAAGGATGGTCAATCCTATATGGTACCATATACTAATATTCACGTTACAACGTATTACCAAACTATGTTGAGGAGGGCTTTGAAAATATTAGTGAGATAACACATGTAGTATTTATTTGATTTCGTACTTGCGTTCATATAGTAAAGTAAAACGAGCAATGATATCACATCCCTGAGTAATACAGTAAAATAGGGGCTATGAGACTCACATGAGTCTGGAGAGTTTAACTAATTAAACTTGAGTTGATTAGCTGAGAATCGATGTCCGAAGACTTGTAACCTGAGGGTGTCCACGACACGCGATGGTTATAAATGTGAGCAGGTATCTATAAAGACTATCTTTGTGGTTGTTCGTCCAACTAGAATGTCCAAATTACTACGATTTGGTTGATTTGATTATGTTTTGAAAACGTGTACGACCTATTGGTGATTTGTTTGTAATAATAATTCCACATTATTATTTCGATTTTCGAAAGGTTTTATACTTAAAAAGTATTAATAAACTTTAGGTGACGGGGGTCCGGGGGCAGCGCCCCTGGTAAGCAGGGTTCCAGGGGTGGCAACCCCTGGCGGGGTCCAAGGGGTTGGCCCCTGGTTGGGGTAGTTTTTATTTCTACTATATTGCTTTGGTGAATAACGCATCTGAGATTTGAATTTGGGTAAAATCAAGTGATGAAATTTCAGGTCTCGGCACTTAGTAAAATCTGAGTTTTCTAGGTTCTGTCTTATGCGACACTAGGTGTGACATAGGTTGTTGTGTCGCAGGTCATGACTGTGACATAGGTCTTTGTGTCACTATGTGCGA
Organism: Pseudognaphalium luteoalbum; assembly: GCA_963422505.1. Taxonomy (NCBI): domain Eukaryota; kingdom Viridiplantae; phylum Streptophyta; class Magnoliopsida; order Asterales; family Asteraceae; genus Pseudognaphalium; species Pseudognaphalium luteoalbum. Next base: position 40,006,896 of record OY730195.1, on the reverse strand, counting down.
CATTCACGATTTAATGCGACATAAGATATTGTGTCGCTATGTGCGACGGGAATGAGTTCTGCGACATAGTGTTTTGTGTCACTGTATGCGACATCCAAAAGTATTACGACATAGACATTTGTGTTGCTATATGCGACATCTGTGATGTGGTGCGCATAGAGGCTTGTGTCGCAGATGGCCCAGAGCCTCTGCAACATAACAGGCTGTGATGGTCAACATGTGTTGGTTTTGTGGTCAAACGACCTCGGTTCGACCCGAAACTTTTACCCAACCTTTAGAGTAGTTTGTAGTGTTTACGAAAATTATCGGTTTGTATCAGTAGTGCCTAGAAGTGTCGTTCTCGCAAAAAGACCAAAACCATAAATTTCTGACAAATGTTTCAAAATCAAGTTTTAAGCATATATTTGGACACATCTAAGCTAGAGGAACAACATACAAGTAAAATAAATTGAAATCTAAAAGTTTTTCGAAAGTGTCGGGAATCTTACAAGTTAACACGAGAAGATTTCGAAAAGATAGATACGTAACTCGTGACTCTGTGATCGTTTTCTTCCAAAGGAGTGAAGTGATTTGACGAGTTTTGGTGGAAGTATTTAGTGTGTGAGAGAGAGAGAGAGAGAGAGAGAGAGAGAGAGAGAGCAAAGAGGGTGAAGATGATGATGAAATGAAAAAGGAGGTGGGTTTGGTCAAAGAAGGAGGGAAAGGAGAGGGGAGGGGCCCTGGCCCACATGGGCCCCACCCATGTGTGGTTGGCTCCAAATTTTAATCCCCGTGTTCGCGCTCCGTGCGGTGTTCGTTTCTCCGATCGTTTACACGTTAAATAATTATTTTATACGTTTAAATACACATTTTAAAATACGAATAATTATTCGGTATTTTTGTTGAAGTATTTCACTAAATACTTAATAATTGAGTTATAAATTATAACTTAACTTTGTTTTGATTGTATGTGCGTTTCATATTTTAACCGCGTTGACTTTATTTGTACGACACGAATTGTGTATGAAATATTTTCAAAATAATATTTTTGGGTATAATTGTGTTATTAAATAATGTTATTTTATTTAATAAAGTTGTTCACCAAATTCCGTATTTAATTGATTCGAATCACATTCGAATTGAGAGGCGTACGATTTAATCAAATCACATAATTGTATATATTCACCAATATATATTTCGATACATTAATTACCCTAACCAAAGGACTAATTACATGTATTACATAGGATTAGACACTAATTACTAGTTCTAATTTGATGGGTGTCAGAAGTTAATATATAAATAGTCGTTTATATTGAATACTATGAGGTATTTTGTATGTATAAAAACTAAATTTTTGTATGAAACATGAGTTTGTAAAATTTAGATAAATTGAAGAATTTTGTGTAGGATGTTGGTGAAAATGATAAATAGTAGTTAATGGTTAGTTGTGATCATGTAGCAACAATACTTGATAAATTGTGTAGTTTAAATGAGTTGAGCTTGAAATTGAGATTTATGTTTTTGAATGAACATAAGTGTTAGCTTGTATGAAATAAAGAGAAGAGTTTAGTAGTTGGTTAGAAATGAGAAATTGTTGTGTAGAAGGTGTTCATGTGAGTAATGAATAAACTTCTTTGTATGATTATGTGATAAGGTGACAAGTAGAGGTGTTGAGCAAATCATTGAGCTTGAGCATTCACACACATAGCAAAGATAAGTAATAGGGATGGTTGTTCATTAATTAAACTTGTTTGTGAATCTTTATTGATAATCAAATACGTGTTAGTTATTGATGACTAGCTTGTTGTACACATGTCATACAAGTATGTCATTTGTGCAGTTTTGTGACACCCGAAAAATTAGGACATTTTTCTGTGCCTAACTACGACATAATTACGTGTATTTAGTCCTACGTTAGGCTAAATAACCATAACCTTTTTATATATTTTATGCATACATACGTACGCGATTAATTGTAATCGTACGAAATCGTATCAATTGGAGTCCCACTCCATTAAATAAGGACGTTGGTGACAACTTCTATAAATAATGTATAATTATCCATACAAACATTATTTACTTGAATATATTACAAAAATATATTACACACATTTCGTTTTGTTTTAAACGTAACATGAGAGAGGAAAAACAAGAATCAAACCCGACATTTTCCATAACTTACAATAAAGTATTTAAAATAATACTTTCATTAAAATCTTCACGATTTAATTAATAACGAAGCATACATATTGAAACATAAAATGGTTAAACAAACGTTAAATGATCGGGTAAATGAAATAACGTGAACATGAGACCCAAATGGGTCGGCCGAGCTCAGTCCGCAAGCCCAAACCGACCCATGACCCTTTTCTTTTAACCCTACCTCCATTCACCTCCATTCCCACTTTCATTTCATTTCCACCCATACACACACTACACCCTATCCTTTTCCATCTCTTTTAAAATTTGATTCTCTCTCTAGAAAATCAGTTGAAAAAACACCATCTTCATCATCCATCAACAAATCTTCAAGAGTTTTACAAGAAAAGAAGCAAGGAACACGATCAGAGCACACCCTTTCCATTTCGGTTCTAGATTCACCATTTTTGGTAAGAAATCCTTACTTTTTGTTAGTTTTGCTTGAAATCGTATGCATTTACATGTTTAGGAACTACTCAACCAGGTTATGCCCAAAAATCATGACAAATCTCGTTCTTGAAAACTCAAAAATTACCAACCGTTTCTGCGAACCGAGATCAGTTTCAGTTCGCAACCCTTATCCGCAAACTGAGATTGCGAGTTGAGACATGCGGTGCGAGATGAGACTTGCAGCGCGAACCAAGATCTCAGTTCGCGGTAAACTTTGGTCAACATTTTTCAGCACTTTGTAAATTACTCAAAATGCTTACCAAACGATAATAATTTGTTAATACGATATTAAACCAATGCAAGAATGGTTAACATTCACTTTTATGAGTATACAAATGAATCGAAACATAATAATAATGTTTTTGAGAATTATTATTACACACCTTCACCAACGGGTCATACATGTTTTCAAACTACAAATGAAACATTAAACAAATACTTGGACATTACCTAGTTGAATGGACAACTAGCACGGGTATTCTTTTGAGAAATCCACTTACTTACTTGCTTACTTACAACCTTGTGCGTTTGGATGCCAGAAGGTTGCAGGGTTCGGAGAACCTACTTGTTGATTATTACATCTCAGATACTCGTTTATTTATATAAACGTAGCTTGCTTCTAAGACTCATGTGAGTCTCATAGCCCCACTTTTACTACTTTTTACTATTGGGGTGAGATTACATGTTATGTTTTTGTGAACACAAATAACTGAAAACACTTATACTTATTGCCTGAGTAAAACTACGATTATACTACGGTTTGGCCTCTAACAAATTTCATAGCTCCGTTAATACTAAGCGCAAACATTATGGATAGATCTATCGGGAAATGACCTTCCGCCGTCCGGGTTAGTCACTCTAACCACTTTACGGGCACATAATTTTTCATAATTGAGTATAGAGGGATGCATTTACTAGGGGCACCAACTGGTTAAGCTTCAGACTATGAGCTCAGGGCAATATTGTACTACTTTGGAAACTGTGCTACTACGATAACTCTGATACATTGTGTTCAAAACTATGATTTTACTATGATTTCAACTATGCAAACCTATGAACTCACCAATATTACGTTGACCTTTTAGCATGTAATTCTCAGGTTTACAGGTGCCGTATGATGCTTTTGGAGGCACTAACTCGAGTAACATATTTTACAAACAACGGAAGTTTTCTTGCATTATTATTTTTGTACTAGTGATTATGTACTAGAATCTCCAGACTTAGTTGTTTGGATTCGCAAACGATATTTTGTACACTTTATATTTTATGAAATGTATTTTCTAAATGTCTCATTTAGAGGTCATTTGTTGTAACTTTGTGCAATGATTTTTGATTAGTCGTGTCCCGATTCGATTCGCTTCCGCTGTACAAATTTGGGGGTGCGACAAGTTTGTCGTAGATATAGCATATTGTATGTTATTTTTGCAGGTAAGAAATGGAGAATTTAAGTATGCCATTGTCTATGTCTTGACTGCCTTGTAGTGTTCCTTGAGTAGGAACAATGTAGTAGAGATTGATTCTTTTAGTAGAAACAATTTAGTAAAGGATTCTTATTCATAAGTCGATAGGCCATCCGAGAATGTTCTATGTAGTAGGTTGTTCATAGGAATATGATCACCTAGTAGTATGGTAGATTGAATGTGTCTTAATAATTGGCCGTAAGTGGATCATATGAGTATGATTATCTTGTAGTAGTTTGTAGTTGTAGTCTTGTTTTCCTTTACTTACTAAGCATGTTATAACACCCCATGTTTTAATAACATATTTTATTATATTTACAAAACCCCGGAAGCGAGTCCCAAATATATATACAAAATCTTTACAATTCCTCAAAATATACCAGTTATAATTATTTAATTACAAAACAAAGTACTAACGGTTGGGTGTTATATGAGTTTCCCAAAAATAATAATTTCCAAAAATTATTAGAGTAGTCGCAACAGTAATCAAACATTCCATCCAGAATCCCAACGCCCATTCCATATCCCATACATATCTGCAAAATATTAAATATCAAGGGGTTAGCTCACAGCTAAGTGAATGAAACTGTAACCAATAGCTCAATCCAAAAATAACAAATCTTAAACAACAAATAAACACATAAGCACACAACGTCAAAGAGGAACGGCGGTTCTTGAGTAAGCCTTCACAAGAACACCTTATATCACTGGTATGCCATCACAGTGATTTACCAATAGCTTGAATGCTATCTTCACCGACTCAGGTTCATCCTCAACTATGTGTATCGGAAACCCTGCTGGCCAAACAATAGCAAACAAGCCCAACCAGTGTTGACCTCTGAATAATCACATATGCCCATCGGCCAAGTATCACATAATGCATAATAGTCATGTCATTACAGAATATAAAAAACCATCAACAATAACATTAACCTAGATGACAAAACAGTCAAAAACCAATAACAAAGTACATTCATCCGTTTTAACCAAACCTGTTACAACTGGGTTGAACTGAGAATTACAATCCCACTCACCAAAATTCCAGTCTCTGAACTCAGTAGTCTTATATCACTGAGTTTCCTTTTGCTTATCTGAGAACACAAATAATAACAAGTCAGTAACTCATCCCATAATCATCATTCTAGCATATTTATTTAAATCAGGTAATCCCTGAAGTCTAAGCAAATAAAAGTTTAATCAGATAAGAAATCAGTAAATCCCGAAATGACGTTTAAAAACTAAAAATGTCATTTTCGACCCCTAGATGACCCCAATAGCCTAAAAAGTGCCTAGACTCTTAAAATAGAGCCTTGGTCGTTGAGTCGTTTCCGAGTGACCATGCGAATTGCAACCCAATCCAAGTTAATGAAATTGTCATTTATCTGCGACCCTGAAAACACTTTCGCGTTTTCAAAATTTGCAAAATAATATTTTAAAATTTCAGTTCGCAATGTCTCAGTTTGCACAGTCAACTCGGTTCACAACTCGACTCGCAGACTCGGCTCGAAGAGCTCGGCTTGTAGAACTTGGTTCGGTTCGCAGAACCCAACTTAGTTCGCAAGATTCAACTCGCTTCACAGGAGGAACTCAGCTCGCAAGACGAACTAGGTTTTTGCGAGTTTCGCTGTTGCCACCCTAAAAACGAATCGATTTTCACCATATCTCTAAAAACTCAGTTTCTAAGGTTTCTAATACTTCAACTACATCATATATCATCTTTTAGCTACTTTCAAGTCTCAATTTCATATCCAAATTCATAACCCACATATTCAAACTTTTAAATTTAAACTAATGAAGGAATGAACTTACAATTGATAGGAAAATTGGAAGTGATGATGATGAAATCGAATCAGAATCTTAAATCATATTTGAATTTGATGGTTTCTTGTTTAAATCACAAAGCCACAGGGACAATTCATATTTTCACTTTTATGTTTACAAAAGGAAGGAGCAAGAAGATTAGAAAATATAGGTCGGCTCCTCCTCTTGGACCGACTCTGTGTTTGTTTAGTTTTATTCCCATCCTAAACCTATTGTCTGGAACCTAAAAACCATTTGCGAGAACTATTACTTTATTTTACCGTCAATTGCAACAATTTAAAACAAGTAATATTTTATTAGTCACAATAAATCCTGTGACTCTTTTACCTATTTATTTCTAGACCCGAAAACAAGATGTTACACATGTTGTGCTTACCCCTGTTTCTGTATGGTTTTGTGTAGGTAAAAACATGTTAAGTGTCCATTTGGGCAAAGAGACGAGGAAGGACTAAAAGTGGACTTGATAAAGAATTAGCAAGTTGAATCCCTTATTTGTAGTAATCATGCTCTTAGTATAGTTAGGCTAGCCTCTTGCGAGTTAAATGAAAGTGGTTTGGGTATAAATTTGTAGTTGTGTATGTTTTGACCCGTTTGTAGAACGTGATGTAAAAAGATATTGTAAAGAGTCAGGTCAAATGTAAATGGTAGTATCTTGTAGAGTATGTCAATGTTTATAAAGGGTTGTAGTTTGAAAGTAAACCAAATGGTATTTGGTTTGAGTCATAAAAGTGGTCAAAATGGGCATAAATTACGTTGATGTCCACATTTGGCGTTAATACGAATTTTTAGAAAGTGTAAATTAGGAAATGTTTATTTTGTGGTATGAAAGGTGCTTGCAAAATTTGGTAGTCTAATCTTCATCGAGTAAAAAGTTATGAGTGTTCGAATTTGGGTCTAAAACCTGAGTTTGTAAGTTAATATCTGGGTGCAGGGCCAACACTCGATCGTGTGGCCTTTGCACAATCGTGTAATATAGTGTTAATTGGTGACAGTCCATTTTTCTTCATTAATACGCGATCGCGTAGTGATTGGTAGGATTGCGTATGGGTGCTAAATACGCGATCACGTATATGGTACATTATCGCGTAAATTAGAACAAATCGTTCACAGAGTAGTTTCATAGTTATGATACACGATCGCGTGAGTGTATCCAGGGTCGCATATATGTCAGTTTTGTTTGATGTTTTATTTTGAGTATAACGATTGGTACAAGTTATTTTCCACAAGTTGTCAAATTATGTACGTTCAGTAGGACATTTATAAAAGAGTTTTTGAGAGTAAAAAAATATTCGAGGCGTTTCAGCGAAGCAGCTACATCTTAGAACAAATTTATTGTAGAACATATTTATAGGAGCAAGATGCAGTGTTGTTAAGATGCATCATTTTTAAGATGCAATGTGGTTATGATGCAGAAAATCGAAACGGTATATCAAAAAATCAAAGGTTAAGATTATTTGCGATCTCTAAGCCACCATCTATTGGATGCCCAACCTTTTCCTTAACTATTTAAATCATTTTAATTTTTTACCGTTTACGATTATTTTACAAAAGAAATTGTTCTGGCAAAAAGGTTGATAACTGACAACCCAGACCGATCGACAATCGGTTGCTAATTTCATAATGTGAGGGACATACCTGACTCACTTAGCGGTTGTGGTTATAGAGGTGCTAGAGCTTTAACCCCTGATTTTGTGCTTATTGTGGCAACAATACCCCACTCATTATACTTCTTCTTCTACTACTTATTATTTATTATATATTATATATTTATATTTATGTATAGAAACTTGGACTATATATTTTACAGCGGCCACCTTGTCATCCATATCGACCATAAACAACTACAATGATGATTATGATATGGTAATGTTGTTGCATATGATGCATTTGTGGAAATTCAAATATGTTAAAAGGGTATTTCTTTCAATCAAATTGGCGATCTTTAAGTTATAAATAATGAATGTCAACAGTTGAAAAAATTATGATTGCGTTTGATTTCTAGAATTTCACGAAATGGATTGAGTTGTAAGTCATTAAATTTCATAATTGAGTAACTTCTTTAAATCGTCCATGTGGTTTCATGTTTTGTTCATGGCTCGTTCTTGATTTTCTAAAAGTTATTTAAATAGTTCTACTTTTCAAACTATTTATTTCGTTACTTTAAAATTTTTTGATCGTTAGTTTTCTTCGTCAAAAGCAGCCGTGTATTTTTTTTTCAAATTTCAAGTTTATTTAAATTTAATATTTTAATTGTATTTAGTTAATTTTATTTTCTGAACAATGTAATCAATTTAATTTAATTATTTGAATCAACCTTTTTAGTGATAATTATTTTATTTTTTACATAACTGTATTTAGTTAATTTACCCTTTTAGTAATGGTTATTTTATTTTTGACAGTTAAAACGATTTATTTAAATATTTCTCTATTTTAATTTTTATAAGTGTCAAAATCAACATCAAGCCACTAAAATACCATAGTTTAAAAAAAACATTGTAAAAAAATGGTGTGGTACTATTCGCATAATTTTTCTAATAATTTATATAATTTAATATGTGTCGGTTATTTGAAAGAAAAAACACAAAATGTTCAACATATGAAGTATAATAATACTATGCGCTATGTAGTTATTGCAATTTAGTTTTTCTAAACTATTATATTTTTAGTGGGTTTATACAGATCGGGACACATAAAAAAACTAGAATAAAGAAATATTTAAGTTGATTATTTTAATTGTAAATAATAAAATAATTATCACTAAAAAGGCTGATTAATATAATTAAATTAAATTGATTAGATTATTCAAAAAATAAATTAACTAAATACAATTAAAAACAATATTAAATTTAAATAAACTTGAAATTTGGAAGAAAAAAATACACGGCTGGTCCTTTTAACAGAGAAAACTAACGATCAGTTAAATTTTGGACTAAGGAAATAAATAGTTTGAAAAACATGACTATTCAAATAGCTTTTAGAAGTCAGGGACGAGCCATAAACAAAACGTGAAACTACATGAACGATTTAAATAATTACACTCTTCATAATTCAAAGGAATCTAAATTTCATAAAATTTTAATTTTTTGATGACTATCAATTCAATCAAAAATATATATTACGGGAATCAAGCGCAACGTAACTATTATGCCCTACTAGTTATGAGTGGGAAATGATCACGGGATACGATTACGCCACATACCTCTAAACAGATAAACTTACACCCTTCGGATTACAAAAAAACCTCTCGCGTTACCCATGCATCTATACTGGTTCTTATGTATGATAAAAATAACAATTAAAAAAAGGACAACAGTATCGTTAGGTTGTTTGTGGATTAATGGCTTAATATAAGTATATAACCCCGTGCAATTTGATGAATATACGTATAAAGTCATAATTAATCATGGTTCTAGCAGAACCTTCGGCAAACATCTAACGTACATTAAACACTTTAACATCTATAATGTATAATGTACTACTATTAGTCAGCTGATATTACTATTTTTTAGAAAAAGGCAAAATGCATTAATATTTGATCAATTATTATGCCAAGTTTAGTTTATATAGTAGATAACAATAACAATTTCAATATATCAATCATTGTATAAATCATTTTAAAATACACAAAATAGAGATATTAGACGTGCTACTAACAATAAATAAATTAAATGATGTAAAATTGAATCCAAATAGAAAACATCCTCTGGGAAAGCCTCACGCCCTACCGGTCGGCATAACAATAATGACATTGTAAATCTTATATTTTGCAATCTTTGCTACTATGGAGTAATCTTTATATAAGAAAATTTGAATGCTATACATGCTCAATGTCATAATAACAGAAATATTAAACTTTTGTTCTTAAGAAAAATGAATTAAGGTGGAAGATTATAGCAGAATGGGATATTTTTAGGGGAAAAGGGGAAGGAAAATTGTGAGAATTGAACCATCTTTGCTTTAGATTAATGGTTATAAGTAATGACATTTTTGTAATTAGTTTGCACAATTAGGGATTAAAGTTAAGAAAAAAAAACATAATAAATTTTTTTACCCCACACTCTTCAACTATTTTAAATTTTACATTTTAATTCATCCATTTTCTTTTATTCCTCCTCCTACTTTCTTCTTCTCCACAAAAGGATAATATGAAAACAACTAAAAAAAAAAGGTTCAATTTGTTTTTAAAATTATTGAAAAAAAGAATTCCATTTTTTTAGTTTAAAACTAAAAAAAAAAAAAGAATTTCAGCAGCGGCGGTAGCTGGTGGTGGTGAGGTTGGGGAGGAAGAAAATAGAAAAGGGTGGTATACAATTCTAAGAAAGTGAAGGATTGCCTAAACTGAAGAGATTAAAAAAAGTGCTGGAGTCGATCATAAACACGACATGGTGGAGTATTTGGAGATTTCGTAATGAAAACATTTTTGCTCCAAATAAGAAACGTGATGTTGTTCTTTTCGATTCTATTGTCATTCACTATTTTTTATGGTATCACAATAGGAATAGGAAGCATAAGATTCATTGGGACGAATGGCTTAAAAACCCTCTCCTTTCTATTGGCACAGTTGCGGGTATAGGAACGCAAACATGAAGTGGATTGTATGGCTCAAAAAATCCTTGTTCGTCTGCTTAAAGGGCTTTTGTTTGGAGTGCTTATTTTTTTCGGTTTCTTGTTTTGCTTCCTCGAGACTTGTTTGGAATTGCATCAAAAATATCATGGGGTGAAAATCAGTGGCGTGGCCTCCGTTGATGGGGTTTTTTCTCATGTCTTGGTATATCTATAATCGGCATGAGTTTTTTTACCCTTTTTGCTTTCTTAGCAGTTAAAGTCACGGGAAGAATCTAGTATGTGTAGCGTGGTGTATTTCTAGATTTTGTACTTTAGCCTCTAGTTTCTTGCTAGATGGTTTTTTTAATATAATTTTCTGCCGGTAAAAAAAATGAAATTTGATTACGTGTATATGACACATTTTAGGGTAGTTTAAAACTTCTCATTTTTCTTAAAACACACATTCTACTCTACTCTGAACCTCTACCATGAATTAAAACATATAACCAATAAATTAAAAATCTTTAGAGCGGAAATAATACAATAAATGACCAGATTCCCCCAAATTTTTGTAAAATTACTTTGTGCGTATAGTGTTCACATTTTCATCATAATAAGTGTTTTCTCACAAAAATAATATATTGATTTTATCATATTATTTTTAACTACTTTTTTGAGAACAGACACATATGACTCATGAGGTTTATTAATATAATGTAATTTTATAAACTTTGTTAAAATGAATTATGAATTTTTATTTTAAGACTGATTGGAGTAATATAAATTGCAAATACATGCCATATAATTTTCACTGCAGTTGTGAAAAAACTCAAAATTATGTACTGTATATTTAAATTGTTGATTAATACAAACAAAACACACAGAGAGCTTGTTAATTAGCAAAGTGTCGAGTTCCCAAGCACTATTGTCAGCATCAACAAATGTTACATCACCCATGCTCCCCTGCTCTCTCACTCTCTCTCTAAAAACACTCATTTTCTCTCTCTAAAACCTGCATCCTTCAGTCTCTGTTTCTAACGAACACTAGACCCATTTTAGACCTTGTGTTTCAAAACCCCTTGAAATTAACCCCACACACTAAAAAGGTGAACTGTGTGTGCCACCTCACCCTCGTGAAGTTGATGTGAAAAAGATCTCAGATTTAATGATGGAAACGGGTCACTTGCAACTTTGCCTCTAATTCAGGTGACTTAAGTTGTATCTTGTGAAATATATATGAATGTTTAATATTTTATATTGTTCATAAAGCAATACCCAATTCAATTTGTTCACAGATTTACAAACTGTGATTCTTGTGAAGTGGGTGGGTGGGTGATTGGAGCTTTAAAGATTGCATTTTTATGTGTTTCTTGAAATGGGGTTTTGTTAATTTCATTGTTTTAAGCTTTGGTTAACTTAAAAATTGCATCTTTTAAGGTTTCTTGAAATGAGGTTTAGCTTATTTTAGTCTTTAATATGTATTGTAATGAAATGATGATTTTTTGGAAAAGGTTTATCGTAAAGGGATTTTGTGTAATCGTCTTTGAAATTGAACTGTCTCAGAATGCAAATATTGTTCAATGATTCTCGATTAAGGATTGGATTTTGTGGGGGCATTAATGTAGGCTTTTTAAAAATTTTCTTCAGTTTAGTTTTATTAAAAATTATTTTCTATAATGCGGTCGGGAAAATTTTGATTTCTGTATGAGTTTGCTTATAGAGAAGATTTGTGTTAAAGGGTGACATTAATTGAGAAAGAAAATGCCATATTTTGTGATATCTTGTAGAATCGGATCATGACCAGAGTTGTTCGTGACCGGATACTTAAAGATGCAAATGGTGATATTAGTGATCATCTACGCAACCATATCCATTTAACAAACTGTATCCACTTGAAAAACCATATGCATAAGAATAGCCCTATAATGACCGATAGGTCCCTTATTAGGGACCTCGTTGTTCTTCAGAGGTCACGATCTTTAAAGGATCCCTCAATGAGCCCACCCTCGTTTCAGTCACCTTCTGCAGTTGACCCACAACCAAAACGGGTCGAAAAGGATGCTGGCGGTGGCGGCGGTGGAAGGCGGTCTATTGGTTTATCAGGTAACTCGTCATCAAATGTGGGTACGGGTGATGTCAATTGTAGAAGAATCAAGAAAGAAGAATCTAGTGGGAGGAGTTACAGAGACGATTCTCCATTAGACGCTGCCAATTTGGCTCGTGATATATATCCCGGGAGTTCCGATAATAAAAGTAAACACAAAGGGAGGAAAAGTAAGCAAGATGATCATGCCAAGACACTTTCTCACCAGTTAAACGATGTCCCAGTCGATAGCGACAATGTAGCTTCATCACACAATCGTTTCCATGGTGGTATGGAGGTTGAATCTAGTCTTCATAGCCATGGTCATAATAGGGTCAAAAGGCGAAAATTTAAAGGTGCAAGACGAGTTTCTCGGGTACCCAAAAACGAAATGTCTATGGCTTCTAATTTTATGGATCATGATACATCACATTCAAAACATCCTATAGAATACGGTGGTGAACCGAATGTGGCTGGGGGTCCAAAAAATGGTTGTGGAATTCCATTTAATTGGTCAAGAATTCACGATCGAGGAAAATCGTTTCTTGATATAGCAGGGAGAAGTCTCTCGTGTGGTTTATCAGACTCTAGGTCAAAAAGAGGTGGTCAACGAGACTCAACTCAAATACCTGTTATGTCTGATCGCTCAACTTCATCTACAAACGGTGAATCACTGCCTTTGTTAATGGATGGTTCTCAAGAAAGTCGCGAGAATCCCGCTGCATGGGTGCATGATTATTCTGGTGAATTAGGTCTTTACGCCGATAACCTTTTAAACAGCGAAATTGACTCGGATCTTGCTTCCGAAGCTCGATCAGGTCACCAGAGACGCTCTCGTGACAATGCACGTCACCAAAATCTCACTCAAAAGTACATGCCAAGAACGTTTAGAGATTTAGTTGGGCAAAATTTGGCAGTACAAGCTCTCTCAAATGCTATTGCTAAGAAGAAAGTCGGTTTACTATATGTATTTTATGGGCCTCATGGCACGGGGAAGACCTCTTGCGCACGTATTTTTGCTCGAGCTTTGACTTGTCAATCGCTAGATCATCCAAAACCATGCGGGTATTGCAATTCTTGTGTAGCTCATGATATGGGCAAGAACCGGAGCGTTCGAGAAGTGGGTCCCATGAATAATCTTGGGTACAAAAGTATTATGGAACTTATAGAAAATATGATTGTTTCTCAGCAGCCATCACAGTACCGAGTGTTCATAATCGATGATTGTGATGCTCTGCCTCCTGATTGTTGGAGTGCTATATCCAAGGTTATTGATCGAGCTCCCAGGCGTATGGTTTTTCTACTAGTCAATTCAAGTCTAGATGTTTTGCCCCATATAATCATTTCCAGGTGTCAAAAATTCTTTTTCCCGAAGTTGAAAGATGCAGATATAATCTATACATTGCAGTGGATTTCAACCAAAGAAGACTTTGAAATTGATAAAGATGCATTGAAGCTTATAGCCTCGAGATCTGATGGATCATTGAGAGATGCGGAAATGACACTCGAGCAGCTGAGTCTGCTTGGTCAAAGAATATCCGTTCCTCTTGTTCAAGAACTGGTACTTCCTCATCTTTAATTCCTTAGGAAATTATTATACTATATACTGCAATACTTTTATCTCATTTTATAATTTGGTCACTGGATTTTTAAGATCATTACTAATTTTCCAATTTACTAACTTTCACAAACTCTTATAAAAGTCATTTAACTTTTGTAAAAACAAGAGGTGCCGTAGTTGGTCTATTTTGGTTTTTTTTTTTTTATTGGTCAAATGGGCTCAGCTAAAGTAAAGTAAGAAGTTGGTCAAATGGGTCAAACAGGTTAAACGTCATCTGAAGTGCATTCAAATGCATAAGAACATCCTGAATCATTTATTTACATATAGTTATATTATTATTACTTGTATTGTTATTTTAATGTTGTAGTTTTGTAATAAAACACAAAATGGATAATGAAGGTGTTATGGGTGTCATCCTGGTACAGCCCATTTTGAGTTGTTAGTTTGTTAGTTTCTTACCCAACACCCTCAATTAGTCCATTCCATCACCTTTAATGATAACCATTCATCCACATTAGCATTATACAACCATATCACCTAATAAAATAGTTGATATTGTAGAACAATACTAGTAACATCTATTGAAGTCCAGTAGCCAGATTATACTCAACTGAATGTTGCTAGTTTTCGCCTTTACAGTCATTAAATAATTATGCATGCACTTCACTGAACAGGTTGGACTTATATCTGATGACAAGTTAGTTGACCTACTCGATTTAGCATTATCAGCAGATACAGTGAATACCGTTAAACATTTAAGAGAAATCATGGAGTCAGGTGTCGAGCCATTAGCTTTAATGTCACAACTTGCAACCGTAATTACTGATATTCTTGCGGGTAGTTACAGTTTCTTAAAAGAACAACCAAAAAGGAAGTTCTTTAGACGGCAAGCTTGTAAGTTTGTCTTTCTCTGACTTCCAAGATTTCAAACGAAAGCCACACTCTTTTTGGGCTTCTCTTACGTATTTAGTTCATTTTTCAGTATCTAAAGAAGATATGGAGAAGCTGCGTTTAGCATTGAGGACGTTATCTGAAGCCGAAAAACAGCTCCGAATGTCGAATGACAAGTTGACTTGGTTGACTGCTGCTTTATTGCAGCTTGCTCCTGATCAGCAGTATGTCTTACCCGCATCTTCTGTGGATACTAGCATTCATCAGAGTCCAATGGGGTTAAATAATGGGGGTGGAAGAGATGGGCCCCGCAAAAATAACTTTGAGCATCGTGAGACAGTTGGGATTCAAAGTGGATTTTTGAAGAATGGAAATTCTAGTGGAATTCCTTCAAAAATGAGAGAAGGTTTATATCGGCAAGAAATTGAAGAAATTTGGTTGGAGGTTCTTGAAAATATTCATATAAATAGCATAAAAGAGTTCTTGTATCACGAAGGAAAACTGACATCAGTCAGTTTTGGTGCAGGTACTTCTACTATCCACCTTACTTGTGCCTTATCTATCATAAATCTCGTTTCTTTGGGCCATAAACCTCATGTAATCTGCATATATGTATTTGTCAACATTTCTTTATCTAAAGGTTGTGACCTTAAGTCCCACATTTTTGTATTGTTGAAAGAATAATTATTGGGCGGTGGGCATTAACAGTCACTTGCTAATGTCCATAATCAAGTAATGTTTTTCATAGAATGGAAATGACTAAATAGTTATCTTGTTTCCAGGGGCGGAGCTAGGAATTTTTAGAAGGGGGGGCAAATTTTTTTTTTTTCCTTTCTATCACATTAGGGGGGTCAAAATCCTAAAGTGTCACTAATTACCTTTAAAAAGATTATTTTTTTCGATAATTTTTTATTTCTAGGGGGGCGACAGCCCCCACTGCCCCACTTCTACTCCGCCCCTGCTTGTTTCCAACATGTTAATTTGAATTTCTAACAGATATGCTATTTATTCATATAGGTGTTTCTTATTTTATTGTAGACATGATGATGTTAACCTGTGCTAAAGATAACTTTAATAAATTCCACATATCTTTATTTTTTTCCTTTACTTTTTGGTAATGATGGTAGTTATTACTTGGTTCAATTTGCAGCTCCAACCGCTCAGCTTATTTTCACTTCACATTTGACAAAATCAAAGGCAGAGAAATTCAAAACACATATTCTGAAAGCATTTGAGCATGTTCTTGGATCACCCGTTACAATTGAAATCAGAAGTGATACTAGGAAAGAAGCAGAGCAATCTCAAGAAGACTCGTATGCAAAGCGAAGAAGTGAGATCATTGAAGTAGAGGCTTCTCCTAGAGAACCAAAAGCAAAGTTGCATAGCGATAATAATAACAATAAAGATAAAAAAGAATCTATCACATCTCATAATAATTCTGTTGTTGGTTTTCAAAGAAGATTAGGGGAACAAAATCAATCAATGAGCCTAGTCAGAGGCAAAGTATCTCTCGCAAACGTAATTCAACAGGCAGAGTCACAAAGAAATGGTTGGTCAGCACGCAAAGCTATTTCTATTGCTGAAAAACTTGAACAAGAGAATTTGTAAGCTTCCTTTCTCAACCTCAACTTTGTTCGACTCTGGATGTCAAACTTGTATATGCAAAATCTGAAATACTATATACTACACGTTCAACACAAATATATTTTTTAGATGTATTGCGTGTACTTTATAATCTTAGATATCCATCTTCTTTTTGAAATCAAGTATTACTTAAATCAATCTTGTAATTGAAAGTAGCTTGATTGACATATAAAATTACTGTGTGGCACCCAAAACAGAACAAAGGATTTTTCCGGGGTACCGTCCCCTTTACCCAAAAAAAAATTAAAATAAACCAGAACAAAGGAGTATTTGTTTGATGAATTTCTTAAGTGAGCTGTTTCTTTTATATCGCAGGAGACTGGAACCGAGATCAAGAAGCTTGTTGTGCTGGAAAGCATCTAAAGTTGCCCGTAGGAAGGTATATAGCAAAATTCATTTAATACTTATTAAGTAGTTAAGCCCTTGCCTTTGGAGACAAAGGTCAAGGGTTTGATCCTCACCCCCAGCAGGCCGGAGGTCCATTTCTGGAAGCAACCTCTCTACCTATGGTAGGGGTAAGGTTGTCTACATCTCACCCCCCCATACACCGTGGAAGACGGTATTGGGAAATGATAAGTTTTATTTAATACTTATTGGATTCTCATATATTGTTAGTTATTAATTATTTTTAGTATCAATG
This sequence comes from Pseudognaphalium luteoalbum, assembly GCA_963422505.1. Lineage (NCBI taxonomy): Eukaryota > Viridiplantae > Streptophyta > Magnoliopsida > Asterales > Asteraceae > Pseudognaphalium > Pseudognaphalium luteoalbum. The sequence continues at coordinate 39,989,620 of OY730195.1, read as the reverse complement.
ATATAATAAATTAGAAGTTCGCAAATTCAACTTGCAGTCTTGAATGAGTCAATTTGGGTTGTGTTTTTGTCTCAGACGGGTCAACTAATCAAATTAGTTAACAAGGAAGCGTACCAAATGGGTCAGAATGTGTCAAACTGTTTGATAGCCCTCTCACATGTAATTTTAACACATACAAACTTGTAAATAGTTTATTCAAATATATTTGGTTGTTAGTGTAATAAAATTACTTTTGTAATCATAAAAAACGTCTAAATGATTTTCAAAATAAAGTCTAAAAAATGGAGAAAAAGTGTTTTCGGGTCAACTCAATCAGACTAAACGCCTACTAAGAGGACCCATTTAAACCCGGACCAGTTTTAACCCGGTACCCAAACTGGGCATCTTGTAGTATTGATCAAAATTTGGTGTACACATGGCAACTTATTACAATAATTTTGTGTATGCAGATTTCTCGATTGAAATTTAGACCGAGAAAGGCACGAGGTCTGCTGAGATTTGTCTCCTGTGGGAGGTGTCTTTCAACTAGATCACCGAGGTAACACAAAAACATGTAGAAGTGGTTAATCGTTCATTTTAAGGATCTAATTATGGGTCAGTTAGTTTTCTTTAATAAAAGTCGACTCCAAGAACAATGGAAAAGGCAAAATGTGCATTTCTTATAATTTGTAGCTTTAAATGTTCTTTGTAGGCTTCCCCTTTTGTAGTTGTAACAATTGTATTCTTTAATGAAATTGCGACCTTTTTCTTCAACATGACAAGCCCAAGATGATTAAAAAAACTCTTTATTCAGTGTGGTCCCTGCGGTTCAGAAGTCAATGAGAGGGATTGTTTTGACTTTTGACATGTCAAAAAGTCAAAAACACAAATTATAAAACTCTTGAAATCCGAATGGTGAAGTGTACGGTGTACCTTCCTTGCCTTTTGAGGTCTGAAAGTTTTTATTTTTATTTTTTATGTGTCATGAAGAAATAAGATAATCATTTAAAACTATAGGCCTAAAACAATATGATAACAAAGGATAACACATTATTTAAAAGTTACAACTATGGCTAAACAACTTCATATTTAACATATGATAACTCATTATTATTTAACAAATGAAATTGAATAATTCATACGACTAGATAATAAAGGATAGTGGACACCACTGAATCAAATTGCAAAAATAGTTACACAAAAATGGACTAACAATTTAAATTACATTTAAAGGTAAGTTTGATTAACTAAGGCGTTGTTTGTTATTGACTTGACAAGCTTAATGAGCTAAGATAGAGTCTTCTTACTGTCACTAAAGTTCGCTAGTTTAGAGCTTTATTTTGATTCTAACAAACAAAGTTGTTCTGCAAGTCCGGTTCGTTTTCCTTGTTAAGCTCTACTATTGCTCCTTAACACCCTTTCTTATCGGCAAATGAAAAAACATCACATAGATGTTTTCGTGGTTCAGTAAACCTCAAAAGTAATCGAACTTTTAGAGTTGTTTGCCGATCGATAAGCTCAAATTTTTGAATCATGAGTAGACCTTATTTTTTGAAGGCACAAAAGTACAAACCAATACAAAATGACTCTACTTTCCTTATTAAAAAAATGTAACTCGTCAAAAGGCCAAAAGCTGGGAATTTATCTGTACAACCCCCTTATCAAAACCACATAAAGGCTCTCACTCCAATTTACAATCACCTCCTCAAGATTACAACAGTAGTTATATAATATAACTATTTTATTTCATAGAAACAATAGCAATCTTTTTATCAAGTCCTCTCTGCTGGAGTAAGCTGCCCTAGCTGATCAACAAGATTATTTACACTCCTCATATTCCACCAAAACTGATTGGACCCTTTTCTTTCGGCTTGCACCACTTCCCCAACATCATCTTTAGTCGTCGAAACACCAGGATTCTCAGTCAAGAATTGTTCCCAAAACACGTCATTAACACCTGTTTCTTGAGTCGCAGCAGAGTTAACTGGTTCAGAATTCATGTCAATCTCTCTTTCTTTAGTACCCATTTCAATGTTTATCGATGGGTAGTCGATAGTTGGGCTATCTGCACAACTCACAGCCTCGTGGTCCAGCTCTAGTGACCTTTTCTGTTGTTCAAATGCATCATCAACTTCTTTAAGTATGCTCTCCCATAACATCACGGATGATTCTAATTGCTCCATTAATTCCGCGTTTAATGCTAAAAGAGCATCAGCAGTAATATTATCATGAATCGGGATATCAGAAGGACAAACTTGATAATTATCGGTTTCAACTGACAACCTCCTTTTTCCGTTCTCCATCAATTGAGGTGTGAATTCTAAGTCAAGAGGTGGTTTTTGCAAGAACCCGTGTAAACAACAAAAAAAATCTTTTTGGATTTTGCCAGCTCGTTTTAAACGCTCTGTTAATTTACGTGCTTCCATTTCAATTCTATCAATTTCTTGCTCCTGCATGTTAAACTCTATAACACATGATTCTTTCTCATGTTTCAGCCCATTAATTTTTTCCCTATATTGATGTCTTTCCAATTTAGTCAATGGAGAGGATAAAGAAGCTGTAGAATCCAAATTGCTTGCAAGATTGTGAACGGAATGACTATGAACCGCTTTTCTTCTATATATATTCTTCAAAAGATGCGGTTGACCTCTAATAAAATCATCATTTGCAAACTCCCAAACTTCCGGGTCAACTTTTCGGAAACCCTACAGGGTTTATGAATACACACCACAACAATAAATCAATAGTATACACTAACATCGGGAAGGGTTGTAGTTATAATTCAAATAGTTACATATCTCCCTTATTATAGTTGTTGGAAACAATTTGCAGTGAAAACAATTGATAAAATAACAGATGCATACATGCATCCATCATCATATACATTTACGCAATCAGATGAACAACCATAAACTTGTGAGTTTTCGATTTTGATGCAATAGAGTTGTATCAAACACTTCAACTGATATGTACAATTATCAATTTTGTGAATGTGTAAACTTATATGATTCAAATCATAAGTTTTGGGTAGTATTTATGGTCCTTAGTAGTATTTCGGTTCTTCTCTGTTCCTACCTCTACTAACATAACCTAGCTAAAAGTGAAGAAAATGATATGATAAATGATTAACGAAACGAAAGATGTGACTTACATAAGTATTAAGTTGTCGAATAAAGCTTGAGAAGTTATTATGCTTGAAGAATCTTGGAAGCAATTCTCCTGAGAATGCGGGTGGATTCCATACGATGAAACTCTTGTTGCTTTGACTCCAAGAAACGATAGGATCGGTGGATGGATCATCGACCATTTCATATGTCTTTGCGATGAAAGGAGGCAGACCCTTCGAACTAATATGAACATCATTCATCATAAACAGAATCCAGTTTTTTCTTTTTCTTTTTACCAAATCAAGTCAGACGAAGCTTAACGAAACTACATACATGTGTTCTCGAGCAACTTGTTACACTTTGGGGCATATAAGTCCTAGATATAACAAAGAAAACAAACCAGGGAAAGTAACATTTCAATATCTCAATAATAATTCAGCAAACGGAAACATCAAAGTCGTTAAAAATAGCAATTTTTTTTCTTTCCCTGAAACTTAAAGCAAAAGCACCCCCAACTAAAACTTACACCATTTACAAGTGGACTTACACATCAAATTACCAAAATAAGAACCATATTCTTGCACACCAGGCGTTCGACATATCACTCACAAATAAATCAACAATCCCAACTTCAAGATTTTCAAAATGGCTTCAAGGGTTGATAAAAAAGATCACTTAATTGTTGAAATTCACTATCTTTATATAGTTTTACGTACAGATGATAGTTGATGTATACAAACGATCATGAAAAACAAGAACCATATTAATGCACACCAGGTGTTTGACATATTACCTGAACGATACAAAAATCAAACATAACTTCAAGAGCTCCAAAATGGCTTCAAGGGTTGTACACAAATCAATCCAAATGTCTAAATTTAATGCCTTTTTAGGATTTCACGAGAATATGATGCACAAATATTAGATGGGTTTGAAAATGTCGTGATCAAATAGGTCGAGCTTGCTGGAAAAAAAAGTTGACCGAGTCTTAAATCGTTGGATCAAATCAGTGTCATGTTAAAGTTGTGATCTTGTACGTGGGTTTGATGTTACATTAATCATCTTCATGATTCATTGTTTTAGGGATGTCTTGAAGTAATTTTATATAGAAAAATGTTTTATGGAGTGACGTATGTGCCTTCGTGGGATTTGTCAACTTTATATTTATAAATTCTTGAAGAGGTACTTTGGTTTGGTAGCATTTTGACTAGTTCCATTTTATACTTCAATATTATAGATTAGTTGCAAAGACAACTTATCTTTTTATGAAAATGAATATCCCTATAAGTTTGCGACCAGTTTATAATAACATATAATTAGTTAATTATTGTACGGGTCAGTCAAACAAAAAGTTCGTTGAGTTCGCCTAATGTTACATGTGTCGTGTTGGTGGTAAGCGAAGTAATGGTGTCGTGTAATTGATTTTCCTGTGGTTCCCTTACTTCGCCGACTGTTATTTTAGTCTAGGCGAATTTGTTGACCATCTTTGTAAAATTATTCAGGCACCAACTTCCTTGCGAAAACACATACGTTGAATGTCTAACACGGTAAACATCTCTTATAATAATGATAGAGCTAAATAATAATGGAGAATTTTATCATGGAGTGAATTGGTTCTACAACCAGTTTATATTTGGTTTTGTGTTAAAACTGCTATCATACGCTACCATAGATATTCTTATAAGGTAGTTTGTTTTGTTAGTTTAATAAAAAAGAATAACATATAATTCCGTACTCGTCGGTTCCTTGACTAATATGAAACAGATAAGTCACGTAACATGCACATGGATCTAAAAATTGGACTCGATCATTACCAATTAACCACCATGTATATGTTGCATTCTACCATCACGAGGACGTAAATATTACATTAAAAAGGTAGCTATAACTATTTATATATGCATGGAGGTACATAAAAGCCTTAAAATTTAATATATGATCTATAAAATCGAGTCAGACTCGACTATATTTTTAATTCTAACAACACATTCTCTAAGATATACGTTTATTAAATTTGACAAGTAATACAATATAACGTAATTGTTACTCGAAGTGTACCTTGTATGCTAACAATAATTTCTTTGACTTTCTTTTATTGTGGAAAAAAAAAAAAAAGTTCAGGATCACAGGGTCAGTTAAGTAAGCACTCATAGTTAGAGGGTCGTAAATGGATAATAAGCCATAATCTTGGACCTGTAACATACATAATTTCTTAACTTTGTATGCATTCCGGTGAAGTCGCGTTTCCTTTTTTAGCAACGCCGCGTTTACATAAAATTTGCACATAAATACTTACAGGAGTTTGGACCAATCTTGTGATGAAAACGAATTAAGAGAGAGAAAATAATGAGTTACTCTGTATTTGATTGGTCAAATAGTAGTGTCATTTATTATGTAAAATGTTTTATGCTAAGGTCATCTTCAATGTATGTTATTTTGCACCAAATTTGGTGTTTTGATGTAATAAACCATCTCCAACCAACTCGTCAAATTTGGTGTAAAATTTAGTGTACACCAAATTTTGGAAGTTTTTTATAGCATCCTTTAAATTCAGAACCATTTTTTTTAATAATAATATACTATACTACAATTCGGAAGCGTAGGTCAAAACATGCATTGACAATTTACGTCACAATATATGTATACAAAGTTATACTATTTCAAAACTATAGTATATCTAACTGGGTGTTATCTAAATTCAAAATACCACGTAGACTCTTTCAAATATAAATATCAGAGTATACGCTTAGTCAAACATCTCATCCCATCAAGCTTCTTGCCCAGCCTGTTATATCAAAATCAGAACCTGCAAGACGTGGGGTGGTGGGGTTAGCTCAAAGTTAAGTGAGGAAATAAATAACTAACAGTGAACTTAGCATAACAACCCTGTTTACATCAAAGCATAGTAACACATAGCAACCATGTTTACAGCAAAAGCATCGTAAACACATAATTTTCATGTTTACAACCCAAAGCATCGTAAACACAGAAATATCAATGTAACATCCACTTTTTGGGTCTAGAAACTTTATAGTATTATCCTAAGGTTTAAATGATTATTTAATGTAATATGAAATAATTTCATTTGGTTATGTGAAAATAATTAGGTAAAATGTTAAGTAAATTATTGTGACTGATAAATTATTAATTGTTTTAAATTAATAGAGTTGATGGTAAAATAAGATATTTATTCTCGCAAATGGTTTTTAGGTTCTAGACAATAGGTTTAGAAGGGTGATAACACGTAAAAAGTCATGTTTTTATGTACGTTATCTTCCACATTTTAGGCACAAAGTTAACAAAAACATACTTAAAAGAACATTATTCATAAAGTTTTGTTAACTAAGTCAAAACGGAGTCGATGTCTGAAAAATCACTAAAAATGGAATGAAAAACATAAGAAACCGGGCAAAACTGCTTTATCACACCACCGTTCACTCATTTCAATGCACTTTAAGCTACGCTCCGAGTTATGACCTCTAACTTATGTCATTCTCTTCGTTAGGAAATGTGACACCCGACCAATTAGGGCTTGTGTTAGTGCCTAATCATTGTACTTATACATGTAATTAGTTATATTTAGGGCTAATTATGTGTATCACTATGTGTATTGATATATGTTTTTATATATATATATACACACGTATGCGATTTGTTTAAATCGTACATTTCACTATCGGATGAAATCCGACACATTATAAATGCGGACGTTGGTGAACAAAATGTTAAATAATGTGAAATTATTTAATAAACTCAAAAATCTCAAAATATTATGTTGATAATATTTAACATGTAAAACGTAACGTATAAAGTATCATAAACGCGACGAAAATGCGCGGAACGCGCCCGACAACCAAATGAAAGCCAAAATATATTTTATAAGTTTAAAATATATCATTTCGAGTAAAACTTTCATTTAAAATATCGTATTTTAAACCGATAACAAAAACGTGCAAAAATACCGTTACGCGATTTAACCTTCGTAAAACGAACGCGCAAATCGAGGCCGATAATTTAACGAAATATTTTTATAAATGTTTTCAAGTAGTAACATTAAATATTTCAAGTAAAAATATCGAGACTTAAATCGTTAGTTAAAACGCGCGTATTAAACGTTTAACGTCTAAATAAACGTCGAAACGGGCGAGGAAACGAACACCGCACGGAGCGTAACTTAGGGGCACAAGATTTAGCACCCACATGGGATGGGACCCCCACAAAATCTGCAGATTTTGTGAACCCCTCCCCTTTGATTACTTGCTTGACTCAAAAACCCACCTCACACTCCTCATTTCATCATTCACTTCCATTTTCAATTTCCACACACCACCTCTTCTCCTCTCTCTCTCCCCTCCATGAATTTCATCATCATCCTCACCAAAACTCGGTCATTTTTATCATCAAGAATCACCATCTATCATCCTTCATCAAGAACAAAAAGAAGAAACAAGGATCAAGGCTCAAATCATCATCTTCTTCATCATCTTCAACTTTTCTTCATCAATTCTTGGTATGAAAGACCACTCCCTCTATTTAATCTGATTGCATGTCACTTATTTACATGTTTTATTGTTGCATTAGCATGCTTATGTCCAAATATAAGATCAAAAATCATTTTTATACAACATATACAAACATGCATAAATCTGCCCAGAAAAGTTAGACTCAAAGAAAAATTCGTATAAAATCGTATACTAAGAGTTAGATGATTCTTTTTTTTTAGAATTTGCGTATTGAAAAGAGCTACAACTTTCATGTTTTACACTTTTTCCAGATCTGTACGTATTTTTGTGTATAAACCAATCTTTGAGCCTGGTCTAAAATTTGTCAGAAACCGAGTTCGGTTCTTACTCAGAATTTTCTACCTATCTAGATGGACTCTATAATTACCGGAAAAATTCAGTTTAACAACTAGACACATAGGAGAACAACTGCTAAAAATAGTGGACTCTAATTCGAACCATAACTAGTTAAGAAAAATTGGCGAAGTGAACCGACAAAATCGAAAACCCTCTTTGTGGACTGATTTTGCAATATTTTTAAAACCGACACCTCGGAATGACTCCGACACGAACCAAAAATTTCTGGAGACTCTATGAACTAATCTAAGGCTTCCCTAAAAATTTCGGGCCAAATCGAGCCCGTTTGACCATGTTACCAAGACAAAAACACAACTGTTGACTTTGCGAGTTGACTTTGACTTGCGAACTGAAAGTCTTGCGAGTTGAGTTGACTTGCGAACTGAAAGTGTTGCGAGTTGAGTTTGACTTTCGAACTGAAAGTGTTGCGAGTTGAGTTTGACTTGCGAACTGAAAGTGTTGCGAGTTGAGTTTGACTTGCGAACTGAAAGTCTTGCGAGTTGAGTTGACTTGCGAACTGAAAGACTTGCGAGTTGAGTTTGACTTGCGAACTGAAAGTCTTGCGAGTTGAGTTTGACTTGCGAACTGAAAGTCTTGCGAGTTGAGTTTGACTTGCGAACTGAAAGTCTTGCGAGTTGAGTTTGACTTGCGAACTGAAAGGCTTGCGAGTTGAGTTTGACTTGCGAACTGAAGACTTGCGAGTTGAGTTTGACTTGCGAACTGAAAGACTTGCGAGTTGAGTTTGACTTGCAAACTGAAGACTTGCGAGTTGACTTCGCGAGTTGACTTTTTGACTTTGCGAGTTGACTTTTCAAGGTTGACTTTTTGACCTTGAGAGTTGACTTTTTGACCCTTAGTTAATTTCCAGAAAATCACATTTTAGACTCTGAATTACGGGCCTTAACACCTTCGGACATATATATACATATATAAAAGCAATAAACACCTACAAAGATCAAACCTTTATGACATAGAATCATACATGAAACTCATATGCTTCGAGAAGTATACAATACTATGAACATAATAATAATACTTTGAATTATTATTACATAACCACACCAACGGGCCGTACATGCTTTCAAAACTCAAACAAAACAATCAAACATTTGGACATAACTAATTGATGGACAACTAACATAGATGGTCTGTTGAGACATCTACTCACTCATATGACCTTGCGCGTTTTGAACGCCCGGCAGGTTACAGTCTGCGGACACTCATTTGGTACAACATCATACTTGCTTGCTTTGCAAACACTCTAAGACTCAGGTGAGTCTCATAGCCCCTCATTTTACTATTTTTAACCCAGGGGTGGGAATACATGCTCAGTTTTCATTTACATTTGAACGCAAGTACAAAACACGATATATTGACTGCATGAGTTTGCTCTACTAATCATGAAGTCCTCTATTACATAGTTTGTTAATATGGATTTAGCGTGAATGTTAGTGTATGGTACCATATGGGATTGACAATCCCCGTCCGGGGTAGTCGCGCTACCACGACTGCGGTCGAACGGATGCATTATCATTTGTTTATACGAGTGTAGATTAGGCACTCGCAGGGAGGCATGCACGATCGGGCACTTAATTGTGATTCCTGACACCTCAGTTAAGCTCGAACTATGGGCTCATGGCAGTAATATACATATTTTAATGATTGATTTCATACATAACTATATCTTGCGGTTCATACATTATTTTTACTATCAAACCTGTGAGCTCACCAGCTTTTAGCTGACCCTTTTAGCATGTATTCTCAGGTACTCAGCAGCTGTAGGCTGGCACTCAGGAATTAGCTTAGCTCGAGTCAGCATGCAAACATTAGAGATTTTATTGCATTAATATATTTTGTATAAGTATTTATGCTAGGAAATCTCTCCTATTCAGAACACGAGCTAATGTATTTGGTACAACTGATGTAAACTTTTATGGAATTAATGTATTTTGTTAAAACGACGCATATAGAGTCGTTCATTATATATCTTTGTGCTTGATTACCTTGATTAGTCGCACCCAAAGTATGCTTCCGCTAATCACGAATTTGGGGGTGCGACAGATTGGTATCAGAGCCTGAGGTTATAGTGAACTAGGTTGCATTTAGTGGGCCTAGACTATGACCGTTAGGCAGTATTTCCTTATTAGGTATGACTGGTTCAGGGATTACATCATACGAGTTTAATTTAACATAGCCTGATCAACTATGTACAATTAAATAAGGATGATGTAAGAGCTGAAACGGTTATGTTGAACAGGAGTACACTAGTTGACTCTGACCGAGAGAAAAACGGGACTATTACTTGTTTGTGCTAGACACACTAGGCTATATGATATGTTTATATATATAGATCTCACGATACTCACTAAACGCTCTTGCCACAGAAATGGCAGACATTCCTCATCTAGCGTCAACCAACACAAACAACGGGACTCAAACCTCACCAACCATTGAGGAGGTAACCGCATTACCACAAACCTCCACTGAACCTCTCTACTACTTCACGGGGGAGGCACGAGTCACACGACATCAAAGGAGGGGTAACGGATCAGCTCGCGTTAACCCTTACCGCACTAGTAACACCTCAACTAGGGCAGACTATCCAACTTACCCTCGTAGGTGGGACTGGCTACCCACGACTTTAAACACCTCGAGGTCTGAGGAAGCCATACAAATTCCTGCCGACCCCATGGACATTTCCCCATACACACAAGAACCTATCCACCATACTGTTCCAGTGCTAACTGCCCGACTCCATCGTCACGAGGCAAGACTTGAGAGCTTGGAACGGGAACAATATATAGTACAAATGCACTGGCTGCGCCAATCACACGACCGCATTGCACAACTCATGCAAGAACGGGAAGACATGACACGTACTCTAGAAATGGTACACCAACAAGTGATCGATGACCGGGGAGCGGTCGATCTCTTACAAGCAAAGTTGGAAGAATGTGAGCAACGCTCACGAGAAGCTGAAGAATGCACTCGGATGCTGGAACAACGACTAACCTTGGCGGAAGACAACGCCAGACAAACCGGCAGACTTGCAGGAACCGTGGACCGAGTTGTCACCCTAATGACGCAAATGAACCTGCGTCAAGATTAGCGTAGTATCTGTCTATCTTGTATTTCCTTAGCTATCATGTAATTCAACCCGATGTAACATTCCCGGCACTTTTGTAAACTCCATGTTCTATGATCTTTTGGAATTCTATATGCTTTAAAACTCGTACTTTGTACTCAACTTTATTATCTAATGAATTATGATTATCACCCCGTGCTGTTGTATATTACCTTGTTATATATACATGTGTGATATATCATAACTTTGTGCAAATATCTTACATGCCTCATTCCTTTATTATTCAGCATCATGCCTCCAAGACGACATACCTACACCGACACCGAAATCGCTCAGGTCATTGCACAGAGCGTAGCTCAAGTCCTTGCTGCCCAACAAAACCCGGGCGGCGGAGGCGCACCTGCTAACACATCTACTCCAAAACCATGTACCTACAAAGATTTTCTGAATTGCAAACCCTTGTACTTCAAGGGGACTGAAGGAGCCATTGGCTTACTCCGATGGATCGAGAAGACAGAATTAGTTTTCCGAATTTGCAACTGTCCTGAAGACCATAAGGTCAAGTACTCCACCTGCACCTTCCTTGACGGTGCTCTGACCTGGTGGAATACTCATGCTCAGACTGTGGGCATTGAAAATGCTTTCCAAACTTCCTGGGAAGACTTAAAGAAATTGCTGAGGGACGAGTATTGTCCCAGAGACGAAATCCAACAGCTAGAAGCTGAGTTCTGGCACCTCACCACTCAAGGCAATGATATTGCCGGTTACACTGCTCGCTTTAATCAATTGGCACACCTGTGCCCCACCATGGTTGATCCGGAGTACAAACGGATTGAACGATATCTCTAGGGACTTCCCCCACAAATTCAAGGAATGGTTACTGCATCAAATTCCTCTAAATTTCAAGCAACCGTGCGCATGGCGCACAATCTCATGGCTCAGATTGTCCGTCGGGGGACACCTGTTGCCAAAAACACTGGAAATCAATCTGGAGATCACAAATGAAAGTGGTCTGGGAACTCTAACCAAAACCAGTCATCATCCAAAAGGTCTGACACTGTTAAGGCCTACTCTTCTGGTTCTGAAAACAAGGGAGGCTACATTGGGAACAAGCCTTTCTGTTCCAAGTGTCGTCGTCATCATGATGGCCCTTGCGGTACGCCTTGCAACAACTGCCAACGTTATGGGCATAACGCCAAGGACTGCAGAGCCACCAAAACTAACAACAATGCCAACCCCAGCACCAACTCCAACCAATCAAAATCCTGCTACGAGTGTGGCAACATTGGGCACTTCAAAAATGACTGCCCAAAACTGAAGAACAAGGGCAACAACAACAACAACGCTCGAGGTAGAGCATTTGTCCTTAACTCTGGGGATGCCCGCCAGGATCCGAATGTGGTCTCGGGTACGTTCCTCCTCAACAACTTAAATGCTACTGTTCTGTTTGATACTGGTGCTGATAGGAGTGTTATATCTAATGAATTTTATCCTTTGCTTGACATCACCCCTGTTACTTTGGATGTTAAGTACATTGTAGAACTGGCTAATGGTAAACTCATTGAAACTGATAGTGTGATACCTAATTGCACTTTAAACCTAGCCGACGAACTTTTTCCCATTAACCTCATACCTGTTGAGATCGGTAGCTTCGATATCATTGTAGGCATGGACTGGTTGTCCAAACACCGTGCCGAAATCGTTTGTTTCGAGAAAATTGTTCGTATTCCTCTCGTCACTGGTAGTACTTTGTTCATACAAGGGGAGACCGGTGGGACGAGATTGAATATCATATCCTGTATGAAAACCCGTAAATATCTAAGAAAAGGTTATCAGGCAATCCTCGCACACGTTATGGAGAAAAGGACGAAGGAGAAGCAACTTGAGGATGTGCCTATCGTTCGAGACTTTCCAGAAGTCTTTCCTGAGGAATTACCTGGCCTCCCACCGCCTAGGCAGGTAGAGTTCTCCATCGATCTTGTGCCCGAAGCAGCACCCGTGGCACGAGCACCTTATCGTTTAGCCCCTTCCGAACTTCAAGAGTTATCCACTCAGTTACAAGAACTCCTTGACAAAGGATTCATCCGACCGAGTTCTTCACCTTGGGGAGCTCCGGTCTTATTCGTGAAAAAGAAAGACGGTTCATTCAGAATGTGTATCGACTATCGAGAGTTGAACAAACTAACCGTCAAGAATCGTTATCCGCTTCCCCGCATCGATGACCTGTTTGACCAACTTCAAGGGTCAAGCTTTTACTCAAAAATTGATCTACGGTCCGGTTATCACCAACTACGTGTTCGCGACACCGATATCCCAAAAACTGCTTTTCGAACCCGCTATAGGCATTACGAATTTCAAGTGATGCCGTTCGGTTTAACTAACGCACCGGCTGTATTCATGGACCTCATGAACCGAGTGTGCAAACCATACCTTGACAAGTTTGTCATCGTATTCATTGACGACATCCTCATCTACTCGCGCAACAAACAAGAACATGCGCAACATCTTAAAACTATTCTAGAACTACTCAAACACGAAGAGCTTTATGCTAAATTTTCTAAGTGTGAGTTCTGGATGCAAACCGTTCATTTCCTTGGACACGTCATTGACAGTCAGGGAATTCATGTTGATCCATCAAAAATCGAGGCTATCAAGTGCTGGCAAGCACCTACGACACCGACCGAAGTACGGCAATTCCTAGGACTTGCCGGGTACTATCGGCGCTTCATTGAAAACTTTTCAAAAATAGCTCAACCACTCACAACACTCACTCAAAAAGACAAGAAGTTCGATTGGACTGATAAGCAAGAATCCGCTTTCCAACTACTCAAACAAAAGCTTTGCAGTGCACCTATCCTATCCTTACCCGAAGGCACCGATGACTTCGTGGTATACTGCGATGCTTCACACCAAGGTCTTGGTTGCGTGTTGATGCAACGAGACAAGGTCATTGCCTACGCCTCTCGACAGCTCAAAATCCACGAAAAGAACTACACCACTCATGATCTCGAGCTGGGAGCCGTAGTGTTTGCACTAAAAATCTGGAGACACTATCTGTACGGCACAAAATGTACAATCTTCACAGATCACAAAAGTCTCCAGCATATCTTCGATCAAAAGGATCTAAACATGAGACAACGTCGTTGGGTCGAGTTGCTTACTGATTATGACTGCGAAATCAAATACCACCCGGGCAAAGCAAACGTTGTTGCCGATGCCCTCAGTCGAAAAGAACGCACAAAACCACTTCGAGTCCGAGCACTCACCATGACTATACACAACGACCTGATTTTCCAAATTCTCACCGCTCAACTCGAAGCCCTGAAACCTGAGGACATCAAAAACGAAGCCTTGCGAGGCATGGAGAAACAATTCGAAACTAAACCTAACGGAGTTAAATACTTCTCTAATCGAATCTGGTTGCCCCATTTTGGAGGCCTTCGAGACTTATTGATGGATGAAACTCACAAGTCCAAATACTCTATACATCCTGGATCTGACAAGATGTATCATGGCATCAAAGAATTCTATTGGTGGCCAAACATGAAAGCCGAAATCGCTACATATGTCAGCAAGTGCCTCACTTGCTCCACAGTCAAAGCCGAATACCAGAAACCTTCCGGTTTACTCCAACAACCAGAAATCCCACAATGGAAATGGGAGCAAATCACCATGGATTTCATCACTAAACTCCCGAAAACATCGAGCGGTTGCGATACCATTTGGGTAATCGTTGATCGTCTCACCAAATCTGCACATTTCCTAGCCATCAAAGAAACCGACAATATGGAACGTCTCACACGAATTTATCTCAAGGAAATTGTAGCACGACACGGCATTCCCATCTCGATTATCTCTGATAGAGATAGTCGTTTCACATCTCACTTTTGGCAATCACTTCAGAAATCTTTGGGTACTCGTATGGACATGAGTACTGCATATCATCCTCAAACCGACGGCCAAAGTGAACGAACCATTCAAACACTGGAGGATATGCTACGAGCCTGCGTAGTTGACTTCGGTGCAAACTGGGAAACTCATTTACCCCTGTGCGAATTTTCGTACAACAAGAGCTACCATACCAGTATTGGGGCTGCACCATTTGAGACATTGTACGGTCGTAAGTGCCGATCACCTATTTGTTGGACCGAAGTGGGAGACAGCCAACTCACTGGTCCTGAACTCATTCATGAAACTACCGAGAAAATCGTTAGTATCCAAAACCGACTGAAAGCCGCACGTGATCGTCAGAAAAGTTACACTGACGTGAGACGCAAGCATCTCGAGTTCCAGGTTGAGGATCGAGTACTCTTGAAAGTTTCACCTTGGAAAGGTGTCATTCGCTTCGGCAAACGCGGAAAATTGAATCCTAGGTACATTGGACCTTTTGAGATCCTTGAAAGGATTGGTCCAGTGGCATATCGACTGCAGCTGCCACCCGAGCTTAGCAGCGTGCATCCCACATTTCACATTTCTAACCTCAAGAAATGTCTGTCTGATGAGACACTCATTATTCCACTCGACGAAATTCATATTGATGATAAACTTCACTTTATCGAGACACCTGCAGAAATCATGGACCGTGAGGTCAAACAGTTAAAACAAAGTCGTATTCCCATCGTTAAAGTCCGGTGGAATTCGCGGCGTGGTCCGGAATTCACCTGGGAACGGGAAGACCAAATGCGACTCAAGTATCCACATCTATTCACAAACTCCACTCATACCCCGACTCAGAACTAAATTTCGGGACGAAATTCTCTTAACAAGGGGAGAATGTGACACCCGACCAATTAGGGCTTGTGTTAGTGCCTAATCATTGTACTTATACATGTAATTAGTTATATTTAGGGCTAATTATTTGTATCACTATGTGTATTGATATATGTTTATATATATATATATACACACGTATGCGATTTGTTTAAATCGTACATTTCACTATCGGATGAAATCTGACACATTATAAATGCGGACGTTGGTGAACAAAATGTTAAATAATGTGAAATTATTTAATAAACTCAAAAATCTCAAAATATTATGTTGATAATATTTAACATGTAAAACGTAACGTATAAAGTATCATAAACGCGACGAAAATGCGCGGAACGCGCCCGACAACCAAATGAAAGCCAAAATATATTTTATAAGTTTAAAATATATCATTTCGAGTAAAACTTTCATTTAAAATATCGTATTTTAAACCGATAACAAAAACGTGCAAAAATACCGTTACGCGATTTAACCTTCGTAAAACGAACGCGCAAATCGAGGCCGATAATTTAACGAAACATTTTTATAAATGTTTTCAAGTAGTAACATTAAATATTTCAAGTAAAAATATCGAGACTTAAATCGTTAGTTAAAACACGCGTATTAAACGTTTAACGTCTAAATAAACGTCGAAACGGGCGAGGAAACGAACACCGCACGGAGCGTAACTTAGGGGCACAAGATTTAGCACCCACATGGGATGGGACCCCCACAAAATCTGCAGATTTTGTGAACCCCTCCCCTTTGATTACTTGCTTGACTCAAAAACCCATCTCACACTCCTCATTTCATCATTCACTTCCATTTTCAATTTCCACACACCACCTCTTCTCCTCTCTCTCTCTCCTCCACGAATTTCATCATCATCCTCACCAAAACTCAGTCATTTTATCATCAAGAATCACCATCTATCATCCTTCATCAAGAACAAAAAGAAGAAACAAGGATCAAGGCTCAAATCATCATCTTCTTCATCATCTTCAACTTTTCTTCATCAATTCTTGGTATGAAAGACCACTCCCTCTATTTAATCTGATTGCATGTCACTTATTTACTGTTTTATTGTTCCATTAGCATGCTTATGTCCAAATATAAGATCAAAAATCATTTTTATACAACATATACAAACATGCATAAATCTGCCCAGAAAAGTCAGACTCAAAGAAAAATTCGTATAAAATCGTATACTAAGAGTTAGATGATTCATTTTTTTTTAGAATTTGCGTATTGAAAAGAGCTACAACTTTCATGTTTTACACTTTTTCCAGATCTGTACGTATTTTTGTGTATAAACCAATCTTTGAGCCTGGTCTGAAATTTGTCGGAAACCGAGTTCGGTTCTTACTCAGAATTTTCTACCTATCTAGATGGACTCTATAATTACCGGAAAAATTCAGTTTAACAACTAGACACATAGGAGAACAACTGCTAAAAATAGTGGACTCTAATTCGAACCATAACTAGTTAAGAAAAATTGGCGAAGTGAACCGACAAAACCGAAAACCCTCTTTGTGGACTGATTTTGCAATATTTTTAAAACCGACACCTCGGAATGACTCCGACACGAACCAAAAATTTCTGGAGACTCTATGAACTAATCTAAGGCTTCCCTAAAAATTTCGGGCCAAATCGAGCCCGTTTGACCATGTTACCAAGACAAAAACACAACTGTTGACTTTGCGAGTTGACTTTGACTTGCGAACTGAAAGTCTTGCGAGTTGAGTTGACTTGCGAACTGAAAGTGTTGCGAGTTGAGTTTGACTTGCGAACTGAAAGTGTTGCGAGTTGAGTTTGATTTGCGAACTGAAAGTCTTGCGAGTTGAGTTGACTTGCGAACTGAAAGACTTGCGAGTTGAGTTTGACTTGCGAACTGAAAGTCTTGCGAGTTGAGTTGACTTGCGAACTGAAAGACTTGCGAGTTGAGTTTGACTTGCGAACTGAAAGTCTTGCGAGTTGAGTTTGACTTGCGAACTGAAAGTCTTGCGAGTTGAGTTGACTTGCGAACTGAAAGACTTGCGAGTTGAGTTTGACTTGCGAACTGAAAGGCTTGCGAGTTGAGTTTGACTTGCGAACTGAAAGGCTTGCGAGTTGAGTTTGACTTGCGAACTGAAAGGCTTGCGAGTTGAGTTTGACTTGCGAACTGAAAGACTTGCAAGTTGAGTTTGACTTGCGAACTGAAGACTTGCGAGTTGAGTTTGACTTGCGAACTGAAAGACTTGCGAGTTGAGTTTGACTTGCAAACTGAAGACTTGCGAGTTGACTTCGCGAGTTGACTTTTTGACTTTGCGAGTTGACTTTTCAAGGTTGACTTTTTGACCTTGAGAGTTGACTTTTTGACCCTTAGTTAATTTCCAGAAAATCACATTTTAGACTCTGAATTACGGGCCTTAACACCTTCGGACATATATATACATATATAAAAGCAATAAACACCTACAAAGATCAAACCTTTATGACATAGAATCATACATGAAACTCATATGCTTCGAGAAGTATACAATACTATGAACATAATAATAATACTTTGAATTATTATTACATAACCACACCAACGGGCCGTACATGCTTTCAAAACTCAAACAAAACAATCAAACATTTGGACATAACTAATTGATGGACAACTAACATAGATGGTCTGTTGAGACATCTACTCACTCATATGACCTTGCGCGTTTTGAACGCCCGGCAGGTTACAGTCTGCGGACACTCATTTGGTACAACATCATACTTGCTTGCTTTGCAAACACTCTAAGACTCAGGTGAGTCTCATAGCCCCTCATTTTACTATTTTTAACCCAGGGGTGGGAATACATGCTCAGTTTTCATTTACATTTGAACGCAAGTACAAAACACGATATATTGACTGCATGAGTTTGCTCTACTAATCATGAAGTCCTCTATTACATAGTTTGTTAATATGGATTTAGCGTGAATGTTAGTGTATGGTACCATATGGGATTGACAATCCCCGTCCGGGGTAGTCGCACTACCACGACTGCGGTCGAACGGATGCATTATCATTTGTTTATACGAGTGTAGATTAGGCACTCGCAGGGAGGCATGCACGATCGGGCACTTAATTGTGATTCCTGACACCTCAGTTAAGCTCGAACTATGGGCTCATGGCAGTAATATACATATTTTTATGATTGATTTCATACATAACTATATCTTGCGGTTCATACATTATTTTTACTATCAAACCTGTGAGCTCACCAGCTTTTAGCTGACCCTTTTAGCATGTATTCTCATGTACTCAGCAGCTGTAGGCTGGCACTCAGGAATTAGCTTAGCTCGAGTCAGCATGCAAACATCAGAGATTTTATTGCATTAATATATTTTGTATAAGTATTTATGCTAGGAAATCTCTCCTATTCAGAACACGAGCTAATGTATTTGGTACAACTGATGTAAACTTTTATGGAATTAATGTATTTTGTTAAAACGACGCATATAGAGTCGTTCATTATATATCTTTGTGCTTGATTACCTTGATTAGTCGCACCCAAAGTATGCTTCCGCTAATCACGAATTTGGGGGTGCGACAGGAAAATACGAACGCGTGGGTATAAAGAACGCTCAAAATGGATAAACGAAGAAGAAGTTACGCCCGAACGAAGAAACAGGAAACCGAGAGGCCAGGATACGGCTGAACCAGGCCGTATACGGCTGGTCCAAGCCGTATACGGTTGGACCTAGACCGTATACGGTCTGTGTAGGCCATATACGGCCTATGCACAGCCGTATACGGTCCAGTTCAGCCGTATTCACCCAACGCGCAGCCGTATACGGTCCAGTTCACCCGTATTCACCCTAACTCAGCCGTATCGTGAGTTTGGGTGATAAAAATCTGATTTTTATTTGCCCTTGCGATACGGTTGTGCATTTTGAGGTTTGGATACGGTCTACGGATACGGTTGTGCGTTCTCTATAAATACTAGCCTCATTTCATCATTTCAACAGACTTCATCCAACAAATCCAACACTTCACATACACACTTCAATTCTTCATTTTCTTATATTTTTATATTTTTAGTCTCTCTCTAGAATAGTTTAGATAGTTTCTCTCTCTAGAGTTTCTCTCTCTAGAGAGAGAGAGAGTTAGATAGTTAGTTGGTTAGCAGTAGAGAGAGAGAAAAGCTGGTATTGTAATCACGGTGTAATAAGAAGCATTCTTGGTGCAAGACTCTGCCTTTTCTTTTCAGCTGTTATTCTGCTCAATTTTACTGGTGATATCTCTCTTTTCATACTTATACTATGTCCGAATTATTTCTGCCTATTTGTATGATGTATGTTACTATTGTTGCCATGTTTATTGAGTAGTATGCTGTTGCAGTTGTTGGAATGTAGATAGTTAGAAGTAGGGATGATGTTGAATTAATCTTTAAATCTATATAATTGGGAATTGTTATATTTGTTATGTCTAAACTTATCATGTATCTAGACTTAGCTATGGATCACCCTTTCCAGTCCTTCGCGTGACTACTACTTTAGGCTTAGAACCTGATCAACTCTAGGTACAGTAGGAAGTTATCTATGTTATAATAAAGAAGCCGTGTTTGTCACTGTAATTCGGCTGAAGTACTGAGTATAGCTTTGGAAACACCACTGGTGGAGTACAACGTGGAAGCTCCGGAAAAAGCCGTCTGTGCCGACACTGTGGATTACCTAGAGACCCTAGAATATGGCCTAGAAACCAATATAGCTGTGGAAGTGAACAGTACACCGTCTGGCTACCCCTGTAACTGAAGCTATGGAAACACTTCGATAGTATACACCGTATATGTACCTAGGGATGGAAAGCTGTGGAAACATCATAGTACACCGTAAATACATCCTCGGTTACACGAATCTGTGGAATTATCTAAGTGCGGTACATCGTAAACGGTTCCTAGGTTAGTACACTGTGGAAGGAGCATGCATTGTACCCCGCTGGTGTTCCTAGGGCTGAATGACTGATTGCAAAGGAGAGGCTAGATCATGACAGAAGTAGTTGAACTAATAAAACGTAAGGAATGAGTCTGGAGATGAAAGTCAAGCCCAGCAGTGGTTCGGAGTTCTTAAAACCCCCAGACTCTACAAAACTGATAGTTTAGAATAACAAGTTAATAATCTGAACATATTTAGGAAATGGCATTTACATTTAGGTGTTAAGAACGGTCAGAATAACCCAAGTGGCAGTCTGTTACCTTATTCCTGCACCCTTGAAGGGTCACTTGTCCAAAAAGACAGTGTGGGCGGTTGAGCAGCCTGTTCTGATCAGAATCACGATAGCCTAGGTCTCGTGACACACTAATTCTGGTACTTAACTAGAATGAGTAGGGTCCTAGTGTTTACACCCATAATGCATCTGTTTATTAACTGAAAATGTCCCCAATTATCTTTATAATAAGCATCATCCCCGCAACTGATTATTGAAGTTTCAACCGCCGCAATTCTCTATCTGTCTACCTAGCTACCGATTCTACTCTATCTTATTTACTTTTCCTGTCCTTAGTTAATTAGTTAATTAAAATAGAAAACCCCCAAAACCTACCTATCTGCACAAACCCATCCTAAAAGTGAAACTCTATCTTTGGCATCACTTCGTTTCAATTCGCTCCGATTTAAGAACGACCTCGAGTTATACTTACTGCTTACTCACCCTGTGTGATAGGTAGTACTTATAAATTAAGTCCCCAGCTCTTTATAAATTTCAAAACTCAACCGACGCGTGCTCCGGCGGACGGTCCGACGACGGGGTGAAAACCCGACTGACCGTTTGGGCGCCGTCAAAGGGGAATAAAAAAAATTAAAAATATATATTGGGTCGGTTTGGTTGTTGCCGACTCAATCTCATTTTTTCCAACTTCTCAATTTCTTTCACCTTTGAGAACTCATAATCTCATAACCTAAATTTAAAAGTAAATTAATCTCTTGTGATTTGGATTCAAGTGGAGTTTTGATTCAAGCTTTATATCATCATCTTCATCACATCAATTCCTTCTTTTAAATTGTAAGTGTTATGTTCTTTTCACTTATGAAATTATGTTTATATTGAAAATAGATAAATGATGATACATGCTTGGAATTGAAGTTTGAAACTAATTGATTGTTGTGATAAATTGATTATTTGAAGTTGATTGAAGTTTATAACTCAAGATACATAATTTATTCTTAAATTTTAAGTTGAATAAAATTAGGGTTCATGGAGTATATGCATGAGATTGAAGTAGGAATTGGATGCTAAAATGAAAGTGTTTGTAGTTATTTGATTGTTTGTTATGGATAATTTATGTGATAAAACAGCAGGAAATTCAGTATTGTATTCGGGTTATAATTTTCGGAGCTAAGTTATGCAGCAGCAGGTTCTGGTCGTAGGTGTCTTAGTCTGGTTCACATAGCCGATCGGCTATGCTTAATATAGTCGATCGGGTATAGACATTTAACCGATCGGGTAGATTTAGCCGAATGGCTAGAATAGAACAAAACGTTTACAGAAGTTTGCGTTGAAACAAAAAGTCTCGAAAATTACCATTTAGCCGATCGGGTCAAGGGAGAGCCGATCGGGTAAGGAAGGTTAGTCGATCGGCTATGGAAGGAGAGCCGATCGGGTACAGGTTTAAACAGGGACAGGGTAATTCGATTTTGTTGTACTCTCAATGTAATTAATAATGTTAAGTAAATTACTAATTGAGACATTGGTATTAGGATAACCCTATTAACTTAATGTATTTGATTATGAAATAAAGATGTATGTTTAATAATTGTGATTATTACCTTTAAGTAATACGTTTCGAAATGAGTTGCATTATTATAAATGAGTTACTAACTCATTATTGTGTTGTTTCACAGATAATCCGAAGACTCAATGATATTAAACTACTGAGTTAAGAGACTGGGAATTTTGGTGAGTGAGATTGTAATCCTCTGTTCAACTCAGTTGTAACAGGTTTGGTTACAACGAGTAAACATAATTGTTATTGATTATTGACTGTTTAGTTTACTGAGATATTGTTTATTGTTGATTTGGGTTGATTGGTTGTTATAATTCCATGATGGCATGACTATTATGCATTATGTGACTATGTGGATTATTCAGAGGTCAACACTGGTTGGACTTGTTTGCTATTTTGGCCGGCAGGGTTTCCGATACACATCGTTGAGGATGAACCTGAGTCGGTGAAGATAGCTTCAAGCTATCGGTAAATCACTGTGATGGCATATCAGTGATTTAAGGTGTTCTTGGTGTGTCTACACAAGAACCGTCGGTCCTTTTTGACGTTATGTGGTTATGTGTTTATTGGTTGTAAGATTTGTTATTTCTGGATTGAACTATCGGTTACAGTTCAATTCACTTAGTTGTGAGCTAATCCCTCGATATTCAACATTTTGCAGATTATGTTTGGGTTATAGAATTGGCGTTTGTATACTGGATGGAATGTTTGACTACTGCTGCGACTACTCTGATATTTTTGGAAAATCATATGTTTGGAAAATTTATATAACACCCAACTGATAGTACTTTGTTTCGTAATTATATAATTATAACTGTTATGTTTTTGTAAACTGTAGATATTTTTTAAATATGTCGGGACATACGCTTATAGTTTGTAATTATAACAGAAATGTTTATAAAATATGAGGTGTTATAATCAACCCAAGGAGGATCGGTGGTTCTTGGGGAAACTCCCAGCCAAGAACACTTAAAATCAACTACAGGCCAATACAGTGATTAACCGATAGCTGGTTGCTATCTTCACTGGCCACAGGTTCCTATTAACGATGTGTATAAGGATCCCATGAACCAGCCAAACAATAGCAACAGAGCCCAACCCAAATGCTGACCTCCAAATCACATAGTGCCCAATGGCTATATGTCACATAATCACATAATCCATAGTCATCATGGAATTATGTTAGACAAAACAGTCTATATATGATAACAATATATTTACCCGTTGTAACCAAACTTGTTACAACTAAATCACACTGATGATTACAAATCCACACCGATACCTCAGTCGTCCACTCAGAAGTCTAATATTACCAAGTCTTCTTCATGTCTGAGAATACAACAAATTAATAATGAGTTAGTACTAGTCCATAACATATAATTCATTTAATTTAATAATATCAAGCTACAAATAATCATCAAGTTATGGTATCACTCATAAGTGGTTAATCCAATCATATTTCAATACTTAGTATTAAAATAATAAACAATAACCAATCATAACAAATAAGTCAAATCATAAGTTAATAATGATATACACCTCAACTACTCATATTCCGTTTACACCTTAATCAGATTGCACTGGTGCTTATTCAATTGCATTTTAAAATAAAACTTCTCAATATACAACATCAACATAACAATTATAATCGAGTTGTAAATAACAATTATAATTACTCTAAAAACATATTTACCCAAGCAGGTAAATCCCTCAGGTCTAAGGAATCAAAAGTCCAATTCGAAATGAAATCGGAAAGTCCCAAAACAAGGTCCAAAAACTGAAAAATGCCAATTTCGGCCCCTAGATGACCCCGAAAGGCCTAAAACCGTCTAGGCTCTTAAATAGAGCTTTGATCATTGGGCCATATTCGAGTGACCATGCGAATTTCAACCCAATCCGAGTTAATGAAATGTGTTACTTGTTCGCTACCCTGAAAACAAAACCTTTTCTAAATCGCGTCGCCAAACCTCCCAAATTGTAATACCCGCCAAATTAGGACTAGTAATTAGTGCCTAACTCTCTGTTAATACATGTAATTAGTTGGTTTTAGGCTAATTAATGTATCGAAATATATATATTGTTGAGTATATACAAGTATGCAATTTGGTTAAATCGTAAAAGTTTCAAATCGAATGTAATTCGGTTCAAGTAAATACGGACGTTGATGAACATTTTTATTAAATAATATAACATTATTTAATAGCACTATCATACTCAAAATATTATGTTAATAATATTTCATACTTACTTCGTATCGTACAAACAAAGTCTACACGTTAAAATATTAAACGCGCGAACAACCACAATAAAGTTAAATTGTATTTTGTAACACAATTATTAAGTATTTGGTAAAAAAATCCATCAAAAACATTCGTATTTTAAAAACTCACAATTGGACGCGTATTAAATTATTTAAAAGTTTAAACGAACGAGAAAACGAACGCCGCACGGAGCGCGTACGCAGGAGAACGAAAGCTGGTGAAGCCCACACATGGTGGACCCCACCAGCCCCCCCCCTTTTCCCCCCTTTCTTTCCCTCATTTTTCCTTCTTTCTTCTCATTTCATCATCTACACACTCTCTCTCTTCCTCTCTTTTCTCTCAAAACACACCACCACCATCACCATTAAACTTACTAAAAACACCACGAAACGAACCTGAATCGTCAAGCTCGTTTGGAGAAAAGTGACCACCTCACAACGATCTATGTTTCCATCTTTCCGGATTTCTCACGCACGAAGTTGTAAGTTTCCGACAAAACCCGCAACTTCTCGATTTTTAGTGTTTTCAAGTTATAATTGTTTTTTTAAGCTTGAAATGTCCATCTAAGGGTTGGGTAAAAGAATCGGACCAAACGGAAATCGGAAAACTCGTTTTTGGCTCAAAATTCGTCGATCAGACCTAAGTGTCGCCTAGGCCGTCCAGTATAGCGTGACTTCCTGCGACACTTAAGTGTCGCATTTAGTGACGCATAAAACCCTAAAGTTGCGTCACTTGCATAAGTGCCGCATAAAACCCCTTTTTCCTGACACTTACCTCCGTCACTTGTCTAGTGATGCCTAGAACCCTTATCCGACACTAGCACCCGACACTACCTTAGTGACGCCTCAGTATGCGTCACTTCCCTAAGTGACGCCCTTACTCAGATTCTACTATTTCATGCGTCACTTCCTAAGTGACGCCTAAGCCCCCAAGTGACGCTATAAGTGACGCATAAAACAGAAGGTTTCAAACTATTTTTACACTAAGTGTCGAACTTATACAACCTCAAATACTTATACAATATGACTCCTAGAACATTGTAAAACATGTTTTTCCAAGCATAACACTTCGAAATCAATATGATAACATCAAGATTATTGTTACAAACAATCACCAACGGGACGTACACATTTTCAAACACTTAGACAATCAACCAAATTGTAATCATTTGGACATTCTAGTTGGACAAACAACTACAAGGTAGTCTTATTAGATACCTTCTCATGTTTATAACCTTCGCGTGTCGTGGACACCCCCAGGTTACAAGTCTTTGGACTTCAATTCTTGGCTAATCGATTTCAGTTTATTAAGATAAACTCTTCAGGCTCAGGTGAGTCTCATGGCCCCTCTTTTACTGTTTTACTCAGGGGTGTGATACATTGCTCTATTTTAACACGTGAACGCGAGTACATATTTGAATATACTACATGAGTTGTTTTCAACTAATCAAACCAAAGTCCTCCGTCAGTATAGTCTGGAAATACGTAAGTAGCGTGAATATTAGTATATGGTACCATATAGGATTGAACCTCCTCGTCCGGGTTAGCAAGCACTATCTGGGTAAACGGACATACTAATAGTTGGGAAGACGAGTGTGGATTAGGCACTCGTGGAGGCACCTCGCTCGGATTTCTCTATATGGGACCCGACCCTCGAGTTAAGCTCAGACTATGCGCTCATGGTTGTATACACTATCATTATCATTTGCTGGATGCAAATCAACATTTAAATCTTGCGGTTCATACACTATTATTTGATATCTAAACCTGTGAGCTCACCAGCGTTAGCTGACCCATTTTAGAATATATCACAGGTACTCAGTAGTAGATTTGGACTGTCCATCAGGATGCATATTAGCTCGAGTCTCCATGCAAACTTCAGAGATTTCATTGCATTACTAGATTTTGTATAACTACTTATGTTCTCAAATCTCTCATATTACGAACACGAGCTATGTACGGGTTCAAACTGTTGTAAATATTTTAATATTAATATGTTTTGTTAAAACGACGCATATAGAGTCGTTTGCTATATATCTGTGTGCTTTGATTATTTATTAGTAACACCCAAATTATGCTTCCGCAAAACATTAAATTTGGGGGTGTTACACAAATCGCATCACGAAATCCCACATATCGTGTCGCGAAAAGACACTAATCATGTCGCTTTTATAACCAAGAATCGCATCGCGATATATACGAAATCGCGTAGCGATATTACCATGGTCGCATCGCGACCCAAAACAATTTCTGCAGACCTGCGAACTGTTCATGAGTTGATCCCAAATCAAACCACAATCAGATGAAACCAGGATTTTAATTCGTATGTATTAACTAGTCTAACAGCAAGATAACATCAAATTAGAATCTATTTCAATTTCCAATTTCTTAATCCACATATTCAAACTTTTTAAGCCAAACTAATGAAGAAATCAAACTTAAAAATAATTTGGGAAGGAGATTAAGATGATGAATCGGTGTTTGAAGTTTGAATTGGAATCAATTTGATGTTGTTATTCCTTGTTCCTGGTTAATTTGTAAATCTCATGGATGATTTCTTAGTTTTCTCCCTTTTTCTAAGTTATGTGATTGTGTGGAAAGTTTTTTAAAAAATTTAAGTCGGCTCCTCTAATAAACCGACTGCGTATACCATTAAAATTTAGTCCCCTTCTAACTCATTGTCTAGAACCTAAAAATCATTTGCGATTCCAATAATTTTATTTTAACGTCAACTACATAAAGTTAAAACAATCAATAATTTTCTAGTCACAATAAGTCATTTGACTTTTTGACTAATTATTCACAATAAATTTAATAAAACAAACAATTTAATTTCCTAATACATTAAATAATAATTTAAAGCTAGGAAATTACCATAATGTCCCTAGACCCGTAGGGTGGGTGTTACAATTTTGCATCAAATTTGATGTAACACTAAACTCTGCACCAAATTTATAATGTTTCATTTAAGACCCTATGTTTGATTTATTGTTAATATTTAAGTGCAAAACTTGAAAAAAACATATTTATATATATGATTCTTTTATGTAAAATATACTTTAGATTAGATAATACGATTATTGAAAAAAAAAAACTTAATTTTCAAACAAGTTATGATAATTTAAACATTGAATTATTCAAAAAAAAAAAACTCATGTAATTGAAGGTATACGAAAGTAAATAAATAAACTTAACATTTAAATTAATAGTTTGGAAGGTTGATTGATCATAAAAAATAATGAATTCAAGTAAAGTATAATATATGTAAAAATAGTTTAGGGGTCAATGTATAAATACTGAAAATAGTTTTAGTGCATACGTTGAAGATGAAAGACATTTGGTGCATGTATATTCCTGAAAGATCTTTTTACTACATCAAATTTGGTGCAGTGTTTAGTACATACGTTGGGGATCCTTCTGTAGCATTTACTTGTTGCTGATTTAGCTCAAAACTTTCGGTCAGAAATCAGAATTAAGCTTTGAAAATAGTATTTAAAGTATGATGCAATAGTTTCACACAACTTATAAAAGGTTGGATACATGTAACACCGATTTCTCTCGAACAAACATCACATCTGCATTACTTAAGTTGTCAAAATTAATTAACAGACTATCAAATCGACTAGTTTCGAATTTAGGTTAAAGATCACGACACCACATACACGTGTTAACTTTAAAGATTGGAGTCCTTATAATGCTACTCCGTAACATTGATCAACTAAACGGACAATGCAACGGAACAAGATTGATAGTTACACGCATGGCAGACCACTGCATCGAAGGGGAAATTATTTCTGGAAAATTTGCAGGGAAAAAGGCTTACATCCCCAGAATGAAAATGATCCCAACAGATAAGCGCATACCTTTCAAATTTCAAAGGAGGCAATTCCCGATATCAGTTTGCTTCGCAATGACTATTAACAAGAGTCAGGGACAATCATTACAAAAAGTCGCTATGTTCTTATATAAGAAAGTCTTCACACACGGACAACTCTACGTAGCATTATCCCATGTCACAAACAAGGAAGGATTCAAGGCTCTGATACTAGATGACGATGGCAAGGTCACAAACACAACAAAAAATGTTGTCTACAAGGAAGTTCTACAACACATTTGATACATTTACTCTAAACATGTTTATGTCAACTCTGTTTCATTTACAACAAATAATGCTTGCATGATTAAATTTATATGTCAACTATGATTAAATGGAATTGCTAATTATTTAGGATGATACATAATTTATTTAAACAAATGATGCCACCACCAATTAATTGGATTTATTGATTACTTCGCATGCCAACTCAATTCCATTATGATACATAATGTTTCTCAAGAAACGATACCATCACCAATATTACCTACAGAAAACAATAATCCAAAATAATGCACTCATGAATATGTATTATATAAAACATATTTATGATCATTTAAACTAACTTTTCAACCTCATGCAAACACAACATATTTTTCACCCGGTTTCTTTTACAATGAAATATTATTATGAATGCATTTTTTAAATGTGCACTTGGTTTCTTTTACATTGAATTATTATTATGCATTTAAATAGATTGTGATTACAACCTAAACAAATAATATAAAAATTAAAAAATTAGGAAACCCACGCTATCGCGGGTCCTCCATCTAGTAATCAAATTATAAATGATTATAATAATAAATGAATAAATAATTGACATTCGAGGCTTTGACATTTGAAAGTGACCAAATTTGTTTGATTAATCTAAGAAATTGGGCCGTGACACGCTAAATTTTGGGCCTTTTAGCCCACCTCTTTCACCTTCGCCTTTCGGGCGTGATATTATTATCGTCCCGACGTCCCTGATCAGATACTTCTTTTTTAATGGCCCTTATTCCGATTTCACTTTGAGAGATGAAATAAGTGGAAAGAAATTTGTACAGATATTTAGGGGTTAGGGCAAGTTTAGTTACATACACTTATCTCTATTTTCACTTTTTCACTTTTTTCTAAAGTTGTACATACCTTGAAAGCTTAAAGAATTTTAAAAACACATAAAAATTAAAAGAATGAAGTTTTCATTTTCGAAAATATGAAATGTAGGAAACCATAAATGATGAATTTTTTGAAACTCGTTTCATGATGGATTCATCTTTGAACTCGACTCAGTTATCAACCTCAAAACATTAATAATAGGTCATTTTATTGTTAGTATCACTTTCTTGATTGACTCAATTAGAACTTTATAGTAATTGCGATAAATATGTTAATATACAAATAATTTATAAATAGTAAAAATGTAATATGATAGAATTTTAATATGGCTCTTGAGCCGTTCGAGCTAGCTATTCTAAAACTCAAGTTTTACTAGAAAATTTTACTCCAAGTAGTTAGGTTCAACTTGACTTGAACAAACTCGATTTCAAATATTATTCTAGTCGATCTCGGATCATGAGCCATTATCTTGTGGTTGTAGAAGATATGTGTGTTCTCAACACCACAAAACAAGAGTACACTTGACCAATTAGCACTTAAATAATTTACATGTTTGATTCTCAAACTTTCAAATATGTACACAAGTTATCCCTTCATTGATACTAACAACACATTTCATTCGTGCAGTTCAACAACACGAAATATTTATTTGTCTTTTGTTATCATAATCGTTAACAGACGATGTTTTGATATTGGGGAATTAAAAAAAATGTCACTTTTGTTTCAAGTATATATCGTTTTGCCCCTCGAATTTTTTTTTTGACGATATGCCCCTTCCATTCGCAAATTTGCTTTTGCGACCAGTGCATTTGCTTTTGCGACACGTGCACGTGACCAAGTCGCTGACGGCGTTTGAGGCCTTAGCAAATGGCAAATGGCAAATCGCAAATTTGCGATTTGCTATGGCACTGAATTCTCGGGAATGTGCAAAACGACTCGGAGATTGCAAGTATTTCTCGGGGCATAGGTAAATCACAAATCGCAAATTTGCGATTTGTGATGGCACTGGGTGTCTCGGTCACGGCTCGGTCAGTGAACGGCTTGCAAAAACAAATCACGAGATCGCAAAAAACAAATTTGCTTTTGCGATTTCATGGGGTATATCGTCAATTTTTTTTTCCAAAGGATATAATGATATATACTTGAAAAAAAGTAGCATTTTTTTTAATTTTCCTTTAAAGACATTAACAAAATATTAATGTGATTATATTTATGTAGAAGCAACGCGTGGGTCTACATTGCACGTGCAAAGCTTTTGTTTCGTGGAGAATGATCGTTTACCACTCAATTATACATTTCACGTGCAAATGCTTTTTTAGTAATTTGATTTAATATTGTTATTTTTATTGAAAGGCAAAGAAATATTATTGAAAAATCAAATGACTATTAGCAAGTCGCTAGATAGTCATTATGTCATTTTTTACATACCCAAGATCTTAACAAAGATTAATCATCTTTAAAGACTGGATTTTAGCTGCGAGGATACTAAAAAGAATGAAACAAATCTTGAGCGAACTCGAGGAAAATTCCCTGAAACTAGGGGTCGAGCCACCAGTTTTCACCCTAGATCGTTTTTGATAGTATCCCAAACAGACCCAGGCTTATACTAATACCCCAAGGAAATAAAATAAAACGCTTTTGTACACCCAGGACTACTTAATTTTACACCTTAAATTCGCACTATCTTTTCCATGTTAAATCTTGTCTTTTTGCCCTATTTTTGAACCAGAAATAGCTGAGATTTGCATCTCCTCCTTAATACGTTGCCATGAGGGTGGAACACCATTAAAGCAAGCATCATTTCTCGCTTTCCATAAGCACCAACAAGCTGTTAGGATGATTTCTTGATGAATATCCTTCCAAATCCAAGGCCCGCTTTCCTTTATTATGAGTTTTGATACGTCCATTTTTAATTCCAAAAGATCCTTTTGCACTTTGCTTATGTTTACCTAGGGCTGTTAACGAACCAAATCTAGTTGAATATCAGGATGCTCAAGTTTAACTCGTTTACTAATTATCCAGTTCGAGCTCGACTCGAATTCGAGTAAGTTTTAAAAATTTTGCTCGAGCTCGAGTTCAAATTATTTGTTGTTGTTCTACCTCGAGTTCGATGCTCGTTTATTTAATTGGAAAGTGTCTTTATGAACCAAAATTTCAAACACAATTTGCTTGTTTATGAGCTCAGGATCGATAAACTCATTTCATAACTCGAAATCAAGCTCGAATAAGTTCATTTATACTTGACGTCTTAGGTTTAAAATTATTAGTTACATACATTTAAAGGTCTAAATATACAAATTTCTTATATAAACTCGAATTGTTCGACTCGAATAGCTCGTTTGACTCGTAACTAAACGCGCTTTTGAAGGAGCCGAATCGAACATCAATTTTTTATACTCGGCTCGTGAAATTAATCGAGTAGTATTTTTCGTTCGAGCTCGACTCGTGTTCGAATATTATCAAACTCGAATTCGAGTTAAACGAGCTCGAACTCGAGTAGCTCGTTAAATGCTCAGACTCGTTAACACCTATATTTACCCATGCGCTTGAGAGTCCATTCCTAACCGGGATCATTGAAGAGTTACTTCTGTTCGTGTGAATTGATTTGATTGCCTGGCTTCATACCTTGTTAGTTTCTTTATGATTTAATATTGTTATTGATTGATGATATTATAATGGCTCATACAATGAATGGCTGGATCTTACGAGCTGTATATAAGATAAAAATAATATAAGCTTGTTTCTAGTATTTATAGAGATTTAATCTATTAAATCTTCTAATATTATCCTTTTTTAATATAAACAAAAAAAACCTTATTATTAGTGTGCATAGTTTTTAAAACTACCAATTGAGTTGAGCATAGCTCAAGTGGTAACGTCAGCGTAAACGTTCAGACTCCACATGTAGGTGAGGGGTTTGTATAAGTTCCTCAACATATGTGGTTGATCTGTGAATTTGTGATTTGTCCGACGTTAATGCTTTTTGCAGGTGGGATTGACGCGAACCATTAAAATATAGTACAAGGTCATTGGTATTCTCCAAATTACCCTCTTTAGTTTTCCAAAACTTTAATCCATCAAAAATTCTCAATTTTATGCCAATATTGTAAATCGACTCGAGTCATCATTTACCATTGAGGAATGGTTAAACGTAGCAAAGGCTCGTTTATATGAAACGTTATATGTCGTAAAAATTGGAAAATAATGTATTTTTCCCAAACTTTGAACCTAAATATCTATGTGAACATAATATAATTATTAGGAACATTTTATGTGAATACATAGTTGTTGGTCAACGCTTCATAATGGTATATTAGGAGTCCCAAGTTTTCTTGCGGAGAATGAGATATCGAGTCTCAAAGTAAGGTTTGTGGAACACGGATATAGTGATAGACATTGGCCTTGTCTTGGACAAGGGGCCTTATATAAGACATGACGCTAGGCATGCACATCGAAACCGGTTTTGGGAACCCGACCCAATTTGAACCCGAAATCGAACCGGTCAAAACCGGTTCGGGTTGGACCCAACCCATAGGTTTGGAACCGGTTTGGGAATATAGATGTTGGAACCGGTTTGTAATCGGTTTTTTGCGACCCGGTTTGAAAAACCGGTTTTAAAACCGATTTTTAACCGGGTTTTTTTAACGTTATAAAACAGCTAGGATGGGGATATAGCTATTTTTTTGCATTTTAATTACCATTTTGCCATCCTTATTCAACTATATATAGAAGCTTTGATTTAGTTTCAATCACAACAATCTTCTTCTCATTCTTATATACAAAAACTCAAAAACGCATACAAAATTCTCGTTTCTCAAATGGCAACTCAATCCTCTTCTATTTCCCATGGTGTTGGTTCTTCAAATGCACCAACGATTGTGAAACAATTTCCCAACAAAAGAAATCCAGAGGTGTGGGGTGCTTACGACAAAGTGTTGATGTCGGATGGTACGACTAAGGCACATTGTAAACATTGTCGAAAATTCTTCGAACCAGACTCCAACACAACGTTGAAAAATCATACCGAGAAGCATTGTGATGAACTCAAAGGTAATCCAGAAGCAAGTGGTCAAGCTTCGATGGCACGAGATGGAACGATTTTTACATATGATGCGGAAAGATGTCGAGAAACTTTTGCGGGTTTTGTAATTCAAGAAGCTTTTCCGTTCAACCACTTCGATAACCCTCGGTTTACTAGGGTGGTTCAAATTACACTTCAACCGCGATATAACAATGTAAGTCGTACTACTCTTAAACGCGATGCCCTTAAATTATGGAAAGAAGCTAAAAAAAACAAAAAATCGGTTTTGAAAATTTAAATACAAGTGTATCATTAACAATCGATGTTTGGTCGGCTCCTCATGGCTTGCCCGGTTCGTACCTTTGTGTTACCGCACATTGGGTTGATCCCGCAACTTGGAAAATGATCAAACGTACCATTGCTTTTGAAGACTTTGAGTATCCTCACACGGGTCAAAACTTATTTTACATGTTACAAAATGTAATTAAAACGTTTAAATTGGAAGAAAAGGTTTTTTCAATCTCTTTTGACAACGCGAGTAATAATACACTCGCCGTTTCAAAATTAATACTAAAATACGTACCATCATTGAAGGGCATTTTTTATCATAGTCGATGTGTTACACACATCATTAACTTGGTTGTGCAAGCCGGACTAGCGGTTGAAGAAATAGATGACATAAAAATGGCGTATAAATCTATGTTGCAAGACATATTTCAAAGGGGTAAAGGTAGATACAAATCTTATATGAAATTGTGTAAGGAAATGAATTCTATTTTTTTAACCCCTAATTGGGACATGCCCGTTAGATGGAATTCGACCTACCATATGTTTGTATGTGGTTTACGCCCACGCGATTGTTTACAAGTTTTTCATGATCATCTTGTTCAAAAAGGTCTTGCAACACCATTTCCAATCGCATATCGGGAGAATATTAAAAAGATAACCGAATTGCTCAAACTTTTCAAAAACGCGACTACTTTATTATCGGGTGTTTATTATCCAACTAGTCATTTGGTACTTAATCAAATTTGGTTAATGACTACAAAATTAAACAACTACCTATATGAAGGTCCTTTATTTGAAGAAATGGTGGCTCCCATGGAAGAAAAACTAAAAAAATATTTTCAAGAAATGTCAGCGGTAATTACTTGTTCCGCCGCAATTAACCCATGTTTGAACCTTTCCGGGGTGGAAATGCTTATCGATAACATTGGTCACAATTTGGATTTGAATGAGGAGGACCCAATGTTTTCACAAAATGCAAAAACGTCTTTTAATAAATGTTTACAAGATTTATTTGGTGTATATTTTCAAAAATATAGTTTAACATCAAATGTGCCCGCTAGTTCGGTTAACTCAATATTTACTTCATCTTCTTCTAACAATGTCATGCTAAACTTATATAATAGTTTAAGACAAGAAAATAATAAACGGGAAAGGGGTGAAGGTAACCAAAACACCACTAGCGAATATGAGAGATATACCGGAATGGATTTTTTTGTCCACTCTTCTACCCAATGAGTTCGAACAATTTGATATTTTGACTTGGTGGAAAGAGAGAGAATCTCAATTTCCCGTTATAACCATCATGGCCCGAGATTTACTAACCGTCCAAGCTTCTACGGTAGCTTCGGAATCCGCATATTCTCTTAGTGGCAGGATATTATCTATACAAAGAACAAGACTCACACCGACCTGCTTAGAGATGTGCATTTGCTTGAAGGATCACTTGGATGTCACGGAACGTATACAAAATGTTTCAAGTCTTGAAGGTGAAATGGAATACGAAGAAGATATACACAATATCGAGGTGGAAGGTGTGACAATATCACTTTCCGACGAAGAAATTGCTCTTGATCAAGCTTGGCGAGAGGCTACATCCAAAGAAGATTTCGACTTTTGAAGACTTTGAAGATGTTTGAAGACTTGAAGATTAATACAAGTTGAAGATTATGAATAGTACAAAGATCATGAATACTTTTTTCTATTCGATAATATTTTTAAGAAGACTTAGAAGACTTTTGTTTAAGTTATTGTTCAATTATGTTTGTATTACTAATGTTCTATGTAGTGCCATGGATCACGAATCGCAACTAGAACTTATATCTTGTGCGGAATACAAGATATATATCAATATATGAATAAGAGAACAAGAAGTATTCAATATCAAAATTTGCTTTTGTATTTCAAGAACACAGAGAGAACACTGCGAAAATGGTTACAAAAGACTTAATTCAAATGAACTAAACAAAAGCCTATATATAGACTAAACTGTGCGACAATACTTATGTGCGACAATACTTAAACTATTTGACTTGGTCAACTCCGACAATGCTATTGTCGGAATGACTTTTACATACGACGATGGCCATTCACGGATCTCCTATTGTCGCAAAACAAAAACACTTAGACAGATTCTATACATTTCAGTTTTTACAAAACAAATAAAATCAAGCTTTAGACAATCTTGCTTCAACAAACTCCGCCTTGGATAATGCTTGATATCTTGAAACTTCAGCTTTATGTATATCCAGGCAGATTGCAACCGGCATGAACACCTTGAGCACAACATACTTCAACAACTCTTTGAAACTTCAAGGCCATGGCTTCATCATCAAAGGCATCATCATAGATAATCGGATTCACTAGTAGAACTTCCAGATCATCTTTCGAGAGATTTATCAAACTCAAGGGATCAAACACATATACAATCGTTTCTCGATTCCACATTATTTCTCCCTTGGTATCTCTGTCATAACATGCAATTTCTGCTTCTCCAGTGCTTCCATTATACTTCCAATAACTCACAAATTTCTAAAAATTAACTGGAAGTTTTTCAAGTGGAATTTTCCTCAGACACTTTACCCTTGGATAAGTAGTAATCACTCGTGGTTGATTTGAGATGGGTTCAATATCGAAGTAATCCACAGTTCTCCTTGGAAAAGTCTCTTTAACCCAAGTGTATTTTCCTTTATTGCATTCACGAGAGAGAACTTCAGTCATCCAATTCACCAGACCATTCTTAGAATGATTGATAATGTCAATTGAAGAGATATGATTGATTTCATACTTTGCAAGTTTCTCAAGAGCTTTAAAGGTTGGATAAAAATATTGCAGCCCATCCGTTCTCTTGATGATAAATACTTTATTATCATTATCATACTTCCATCGAATAATCCTTCCCACACATTCATGTCTTGGAATTTTGAAGAATTTTCTAGTCTTTATAATCTCAGGCTCAGGTTGTTTAGAAAACCATCAAGGAACTTTTTGTTCAGGTTCTTTTTCTTCATCCGAATCAACCCAAAACCCTTCTTGAGAACACATATCAGACTGAACTTTTTCCGGATGCAGTTCATCTTCAGAATCTTCCCAGTCTTCAATATGTACATCATCAAAATCAGGCTCAAACCCTGGAGGAAATATTGGATCATCAAACTCATCAAAATCATATTCTCCATTGTTACATAACTCCACAAACGGGACCAAATCTTCAACGATAATATTCAAAGGAGTAGGACATAGAATCTCTTCTTCGTCAACACTATCTGATAACTCTTCTTGATCAAATCTTCGTGAAGATTCACCAATCTCAAACATAGAAGATTCACCCATATCATCAAACAAACTTCCAAGATATAAATCATTTAAGTCTTCTTCACCAAGATCATCAAACTCCATATTTTCAAAACTTGGTTCGGGAGTCAACACCAGAGCAGGAACATAACTTATTGGTTCAACATTCAAAGATTCTTCCTCTTCAACATTCTGAACTAGTACCATTGCTTGAGAAAAATTTGGTTGATCACCATTATCATCATTTCCACCATCATCAGAATCATCAGAATCACTACCATCATTTCCTTCAACATCATCATCATCAGATCCTTCATTTCCTTGATCATTTAATCCAGCATTTCCTTGATCATCATTATTCTGATCATTTTCATTATCATCAACATCATCATCAACATCAGCAACTTCATGCACATTATCCCCCTGATCACCTAATTTTTCTTTCAGGATAAAGACTTATCATTTCCACCATCATCAGAATCATCAGAATCACTACCATCATTTCCTTCAACATCATCATCATCAGATCCTTCATTTCCTTGATCATTTAATCCAGCATTTCCTTGATCATCATTATTCTGATCATTTTCATTATCATCAACATCATCATCAACATCAGCAACTTCATGCACATTCTCCCCCTGATCACCTAATTTTTCTTTCAGGATAAAGACTTCTTGTTCAAGTGATTCAATCCTTAAGGTCTGAGAAGCAATTTGTTGACCTTGATTGGAAATAAGAATATCCTGAGTGCCAATGCGTTGCAAAGCATGAAATAAATCATCTTGTAATTTATCCACCAGAGACATTAAAGGAGTCACAGCTCTTTGAAGAGAAGCATCAAGAGCATACATACTCACAGTAGGAGTAGATGTGGTAGATGAAGTTCTAGCAGTTGTAGAAGATGAAGTAACAAGTATTGATGAAGGAATAGGAAGAGAAGTAGAAATACCAGGTGCAGAAGAAATAACAGGCATTGATATAGAAGAAGAAGGCATTGTTGAAGAAGTGACCGACAAAGATTCAGAAGAAGATATTACCGAAGAAGTCACTGGTAATGAAGAAGAAGAAGATCCAGCTTCAGAAGATACAAGCAGCTTCCTTCTTTGAGTAGGTCTAGACTCAGGAATATATTCAGGATCCTGTGCCTCTTCTCGTTGGCGTCTTAAATCTTGTCTTTCCTTCTCGATATTTTCTTCAGTAAGTCGTTGAGAAGCTAAAGATTCTTCAATAGTCTTAGGACGAATAGGTTCCTCATCCTCAGAACTAGATGATTCAATCTCAACAGGATGATCAAGATTTTGTTGAACAACATCATCAATCTCATGAACCATTTGAAGTTCATCTTCTTCTTGAACTGACTCCCCCTCAGCTGAAACTTCCTCACTATCATCATCTTATTCCATTTGAATATCAATCTGAGGTGGAAGAAAGTCGTCATTAATGATATGCCCAAAGAGATCAACAGTTGGTGGTGTAGGTTTACCACGATAACTGTTACAGTCAGCAAACACTCTTTTGGGAATCGGAGTATAATGCAAAATTGCTCCATGATATGTAATCCCTTGAATATGTTGATCAAAAATCAGCTGAAGGAATCGTGGGTACATGAAAAATCCGTCTTCATTGATGTTCCCAACTAAATTGTCAAAGATATATCTCGAAAAGTTGTATGGAATGTTGAGTACCAAAGCTGTCATTAAACCAGCTAAGTGATAACTCATTGCGTCAAATCCGGCTTTCTTTGGAGAAATACAACCGATCAACGTGTGAGCCAAGAACTTCCAATGTGGGCAAAAATGATTCTTCATAATCTGGACATCTTGTGGTCCTTTTATACAACCCATTTGGTGAAGACAATCATCAATAATATTTCGGGGAATATTATTTAAAGCATTTACAGCATCACCTAATTGTAAAGTATGTCGAATTAATTCCTCAGTGAGAACAAGAGGTCTTCCTTCAACTGTGGCTGTGATACAAGAAGGTTGAACATCCGTGTGATATTCAACAGATATCCAGAAATCAGTTATATGATCCTCATAGATGTTGGCCACTGGAACAGTCAAAGCATGAGATATCCTTGAACGTAAAAGAAACCTAACCATAGGAAAGAATTTCCTGGTTTCAGGTTTATCCGGTGCCTCAAGTAGATAAGCTGTGGCATTGTGTCTTTTCTCAAAAACAACAGGCCTTCGAAGCACATCAGGTTGTGCTGCAGCGATAGGATCAAGAGCGGCCATGGATATACAAATACAAACTGCACAAAGTATATGTTAAGCAAAGAACCTAAACATACTTTGAAAAAATTTCAAGTCTCAAAAATCTAAAAATTTTCTAAGTGTTGAAAGTATGCGACAATAAGAACTTTGAGCACTATTCATGCGACAATCACATTATTATACGACAATAGTTATATACAGAACACTGTTAATGCGTGAATAACATTTGTCGGAGTACTATTCATGCGTGAATAGGTACTGTTCATGCGATAATAATAAATTGTCGTAACAAGCCGTCAAACAAGTCAAAATCAATAAGTCAATTTCACAGAACACTGTTCATGCGTGAATAAGCTATTCTCGCATCAAAACCCTAATTCACTGTTCATCCGACAATGGTTATTGTCGGACGATTCTAGAGTACTGTTCATGAACAGTGTATTTCGCACAATTTCAACGATTAAAACTTATTTACAAGGAGATAAAGAGGGAAAATTATACCAATCGAAGCGGAATGATAAGACGTTCAATTCTGTCGGAACAAAATCAAATGAAATGTAGCACACAGCAAGTAATCGAAAAGAAACTCAAACGGCAGTGTATTGTCGGATATATATTGTCGGAGTGAAAGTGTTTGTCGGATAAAAATGAAAAAGTGTGTAAAATTTCAAATTTTGAAATACTTATACACTTTCCCCCCTTTTTTGTTATCCGAGAATAAAAGTAATCCGTGAATAAAATCCGAGAATATAATTCCGACAATAACTTTTAATGAAAACATTTTAATCAAATCAAATACACTTTGGATAAAATGCTAAACTATTTTAAAACTAAAAATTTGAAAAAAAATTAAAAATCATTAAACGAAATATTTACAAACTAACATAACAAAATAAAAGTAAAATATTTTTGTTGGGATAATTCTCATGAGTTGGGATCATATTGGGATAAATGAATGTATTTATTTTTATTGTTTAGAAATGAAAGTGTACTTTGATTGTTAGTATTTTTTGACCTCTTTAAATTTACTTAGCATTAATAAAACATGCTTTCTAAAAATCATTCTACATGTGATTATTGGTATTATTGTTCTCTTAAACACTCTTGCATTTAAATATCTTTAATTCTTTTATTATTAGCATGCATATTACTTTATATAATCTAAATAGAAATATACTTTTAAATTCATAATATATTAATATTTTCATATAATGAGTGAGAATATGATGATATCTTTAGAAGTACACATATATGTTGGAATGACACTTAGTCACACATGTCATCCCCGGGTTGGACTTATAAACTGTATCACATGTCTATACATCGTATAACAGAGTGATAGAGTTTATTTTGATTTGATTTATGAAACTTTGGAATATTTGCACGTCCTTTTATAAAAATATATCAACTAAGGTCTGTACTCAGTACAACAGATAGTCAATATATTTTCTCAGATATCATAATATTCAGACCCTAAATCATGAATCATAATATACTAATCCTTCAAAATTGACATTTATCATTATTTTGATAACCTTTGATCATTTTGATTAGACCTTTGATTGTCATATATTAATATTTTGGATTATGTAAAATAATATGCATATATGATTAAAATTTCTTAGACTAGATATTTTAAATGCAAAAATGCCTACCAATAAATCACATATAAAATTGATTAGTAGAAAATTTGGTTTAAAAATGCTATATAAACCTACTAACACATAGGGGTGTTCAAATGGATGGATCGGTTCAAAACCGATCCGTATAGATGAATCCAAATGAATTATGGTTTTAAAAATATGAATCCGATCCGTCCAAACAAATTCAAAAACCGAACCAATCCATCCGAATTATTATTTGGATGGATCGGTTTGGTTTTGGATATCCAAACACATACACAAATATATATATAAACTTGCTAAATATGTTATATATTATTACAAAAATATACAAAAATAGATGATACTAACTTTGATTTGTACAAGTTCAAATCAATATCATCTTCACCATATATAGTGTTTGTGAAATTATCTATCACATTTCTAAAAATTTAATACAATCTTTAGCATCATCTTCAATTCTTCAACAAAAGCACAAAATGTGCTGATCCATTGCCAACTGTCACATTTATAAATGATGAAAGTTAGCATACATTTATATATTTATGTGTAGTATAGTATGCAAATTCAAAGAAACTATAAAATACCTATATATATAATGTTTGAGAAATTAATACTTATTTCTTATTTGTTTTTTTTGCATAATTCGGTTTGTAATTTATAAACCAAAACCAATCCGTAATCTAAAATAATAAGTATGGTTCTGATCAATCCAAAAATCCAATTATCCAAACCACATAATCCGATCCGAGTTATCCATTTGGATAATCCGGTTTAATCCGAACTGTGAACACCCCTACTAACACATCAAATATAGTACTTATCATTTCTTTTACGTATTATTTATTAATACATTTCCCAATGTACTATCATTTCTCAACTTTTTACATAAAATCTCCCCCGATTTTTTATTTTTCAAATGTTTTTGAATTTTTATTTTTCAAATGTTTTGAATTTTTTGTTTTTATAAAAGAAAACAAGCAAACAACAAACAGAAAATAAAATGTTAAAGATTCAAAGTTTACTTAATTTGATCCAAATGTTTCATGCCGAGCATCGAAATGAGTTCCTCAAAACGTGATTTTGAAAAAGCTTTGGTAAACAAATCAGCTCTTTGTTTCAATGTGTCAACATGAACCAAAATGATCAAGTTTTTCTCATAGCAATCCCGTATGAAGTGAAAACGTATTTCAATATGTTTAGTTTTTGAGTGCTGAACGGGATTACGTATGATACTTATAGCTGCAGTATTGTCAATATGCAAAGGAGTTTTGGTAAGAAGTAAACCATAATCTCGAAGTTGTTGTTGAATCCAGAGGATTTGCGAACAACAACTGGCAGCAGCAATATATTCTGCCTCCGCAGTAGAGGTAGAAACCGTGTTTTGTTTCTTGCATTGCCAGGTCATGAGTCGATCTCCCAAAACTTGACATCCACCCGATGTGGATTTGAAGTCAATACCACATCCGCCATAGTCAGAATCAGAGTATTCTGAAAGTGAAAAGTCTGCATCATTCGAATACCAGATGCCTAGATCAGGCTTGCCCTTCAAATATCTAAAGATTCTCTGTACGGCCCTCAAATGTGAGACTTTGGGATTTGCTTGATACCGCGAACAAATAGACACAACAAATATAATATCAGGTCTGAAAGCAGTTAAGTACATGAGAGAACCAATCATTGATCGATATTTCTTTTGATCAGTTGTTGATTCATCAAGAGCAGGTCCAATTTTGTCAACAAGATCAATGGGAGTCGAAATAGATTTGGCATCCAACATCGTAAATTTCTTTAAGATGTCATGAACATACTTTGTTTGATGTATGAAAATGCCCTTGTCTAGTTGCTGAACTTGCAAACCTAGAAAGAAAGACATTTCTCCCATTGAACTCATTTCAAGCTTAGATTTCATGATATGCTCAAATTCTTTGCACAAACTGTCATTCGTAGACCCGAATATAATGTCGTCCACATATACTTGAATGAGTAGCAAATTTCTGTTTGTTTTCCGAATGAAGAGTGTACTATCAATTTGACCTCGTAAAAACCCATTAGCGAGAAGATGTTGAGATAAAGTCTTATACCAAGCTCGAGGAGCTTGATGTAACCCGTATAAGGCTTTATCCAACCGAAACACATAATCTGGGTATTTAGGAACTTCAAAACCTGATGGTTGTTTGACAAACACTTCTTCATGCACTTTCCCATACAAAAATGCACATTTGACATCTAGCTGATATACTTTGAAATTCATGAAAGAAGCATATGCTAGAAAAATCCCAATGGATTCAAGTCTAGCAACCGGAGCAAAAACTTCGTCATAATCCAAACCTTCAATTTGAGTGAATCCTTGAACCACTAATCTTGCTTTATTACGAACCAAAATTCCTCGATCATCTTTCTTATTTCTGAAAACCCAACGCGTGCCAATTGAATGAATATCCTTGGGAGGTTTCACCAATGTCCAAACTTGCAATTTTACGAACTATTGCAATTCTTCTTGCCTTGCTTGAACCCAAGAAGATTCTGAC
Organism: Pseudognaphalium luteoalbum; assembly: GCA_963422505.1. Taxonomy (NCBI): domain Eukaryota; kingdom Viridiplantae; phylum Streptophyta; class Magnoliopsida; order Asterales; family Asteraceae; genus Pseudognaphalium; species Pseudognaphalium luteoalbum. Next base: position 39,945,897 of record OY730195.1, on the reverse strand, counting down.
AAAGCTATCTGAACATTCTTTGGTTCAATAAGTGATAAGAAACAAGTAGAAGACTTGTGTTGATGTCGAGTTTTGATCCCTTCAGAAACATCTCCAATCACATTTGTGAGTGGATGTTTATGCTCAGAATTAATCCGCAAAGTAGGAACAGATTCCACATTCAAGTTGATTCCTAAATGTGAATCCTCAGGATTATTTACTACTTCATCACTAGAATCATCATGAGTTGAATCTTCTAGTTCAGTAGAAGGTTCATGAAAATCTTCAGTATCATCAGGAGGTGAAGTTGTGTCAACTTCATCATTTGGCAAAGGTTGAGAAGGTTCATGAGCAATAGACTCTTCAGTTGATTGTGGAGGAGAAAGATTAGAAGTAGATACTGGAGGGACAGGAATAAGAAGCGGCTCAGCAGGAGAAGAAAGAACCGGAATAACAAAATCATCGGTTACCTCAACAGGAGATGATACATCATGTTGAAAAGGAGCAAGAGAATTAAAGAATGAGTCATAGTCAAATAACCATTCTGGACCAATCCCATCGGATGGAGAAGAATACCGTAAAAATTCAACCTCATAGCATTCTTCTATTCGATGTGATGTCGTGTTATAAACTCTTTTGTTTTGAGAATTTGCTGAGTAACCTAAGAAAAACCTAGATTCAGATTTCTCAGCAAATTTTGAAAGACGATCCTTAGTTTTCATCAATAAACATGGGCATCCCAAAGGTTCCAGAAAGTGAATATTTGGCTTCCGATTATTCAATAACTCATAGCTCATTTTCTTCTTGTCTTTGACCACAAGAACTCTATTTAACATGAAACAAGCCATATTAACTGCTTCTGCCCAAAAAGTTGTTGGTAACTTTACATCCGAAAGCATAGTTCTTGCAGCTTCAATCAATGTTCTGTTCTTTCTTTCAGCAACTCCATTTTGTTGTGGAGTTCGAGAAGCACTGAATTGTTGTGAAATACCATGTTGAATACAAAACATTTCCATGATGTAGTTCTTAAATTCCGTTCCATTATCACTTCGTAACCTCTTTACTTTCAACGAAAATAAAGTCTCTAATCGTAAAATCAGATACATAATTTTCTCATCCGTCTCATCTTTGGTACTTAGAAAGTAAACCCATGAAAATTTTGAGTAATCATCAGTAATTACCAAGCAATAGGATTTACCACCAATACTCCTCACACTAACTGGGCCAAACAAATCCATATGGAGAAGTTCCAATGGAATATTAATTGAATTCACCAACTTAGGTTTATGAGACTTTTTAGTTTGTTTTCCCTTTTTACAGGAAATAAAATGATCGTTTAGTGAAAAAGTCTGTTTAGGAACTCCAATCAATAAATCATTTTTGACTAAAAACTTCATTTTCCTAAAGTTGATATGACCCATCCGTTGGTGCCATAAAACCGAGTCCTTCTCCGATGCTTTTGACAACAAACAAGTATGCTCCATTGTAGGAGTTATAGAACGTATATCTAGGATATACATATCTTTAACCCTAGGAGCCCTCATAAGAATCCATTCCTTTGGTACAACAAATCCTGATTTGAGAATCAAACATTCTTCATCATTAAACCATGTTGACAGCTTTTTGTCACACACTTGTGAAACACTAAGTAAATTATGTTGAAGTTGTTCAACATAATTCACTTTGTAAAAACTTATTTCACCATTTGTAATAGTTCCTTCGCCTGAAATCATTCCTCCTTTATCTCCCGCAAAAGCAACAAACCCTTCATTTTTTATTTTACATCTTCGAGTAAGGAGAGATTCCCGGTCATATGTCTTGAGCAACCACTATCAATGTACCAAACAATATCGATAGCTCGGGATGACTGAAAGACATTTGATGGAAACAATTAGTTGCTAATGGAGACCCAAGCCTTGGAGGCTTTGGGTCGTCCAGTGATTTCATCTATGATGAAAACGTCAATTTCTTTGAAATCCTTTTTGAAATCTTTTGAGTGATTAATTGACGCATCATAAGATAACGATTTCTTCTTGGAAGAAACAAAAGTATTGATTCTAGGTTTTTGTGGATTTTCATGAGGTGATTTTAAAACATTGTTGTTCTTTGAAGATTTAACTTGCTTCGAATGTTCTCTCGAATGTTCTCTCGAATGTTTTCTAGCAAGTTTATGACAATCATTTAAAAGATGTCCACGAATTCCACAATAGAAACAACTTCGTGTTTCATACTTTCTCCGAGAATGAAAACTTTTATGAGAACCATGATATGAAGGTATACTTGTAGAAGCATCACACTTAGAATATGAGCTTTTACTAGTAGAAGCTTCACATTTTGAAGAGTCATGTTTGAAAGCATGATATTGACCTTTTGGTGATGAAGAAGATGATTGTGATTTGTTTGGAGAAGAAGTTCTTTTCAAAATCTTGGTAACTTGTTTTGGAATTTCACAAGCTTTAGATTTTTCTTTATCATTTTGATTCAAAACACACTTCTTATTCTTTTACAATCATCACAATCATTGTTCTTCATCTTTGAAGATTGATTAGAAAAATATGATGAATTATTCTCTTGTGGTGATTCAGAACTCTCATTAGAAGAAACCTTTTGAGTTGCTTCATCTTGAGGTTTTGAATCATCAATTTTTCCCTTCCCATGCACAAACTCAGAATCAGATTCATCTTTAACTGGCAATTGAAAATAAGATTTTGGTGGTGGAACAAAATGATATCCAATTCCAGCATTAGACTCTGCTTTTGATGCTTTGGCTTTTGCATTTACATCATTTTGATATCCAATACCAGATTTAGATTTGGTATATAAACGCTATTTATGGATAATTTCATCAAAAACCACTGCTGATGTAGAAACATTCAACAATTGTCTTTCAAGATCTATGCTAAAACAATATACAAACTATTGTCGCAATACAATAGTTCATTTATAAAATTAATCTATGCTAAAACAATATACAAACTATTGTCACAAAATGTTAGAACAACATGTTCTAACATTCTACGAATTCAATAAAAAATATTTGCTCCAAACATTGTTTTTCCTTAAAAAGCCGCTCGAACTACTTTGATTTGGGAGTTGATAAATGCAAGATAGTTTTTACTAAATTCACAGAAAAGTACAGCTCTTTATGGTTATAGTACCACTTTTTATGCACATGTTCCTTGCATTTAGTAAAAATTCCTTGAATGTATCGGCTCACTTGAATGCTATAGACTTTTTTCGATTCAATAATTTTTTTAAGAAAACTTAGAAGACTTTTGGTTAGGTTATTGATCAATTGTGTTTCAATTACTAATCTTCTACCAACTCAATGAAAATTTTTTGACCCAAATGTTGTTTTTCCTTAAAAAGGTTAACGCTCGAACGTGTTTGAATTATATAGACTTTTTCGATTCAATAATTTTTTTAAGAAGATTTAGAATACTTTTGGTAAGGTTCTTGATCAATTATGTTTCTATTACTAATGTTCTACCAACTAAATGAAAAAAATTTGATCCAAATGTTCTTTTTCCTAAAAAAGCTTAACGCTCGAACGTGTTTGAATTATATAGACTTTTTCGATTCAATATTTTTTTTAAGAAGATTTAGAAGACTTTTGTTTAAGTTATTGATCAATTGTATTTCCATTACTAATATTCTACCAACTCAATGAATTTTTTTTGACCCAAACGTTGTTTTTCTTTAAAAAGCTTAACGCTTCAACGAAAATTGAATTATATAGAGTTTTTCGATTAAATACTTTTTTTAAAGAACATTTAGAAGCCTTTTAATTTAGTTATTGCTCAATTGTGTTTCCATTATTAATGTTTTACGAATTGAATGAAAAAAAATTGGCCAAAACATCCATTTTCCTTAAAACGCTTAATGATCGAACGAAAATACCGTTTAATAAAGAAAACCGGTTTTGAACCCGACCCGGTTTGAACCTTACCCAAACCGGTTTGGGTCGGGTTGGGTTTTTGGGGTGTCCAAATCGGGTTGAACCCGAACCGGTTATGGAAAAACCGGTTTTGACCAAGTTTGACCAAAACCGATTTTAGGTCGGGTCGGGTTTTTGTGAAACCGGTTTTTGTGCACTCCTAGATGATGCTGGTGTTGATTGAAAGGGTCATATTGTAACAACTCGCAAATTTAAACGTAATTACAAGCTTTAAACATTTGCATTATTAGGCTAATTCCCTACTTGAGTGAATTCACAACTACTTTTAGAGGTAAGTCTAGCAAAGCCCGACTAGTTAATACGCGTAGTATTACATATTTCGTAATTAGTATAATTGCGTACAAAACATTCGGAACAAATACGACAAAATATACGACCGTTGGTGAACAAATTATGTGATAATATGAAATTATTAAACAACCTTATTTAATTATTAAATATTATGTTGATAATATTTACAATGTATTTTATTACAATTAACATTTATTTCGTACAACTGAAACAATTTGAAACCTATTTGTAAAATTTAAAATAAAATTTAGTTATAATTTTATTACTCAACTACATTGTTTTAAATAAAATAATACAACTAAAAGAATAATCGAAAACGTATTTAAAAACCTATGGTTTAAAAACATTTGAACATTTAGCGATCGGGTAAATGAACACGGGTAAAATACCACAAAATTAGGACAAATTCCCCTCCCTTTTTGGTTGAGAAAAATCTGCCCAAACACCCCCCAAACCCCAATCCCATCCTCATTCTATCTCTTTTCTTCTTCTTTCCCTCATCTCTTTTCTCTCTAACTCACTACCAACAACAACAACAAAAAAATCAACAACAACATCACCACCAACACTTGTATTTTCGGATTCATCACCAACAAGAGCAACAACAAGCATCCATCATCATCATCTTCATCTTCTTCATCTTCAAGACTCACCATCTTCATCCTCAAACCCTAAATCTTTAAATCGTAAGGATTTCTTCACTTTTTCTTATGATTTCTTGTTAAAAACACTTAATATGCCATGTATTAGTGTTATATCAACTTATTATGCCCAAAAATCCCTTGAAAAACACTTTAAGAGTCAAAATCCACACAAAAATCGCGAACAGTTGTTCTGCGGATCGAGATTGATTTTCGCGAGTCGAAATTTGGACTTGCGGGTCGACTTGACTTGCGGATCGACTTGACTTGCGGGTCGACTTGACTTGCGGATCCACTTGCGAGTTGACTTTTTGACTGCGAGTTGACTTTTTGAAAAAAATGCATTTTTGACCCTAAACGATCAATTTTGTCACATTCGGACATATATACATATATATATAATTATATATATATATGTGTGTGTGTGTACTTTCGGATAAAATAACGGAAAATTTAAGGATATTTTCACGCTAATCATTAAACATCTCCAAGAATCAACCCTTTATGATATAACTCGCACATGAAACACATATACTGTGGGAAGTATACAACACGAAATATATAATAATAATACTTTAAATTATTATTACGAAAACTCACCAACGAGCCGTACATGTTTTTCAAAACATAAAATGTATAAACAAACATGTGGACATAACTTGGTTGTACAAACACTAGCATGGATGGTTAAACTTAGACCTCCACATACTTATTAAATTTCATACGTTTAGGACGTTAGTGACTTACCCGGACTACGCTTTGCTAGCACTCGCACTACTACTTAACTCAACAGGTGACTTCACAGCCCCTACTTTTACTGTTTAACTGATTTTGAACAGGGGTGGAAAACATAGTCAACTGCTTTATTAATTGCCATAATTGCTTTTACTACATGATTGTATACTTGTTACTCGAACGATTAGAGTACTTTGAATTGTTTAACGATTGTGCGAACTAATGTTTATGAAATAACATTTTCATACCGTAAACTAAAACAAACTTGGTAAACTAATTGGTAAACTGTTTTGTTTGAACGGGAGAACGACCCGTGCGTATTTAGCCGGAGAACGACCGGTACTTTTTATGAAAACGCTGGAGAACGAACAGCAACGTATTTTAGTGCCAGAGAACGACTGGCCAAGTGGACGGAAGAACGACCCGTGCGTATTTGGATGGGAGAACGACCCATGCGTTTTGACCGGAGAACGACCGGTACTGTGTTTCGCTGGAGAACGACCAGCAGTATTTATTGCCAGAGAACGACTGGCCGTGTTAGACGGGAGAACGACCCGTGCGTATTTAGACCGGAGAACGACCGGTACTATTTTGTAAACGCCGGAGAACGACCAGCAACGTATTGCAAACTGTATTTTGGGTAACATCCCACGCGAATTGTATTTTGGATAACATTCCACAAAACAATTATTTGACTATTATGGCAATAACTATTTGTGAACGTATTGGTTTTAACAACTGTGCTTACAAACTTTATTTAACTATTGCAAACATAAAACCTGTGAATTCACTCAACCTCGTTGTTGACATTTTACTATGTTTTTCAGGGAATTAGCAGCACACGTAAGGACCGCCTGCACATACGGATTCTAGGCGACCCACGATGAAACTAGGATGCCAACTTTTGACAACTGGATTTCTTTTATATAACTAATCTGTTTTAGTCATATTTATGAAATCTGCTTTTGTAAACTTAATAACTTTCACATTTGTACGATTTGAAAAATCGTAAACTTTGTAACTATTACATTTGGCATCTTAATATATTTGTTCTGTTGTAATCATATGCTCTGATACGTATGCATGTACTGTATATTGTGGCACTCCCCATACTTAACTAAATGCTTCCGCTAATCCAAATCGACGAATTTGAGGGTGTTACACATATTGTAGATTTGTAGAACATGTGGCTGATTTTCTAAGCCATATTGTGTCAGACTAGATCCTTATCTTGAAAAAGGACCTTATCTCAGACAATGGTCTTTTCTAAGACAATAGCCATATTGCTAATTTAAGAGTCTTATAGTTGATTTAAGATCCTTATCGATGATTTTATAAGCCATGTTGCAGATTTGCCTTATGTTAGATATACAATTGTCTCTTTCAGACAGGTAAGGTGTCAAATGTGACACATTTAACAGCATATGAATCCGATCCATCCTGTTACCCATTTAATCCACCCGTTACCTGTTTGATCCGACCCACAACCCATGATGCAGTACCCTTCACCTTATTCTAAGTTACACATGGATGTAATATGAAGTGGTTTAACTTCATTATATTAAATGACTAATTATTAAGTTTAATGATTGGTTTAATGCAATAAGTTATGATTTGCTGAATATAATCAGCATGACCTCAACCATTTTAAAGAACTACCGAAAAAACCAAGTACAAAAGAAACACACATAAAACACTTATCTTTGTGACTGCAATTTTCAGGCAAGTGAAAACTTCGACCGTACATAGCTTAGACCGTTGCACCCTATAAAACAAACTCGTAACTATTTTAAGAGAATTGTGCTCAACGCAAGCTCCGGCCAACCTCTTTGTAATTGTCGTTTACATTGTGTAGGTGATGAAACATGTTTAAGAAAACCGATTTCAACACGGGACTATACTTATCGTTAGTTGATATCCTCGATTCAACTCGTAACTGTACGTTTTCTTTCCATTTTATTGATTATATTTGCATTAGAATTATCTTCTGATTTAGAATTTGTGTCGTATTAAATTCGTTATAATAATAAAATTATATTTGGGGTTATGATCATACGTTCCTACATTATATTCAACAAGCCACTTGTTTAATGCCTTATTCAACTTGACTTATGTTCAAACATTGCGTTTGATTCACGGAATTGATTGATATTCAATCGAATTGGAACTAAAATTCAGTTCCTATGCTTGTTTAGTTCAGTATTTGATAACATTAGGATCTTTAAAATCCATTTGGCTAAAGGAATTGGTATTTTGCTGAAGAGTTTATAATGGTTTAGGGTCATGATATTTCCACATGCCACTTTAATACCTACACAGGCAATTTTTGTGTTTAGACTATTATACCCCCAAAGCACTTTACCTAATACTCTGTATACTTTATTCTTCGATAGTCAAAACTCCGGCATACCAAAACCAAAAAAACCTTCATGTCTTCTTTCTTCGATTCCACTTCCAGTACCTTCATGGGTCAAGCCTATTGTTTGCTTACTCAACTACTGTGCAATTTATGCATAATATATATGTTTGACGACTTCTTCTTTTTTTGGCAAATTAGTGATTACCTTTTCATTCATACAAGAGTAACTCGCATGACAACAATTACATGACTCATAAAATTTACTTTCTTATTCATTCTTGCAATTTTGAGTTGGGAATTGGGTGTTGTAAACACCACAATTTGTAACAAAACCACCACCGTCAACAAGTTCTTAAGATAAATCCTTAAAAATTGCACCATAAATTAGCCTACTTCCACATGACTCTAGCTACATCCTAAACCGCTACAGAAATTTAAAACTATTACGTGAAGACATCCGGTAGAAGATCCCGATTACCCACTAAGTCTTCCTTCTCTTTCCTTTCACCAAATCAATTAAGTCCCTGTTGAGAAGACACCTTCGAGAATTACAATAATACACCAAGAGATACTATATAAATAAATAGATATTCACGGCGATGGAAGGGGTTCGAAATAAGTGCCGGTGGATGCGAGGACGGGTAGGGATGCAGGAAGCAGTTAGTGTTTCAGTGTACGGGTTTCAAAGTAAAATTGGGGGAAAATAAATGAGGGGTATAATAGTCTACAAATAATAGTTACCTGTGTAGCTGTTAAAGTTGCCTGTGGAAAAATCACAAATAATACTCAAAGTTTTACTCTTATTTTTTTTCGTTTTGACCATTCAAATTTTTTTTCTTTAATAATTTAATCTTTGAAGTTTACATTGACTTATTGGTTTAACCCTACAAAGTTTTAAATCATTAAATTCTTGAAGGTTTGATGATTAAACTTCAAAAAGTTATAAGGGCAAATTATTATAAAAAATAAACTTTATGGATTAAACAATAAGTTTTTTTGAAGTATGATCAAGAAGGAACCACCAAAAGTTTGAAACTTGGAAGATTAAATCATGAGAGAAAAAAATTGAGTGGGTTAAAAAAATGAAAATTTAAGGATTAAACCATTATTAACTCTTTGACGAGCTTCAATTTTTTGAAAAACATTATGTGAACCAAATGCAGTTTGATGTGTAAAAAAACAAATTATAAAATAAACTAATAAATACTGACACTGAACTATTACACAACTAAGTTAAGTGTACCCTATCGTGTATAGTATAGCAACAGTAAGTACTGGTTCGTTCCACAGAGACTATGTAATCGAGAACTATATTTAAAAATGTAATTAACTTAGTACTAAAAAAAATTGGGTTTTTGTGTGACCGAATTGTCACTTTGCTTAACAACTAAATTAATGAAATTAGGCAGGTGGACTCAGGAAGAGTCAGATTGATTTATTTAACTTTTTCAAATTCTAGAAACGACACTTGCTTGGATTGATTCACTAATGACTTCGGGGTATTCAATTAGAACAAATTAATAATAACTCATGTTCATCTAAATTAGATTAGGTTTGACATTCGCCGTCACCTAAACTTTAATTTCAATTCATCAAAATACAATTTAATATATGAAAGACATTCGCCACATTCATCAACTTACAAGTTTAGGTTTAATCATCTAACTTATAACTTATTTGCGTCCGCAATCAAAGTTCAATCATTTATAGATAAACAATTGATAACAAACATACAAATGACAAACATTCGCTATAATCACTTATTTGTTTACCACATAATTTAGATTCAATAATCAAACCCTAACTCATAAGAATTTCGATTAAACGTAATTTGATTAAACATGAACATCAAAAGTAAATACCCCTAATCATTAGTTATTTCATCCAAACAAATGTTTATAAACTTAGCTACTCATAATTATGAAGGATATATCAAAAAGAACAATTGGAATCGAAACAAACATAATTATATATAATAAAAATGTAGAACGAGCGATTACAATGATTAATTGATGATCCGTAATAGCCAAATGATTAGAACGAGCAATCAATCTTCAACAATTAATAAAAGTTTCAAAAGTTGAGAGGTATTTCGTATCTAGGGTTTTCTGAATTTGAAGTTATGTTTTAAATGAAAGAAAAACGTATTTTAAAACTTCCAAACTGCTGAAAAACTACCCACAAACGCGATCCAGATTTCATGAACGCGATCCTGAAGTTTCTAAAATATAAAGACCAACGCGATCCAGCATCGTTTTAATAGGATCGCGTTCTTCAGTGGAAAACATTCTTTTCACGAATTGCACATGCGAACGTGATCCCGAAGGCCCACCCAGATCGCGTTTCTCTTTGGAAATTCTTTTGAAGTGAAATTACACTATGCAACGCGATCCTGACTTGTGTTCTAGATCGCGTTCCTCAGTTGAAATTCTGCCTCCAGCAACAACTTTAAGTTTTCAGCTCCAACACTCAACCAACTTGTCACCAACCTTCAGATCTTCAACTATTTTTCCTGAGAATCGAATTCTAACCAATTAAGTACCGAAAGTTCTAAAAGTTCACTGAAAATAAACCTAAAAACAATGATATCACGTTAGATATATATGTACAAAATGAACGATATCAAACATCCCCACACTTAAGCTTTGCTTGTCCTCAAGCAAATCATTTTTCTACCAGATTTAAACCATTACATCCCTCTTGCATTTTCAGAAATAGAGATCAAGTTTTTCAAAATAAACTAGCAACAATCACCTAAGCAATTATGCTAGTAACATATATAATTATCAAAACTTGAGATGATGATTTGCCAAGCCCGAAATGCACGACCTAGCACCTCACAAAAGGATAAGTGTTTAATCACTCACTCTCAACCTATAAACTACAAGGTAAGGGAATGAATAATATAACACTCAATTAAGCCAAGTCATGATGCACTGTTACCATAGGCTTAAGGATCAAATCTCCACCGTCTTGGCGTGAGCACCAAGTGAAATCTCAGAAAAGGTATTCTAATCATGTTGTGTACAAAGTAAGGATGAGGACGGAAAGGGTAGGCTAGACACAAGCAATTGGTGTAAAGTAGTAGTCAAAACCCATGAAAAGGTAGAGGAAATGTTGCCTAATCGTTTTTTTAATGTGACAGTAATAAGAACAAGGATTCTCATGCTAAATCATATAGAATTGATCTTCCTTTACTAATATTCAGCCATTATCAACTCATAATTCTCAATGATTTACATTTCTAATCAGATTAATTGCATTCTATGACTTTCTATGAACCCTGTGTAGCGAACTTTCGGACCAACCATCCTAGATCGGAAAATGACCTTCAGTGGCTAGGTGTAGAACACCCCTCGGGAACTACTTGTTCAGGAATTCAAAGGCCATTTAGTTGACTACAATTAACCAATCCTTAACTTTAAGCTTTAACATTTAACTTCCATAACTTTTATTGCTTTCAACTTTAACATTCAGCGCTTTCAATTGATTACAATTTCAGATTATAGAATTTAACATTAGAATCCCTATTACAACGATTTAAGTCACATTTTACGCAAAAATCCATTAAAAATTCAAATTAGACAACATTTTGGAAAATAAATGATTTGGAAATTGACTACACAAAAATAGGCTATATGATGTAGTGATCATGAATGTATGTGGAATACGGGTTTCTTAGCACTAAAAGTGAGTACTAACAACCTGGGTGGACTGGATATAAATGGGTATAACAGAAAATAAGATCCTAAACAGTTAAGATTCCTTGGCCGATTATTGAGATTAGTATTAATCAAGTAAATGATCCATACGGTCCCGATAATTGGCTAGAAAGTCAAAATTGCTAGGATTAAGCTCCAATCCTAAGAATACCTCCTCATCATACGATCTCACCTATATCACATCTTTGTGATCTCACAACGGCCTCGAAATGCATCACTAGGGCAAGTTCTAGAACAAATTACAATCACCGGCACACTCATAGCAATAACAATGTAAACACTAAAAATAAGTGTTTTTCTCAATAAGGCTCTAAATATCTCACAATTTAATAGTGGAGCTACAAGTATGCTAGTCATGCAATTCACCTAATGAGGTTGCTCATATGACACATCGCTAAAAATTTTATGCAAAAGGGACGATTAATTACTGTTACTAGATTTTTCATGAAGCAAATTTCAAAGTAATTAATCTTATGAGGACAAACACATTCCTAGCAAACTATCATTCCCACCCCTTTATCAGAATTTGCTAAGACCTATTAAGTGACCAAAAGTCCGTTAATAGAATTCATAAAGTTCAATTGAGCACTCCAACAGACTTTGACAAACCCAACAAAAGGCAAGAAACAACAATTTGCTAGAAATTAAGTTCAAGCACATTGACCTCCCCACACTTAAGTTGTGCATTGCCCTCAATGCAACAAATTCAAAATATGCAAGAAACACAAATGCGGGAAGTAAAAGGGAACGAGTACTTCCTCGGAGATGTTGAAGAAAAATGATGAAAATGCCATGTGTGTGATGTCGCTGAACTTACTGCCAATATATGCAATTGATATCATTCCAACAGGCATTCTATCAAAACAACCAAAAAACTTGGCATAACTTATAATTCAACTAGGTAGGATGAGGTGGCAATTGTACATATCGTACCCAAAATGCCACTCATGAAGAAGTTTATACCATAACTCTAGATACCCAAGTACAAAGTCTAAAACACACATAAAAATGAAAAATAGTTCAAAACATAAATAAAATTTTCAAACATCACATAACAAAATCCAATGGAAATTAATCCACGAATAGCCAATGCCCGGATGAACCATGTTGAGAATGCTCTTGCACCTCTCCTCGTTGGTGCCTTGCAAGTGCCTCGAGCGCAGCTTGATGATCATAGTCAGGAACAGGATTTACAGCGCCAGGTTGACCCCACCTTGGGAATTGCTGATAAGGAGTGGAGTTAAGGTCATCATCAGGTGAAAAGATACGCTGAGTGTTATGCCTTTGCCAATCATTAAAATATCGCTGCACTCCCCACTCATATCTTGATTCCTCTCGAAAATTCTCTTGCTGCAGCTGCATATTATCAAACCGATTAACAAAACCTTGAAACCAAGCAGGTGCATCCGGGTGTTGTGAACTCGCGCCCTTGGGCGAAACATCCTCATCCAATTCTTCATCAACGTTATCCTCGACTCTCTATTGCTGTAAATTTGGTTGTGATGAGGTACCCTCTCGTAGACTTTTCTTTGCCGGTCTCCAAGGGATGAACTTTTTCTTCTCCTGCGAAACAGCTCGAGCAGCTGAGAACATCTCAATGGACAAAGGTTGTGAATTATCCTCCACTAGAGTATAAGGGTTCTTCTTAGCCTTCAACCTTACATCCAGGTGCTTAGCAATCAATGTGACATAATGTCCTCCAGCAATCTTGGAAGCATCCTTTCGTCCTTTCCCATGCGCCATCAGAAATTCCGCCACACAATATGGAATAGAAACCCTCTTTCGCTCTTTAATCCGGGTTAGATACCACATATCCTGAGCGGTAACCTTTTCCGTGTTCTTACCGCGACATGCGATTGAATGAGCAATGATTTTTTGGATTAAACGGTGGTCTTGGAGGTTGCTCGACGCGTTATTCCCTGATGAGTCGTATGGAGTTGTGCTCAACGTCCGCCACATAGCTTCCAATGGTATTTCATATTCATCCAACCATTCACCTTGAAAACTGTAATCGGCAAAATAGGAAGCATTGATCACCTCATCGTCATATATATTCAAACACACTGCCATATCCATCAAGCTCATTTCCCTATCTTGACCCCCCAATCGAAAACTCAGCAAGGGATCATCCACTATTTTTATTCTATGCATCTCTACTGTCGAAAAGAACTCTAGACATAGCTCTGCATAAATCGGCTCCTTAATGGCAAATAATCTCTCCCAATCCGTCACGAGATAGGTGTTACCATCCCATCTACTTTTAATCGACTGAGTGAGAGTGTTCCTTAGGGACCTAGCTAGTCCCGCTTCTTATAACGGATGCCAATTGATTATTCTCGGATGCACAATATCTTTATCTTGAAGTCTGATCAAGTTTTCGTTATACACATTGAATTTCCACCCGCAATTCTGTTTTGTGAATTGTAAATTTGGGTGTATTCTTTCCGGCACAAGAAGATATGCTAGCGAGAAACCTGGTGCCTTTCTGGATCCTCTAGAACTAGACTCAGGTGCTTTCCCTTTCCCTCGAGCTCTCTGAAACATTAAACAAACCACAAAACATACGTTTCCAAGAATGTTAGCGTTAGCATAAATAACAATTTTTCATCAATCACAAAATGAGCAATCGAATTCCTAACACTAACCATTCAAAATCTCCGTCACCTATTCGCCAATCAACAGTTTCACATCATAAACAATTAAGCATGGCATATCCAACTCACCCAAACAAATGCACTTCACTAATATAACATGCAACTAATATCAAACCATATTTGAACACGAAAATGCATGACATAATGTTCAAACAAGTCGTACAATCAAGTAGGCATGTTAGATCATTCAAAATTCCATCATTTCAAACAATTCATCATGTTTCATCTCTTATATCAAACATACACTTGAAACTTGTATAATAATCACACAATTATAACAAGTATGCACTACAATCAAGAGTCAATGAAAACAAAGTCAAACGTTGACCCAGAAAGTCAACTTCATCTTCTTCCCAAAACATCATGAACCCTAACTTGCAACTACTCAAAAAGTGAAATTAATCAATAAATGAGTGTTCTTACACATAGAAACAAAGGATTTCATGAAATCAAACATCAAATACCATCAACAATCCTCCCAATTCAGGTTATCCAATAACTAGCATTAACCCTAATTTATGATTCATCACATTCAAGCAATGCAAGCACAAAATCATGGAATACACAAATTAGAAGCATCAATTAAGCATAAATATGAGGAAGAAAAAAAACAAGTAATCACAACATCCCCACACTTATTTAATATTAAACCCGAATTGGTGGTGAAACCCCAAAATGTAGCAATTAAACACAACAATGGGTGTTGATAATACCTTAAGCAAGTTAGCCATGAAAGAATTAAAGAAGAATTAGAAGAAATCTTGCAACTTTTGATGATGAAATCGATTTTAAGAATTAGGGTTATGGGTGGTTGTGATGATGCAGCAACAAGAGAAAAAGGTGTGTGTTTTATTTTTACCCGACCTAATGTTTTTAACCCTAGGATTCGGCCAAAAAGCTACAAACGCGATCCCGTAATATGTGGCTGGATCGCATTGATCAGTTAAAATTGCCCAGCTCAACAAATACACTACGTAACGCGATCCCGAGAGGTCATAGCCGAATCGCGTTTATTTTTGGCAAAATGTTCTGTTACCGATTTTCACTTGGGAACGCGATCCCAAATCAAGTCCTGGATCGCTTTCTACGTTCAAAACATTCTGTGACCAAAATCAACAGGAGAACGCGATCCTGCCTCATGGTCTGGATCGCGTTGTTACGTTTGAAACTTTCTGTAACCAAAAACAACTACAGAACGCGATCCTGAACCCAACTCCGGATCGCGTTTCTTAGAGGAAAATTTGATTTTCAATTTTTTTTTTAAAAAAAACAAAAAATAACTTTCTAAGAATTAAAATTTTAGAAAGGATCAATTAATCACACTTGAATTAAATTCTCAAATTAAACACAAGTCCCCGGTAGCGGTGCTAAAAACTTGATGTGTAAAAAAAAACAAGTTATAAATTAAACTAATAAATACTGACACTGAACTATTACACAACTAAGGTAAGTGTACCCTATCGTGTATATTATAGCAACAGTAAGTACTGGTTCGTTCCACAAAGACTATGTAATCGAGAACTAAAATTAACAATGTAATTAACTTAGTACAGAAAAGACTTGGGTTTTTGTGTGACCGAATTGTCACTTTGCTTAACAACTAAATTAATGAAATTAGGCAGGTGGACTCAGGAAGAGTCAGATTGATTTATTTAACTTTTTCGAATTCTAGAAACGACACTTGCTTGGATTGATTCACTAATGACTTTGGGGTATTCAATTAGAACCAATTAATAATAACTCATGTTCATCTAAATTAGATTAGGTTTGACATTCGCCGTCACCTAAACTCTAATTTCAATTCATCAAAATACAATTTAATATATGAAAGACATTCGTCACATTCATCAACTTACAAGTTTAGGTTTAATCATCTAACTTATAACTTATTTGCGTCCGCAATCAAAGTTCAATCATTTATAGACAAACAATTGATAACAAACATACAAATGACAAACATTCGCTATAATCACTTATTTGTTTACCACATAATTTAGATTCAATAATCAAACCCTAACTCATAAGAATTTCGATTAAACGTAATTTGATTAAACATGAACATCAAAAGTAAATACCCCTAATCATTAGTTATTTCATCCAAACAAGTGTTTATAAACTTAGCTACTCATAATTAGGAAGGATATATCAAAAAGAACAATTGGAATCGAAACAAACATAATTATATATAATAAAAATGTAGAACGAGCGATTACAATGATTAATTGATGATCCGTAATAGCCAAATGATTAGAACGGGCAATCAATCTTCAACAATTAATAAAAGCTTCAAAAGTTGAGAGGAATTTCGTATCTAGGGTTTTCTGAATTTGAAGTTATGTTTTAAATGAAAGAAAAACGTATTTTAAAACTTCCAAACTGCTGAAAAACCGCCCACAAACGCGATCCAGATTTCATGAACGCGATCCTGAAGTTTCTAAAATATAAAGGCCAACGCGATCCAGCATCGTTTTAATAGGATCGCGTTCTTCAGTGGAAAACATTCTGTTCACGAATTGCACATGCGAACGCGATCCCGAAGGCCCACCCGGATCGCATTTCTCTTTGGAAACTCTTCTGAAGTGAAATTACACTATGCAACGCGATCTTGACTTGTGTTCTAGATCGCGTTCCTCAGTTGAAATCCTGCCTCCAGCAACAACTTTAACTTTTCAGCTCCAACACTCAACCAACTTGTCACCAACCTTTACATCTTCAACTAATTTTCCTGAGAATCGAATTCTAACCATTTAAGTACCGAAAGTTCTAAAAGTTCACTGAAAATAAACTTAAAAACAATGATATTGCGTTAGATATATATCTACAAAATGAGCGATATCATAGTGTTTAGAGTTTGACCTCGTTATTATGATATCAATAGCCAGCTAGTGTAATATCTACGAAAAATGTGACGAGAAAATTTTTGAATGAAATACAAAAATGAATGTAATAACTAATAAAGTACTCCGTAGTTCCTTAAGCTTGAAGAATATTCGATGGAAACGGCTACCTAACATTTGACAAGCTTATCAAACTTTGTCACTATCTATATATATAAGATCTTTTGTCTAAATTATAATTTGCAAAATACTTGGATAGAGTCGACATTATAAGTATTCGATGCCACATCTATCAACACTAAACATCGATATTATGGCAAAAAGATCTGAATTCGATGAGGACCCTGAACCCCGCAAGTTTTGAATCGGATTGGGGATGGTTGGGATTGGGTAGTATCATCCCCACTCTACACCGCTCCGATAAATAAATATATATATATATATATATAAAATTATTAATTATATCTATTAATAACTAATATCATCAATATATATATATATATATATTTATAATATTTAATACATTATTTATCTATAAGACTATTGTGTGTTGAAATTTAGAATTTTGACTCGTTCAAAACAAAGGCTTAGTTATTATTTATTTGTAATATACTTGTATAATCCTTTATTTTTTTAGTATACTTGTATCATCAACGACGTCAATTATTATATGTTGTCTTGATCATGTTATTATTTGTTTTTGAAACGAGGATCCCAATTAGTGTATGTTTAGGTAATGCTTTAAGAAAAATCAACAAGTCGTCAGAATTTTGGGTATTATTAATAGAGAACGGGTGTTGAGTTACGATTTTAAGAGCTCACGTTCTCAACAAGTTACCCCGATAAAACTCCGTTAGGTATTGGGGTAAGCCATTCCCCAGATGGACGGCCTAGATAATACCCCGCTAGAGTTTGGGGTGAAGTTGGGGATTGCTTAGAATAATGGGGTTGGGATTGGAGCTGACACCCCCGCACCAAATCCACCTCATTGTCATTTCTAATATTTACTTACCATAAATTGAAGCTTGATCACTGAACATATCGAGTTCGACACTGTTTTTACATTTTTATGATGAGAATATCGATAATATTGAAAATCTGAGTGAGTGAAGAACGCTGCTTTTCGTTTTTAAAAATTCAATTAATTTAAAATTGAAAGATAAAACAATAACACAATATATTAATTAAAGCCAAAAAACATTAGTTAATACAAAAATAGCCCATTGTAATGGGCGTGAAAAAAAACACTAAACACATTTTAATAGGTTTGACAAAAAACCCGGTGAAAAAAAAGCTCAATATATTGTTGTCTTCTTCTCACAGCAAACACACACTCAAACATCTAACGTTTGGGGTTGCAATTCGGTATTGGGTCAAGTTGACCAGTATCGAGTTGGCGGGTCAAAAATAGTCGACCCAAATTGAACATGATTTTCTAATTGGGTTGAGTATTTCAATCCAACCTAACACGATCAAGGTTACCCATTTTATTAATGAGATCAAAATATTTTCGGGCCATTTTTAATTAACATGTCAATTTCGGATCAAAGATGTCACGTGAGTCAATCTCTCGATTTATAATTCGTCAATAATAAGCATAAAAGTGTTTATAACATACCAAAGAAATCATATTACCTAGTATGTTCATAAAAAAACCCAACATAAAGAAAAAGTAGGTTGGCGGATTTCGGATTGTCGGGTTGATGAGTCAAAAAATCTCAACCCAACCTACTAGTTTTTGAGTCGGTTTCAGCTCGTTTTATAAATTGTCAGCCCTATCAAACGCGTACAACAAAAATAATGGCATTTTTTTCCTTTTAATATTTTCTAGCTTGTTGCAAAAAAAGAGAAAACAAAAAACATAATAATACAAACATGGTCTGCATTCAATTGCTGAATGGGAAAAACGAGGTGAACGACGGTGAGATTGCAGAAGCGGAGTGGCGAAACAGGTTGGATCGGAGTTATCTATGCTTAACGTTATTGAGAACCTTTTGACTCCTACTGCTCAATCACTTACAATTGTAAAAAAGGATTGATATTTGATATGATTAATAAAGGGGATAAAAGACAGTTATAAATATGCTTAAACATTTGACCGAAATATACGGCAAAATATGGTGAAGTTGGAGTTGAAAAACAAATCAGATAATGTTCATATTATGCTTGAGACCTGTCCCAACGCTAAGCGTCGGTTTCCGTCGGTTGAAACCGACGGAACCGACACCGATGGCACGACGCCGTCGGTTCGGCCCGTCGGTTTCTTCCGTCGGAATTCCGACGAGGTGTTTGGGTGTGGAAGTGGGGCCGGTGGGTCCGTGAGCGAAATAAAAAAAAATTTTAAACAATTTTTTTTTTTTTTAAAAGTTAGCCGTTAGGCTTTTAAAAAAATAAAATTAAATTAAAAAATCCCAACGGTCAAGAGGAGCGTTTTTTTTAATTTTTTTTCTTCATTTTTTCACTATAAATACACACCCTTAATTCATCAAAAAATCACACCTCAACTTCACAATTCTCTCTAAACCTCAAATTTGTATATTTTCACATTTTATAAAATGTCATCTTCCGATTCCGATATCGAGGACGTGATCGCAGTAAATGCTTGTGCCGATCCGATGCAAGCTCTCGCATTGCTCGATGCGATAAGCTCCGGTTCATCCGACGAAGACGAAGTTTATGTTCCGATACCACGAGCACCCCGATGATACTTTCCTAGAGATCGTGCAAACGCGTCGGAACGTTTGTATCGAGACTATTTTGCCGAGAATCCAACCTTTCCGGCGGATGTTTTTCGTCGTCGTTATCAGATGAGCAAAGGATTGTTTCTCCGTATTTGCCAAGGTATACTATCATACTCCACTGTTCCGGTACCTCCATACTTTTCTTACTTCATTCAAAGACCCGATGCTACCGGGTTACTTGGTTTTAATGTGTGGCAAAAATGAACGTCCGCCATACGGCAATTGGCATACGGTTGTGCCGCCGATGCGTTTGATGAATATTTACATATGGGTGAGCAAACTTCATATGATTGTTTGGATAACTTCTGTAAGCGTGTTTTTCATTTATACTCTACGGAATATTTACGAAAACCGACTTTGGCGGACGTGCAACGATTGCACGAGAGACATGCTCAGGTGCATGGTTTTCCTGGGATGCTTGGTAGCATCGATTGTATGCATTGGCCATGGAAAAACTGCCCAGTGGCATGGCAAGGTCAGTACACTCGAGGTGATCACGGGCATCCAACGATCATGCTCGAAGTGGTTGCCTCTTATGATACTTGAATTTGGCACGCTTTCTTTGGTCCCGCCGGTTCGAGCAACGACATCAATGTGCTCAATCAATCGGATCTGTTCAACGGCTTACTTCAAGATACTGCTCCCCAAGTAAACTTCACAATTGCCTGGGAAGAATTCACTCGAGGTTATTATCTAGGAGATGGCATTTATCCAGAATGGGCCACTATTGTGAAATCGTTTAAGCATCCCCTATCGGAACAGGAGAAACGCTTCAAGAGATATCAAGAATCTGCAAGAAAGGATGTGGAGCGAGCTTTCGGTCATCTTCAAGGTCGTTGACAAATAATCAAGAACCCGTCAAGACCGTATAGCACCAACCGGATATCAAGAATCATGTATGCTTGTGTTATTCTGCACAATATGATAACGGAGGATAACGGACGAAATATGTGTGATCTGGAGGAGCAATATCCGGATGTCCAACCGAGATGCTCGTGGCGAGAAAGAGTGGAGACTCATTTGCGTATGGACAAAGAGTTGCGCGATCGAGTAGTTCATCACCGACTTCGAAATGCTTTGATCGAGCACATTGCACAACTCCCTCCGAACTACCGTAGACGTTAATTGTTATAATCGTTTAATTAAAATAGTTGTCTTTCGTTTATTAGTGTAACTTTTTTTAATTATTGTATTTTATTTTAAGTATTGTAATGTTTAATTTTTAAGTATTGTAATGTTTATTTTAATGATATGTGTTTTTATTTTAATTATTGTGTATTAATTAATTAAATTTATTGGTGTGGGTCCCTGAAAAATGAAACTGACGGAAACTGACGGATGACTGTTGGGAGGGGCCTGTCAGTTTCTGTCAGTTGGGTGAAAAAGCTGACGTAGCGCTGATGTGGCGCGTCGATTTCTGTCACTTTCCGTCACCATTGGAAGAGGTCTAAATAATAGACTTATACTTTTAGTGTTATCTAGACTACTCCTAATCCTCCTTTTTTCACTTAGCTTCTTCAGTTTTGTCTCCACACTATCACATCAACAATTTTACAACTGATGAAAGATTGATTAAACACTTCCAACAATTTCTTCATCATTTAGGAATTACATTTAATTACCAATATACTTACATTAATTAAACAAAAAATAAAAAATATTAAATCAGTTTTTCACTTAGCCCCATCTGTAAACAGTTCCCAGACAGCTTGTTGTTCATGGGCGGGGGTGTCAGAGGTGCACCTGCCTTATGCTCCCCCCGGAAGTTCGGCAAGGAAATCGGCCAGAACTTGCCCCTTAACCGCGCTCCGCGGACAAAAAGTGATTTCATGTTCTCCAAGCTCAATGGCCCATTTGGCCAGCCGACCAGATATTTCTGGCTTCGAAAGTATTTGCTTGATAGGTTGATCCGTCAGGACGGTAATTGGATGGCCTTGGAAATACCGGCGCAGGCGCCGTGCTGAGTGGACTAGTGCTAGCACTAGTTTCTCGATTGGTGAATAGTTCAGCTCTCCCGACTGCAGTGCGCGACTGACAAAGTACACGGGCATTTGTGTCCTGTCGCGCAAAGCTATGAGGACGGAGCTGACAGCGTTTTTTGACGCTGCTAAGTACAAGGTGAGTGTCTCACCAGGGATAGGAGCTGTGAGTGTTAGAAGCTCTCTTAGAAATGCTTTCATGTCTTGGAATGCCTGCTCTGCCTCGGGGGTCTAGAAGAAATCTTTCTTGTTGATGCAGCCTTTTAGTGTGTCGAAGAACGGAAGTGACCGCTCAGCTGCTTTGGACAGGAAGCGCTAAGGCCGCCAACTTTCCGTTCAGGCTTTGAACATCTTTTTTGTTCCGCGGGGATACCATGTCCGCGATGGCTTGTATTTTCTTTGGGTTAGCCTTTATTCCCCTTGGGGTCATTATGTGACCCAGAAACTTCCCTTCTTCCATGTCGAAAGAGCATTTAGCAAGATTAAGCTTCATATTTATCTTCCGCAATGAGGCGAAAGTTTCCAAGATGTCCGTGAGCAACTGTGATTCGACATTGCTTTTAATGACTATATCATCTACGTACGCCTCCAGATTGCGTCCGATCTGAGATTTGAAGGCGGCGTCCACGACACGCTGATAAGTTGCTCCGGCATTTTTGAGACCGAATGGCATTTTGGTGTAACAGAAGATGCCCTGGTCCGTGTGAAATGCGGTTTTTTCCTCGTCGTCTTCAGCCATTAGGATCTAGTGGTACCCCTTGTAGGCGTCCAGGAAACATTTGAACCGGAACCCGGACAAAGACTCGACCTTCCAGTCGATCTCGGGGAGCGGGTAATTGTCCTTGGGGCACGCCTTGTTGATATCTTTAAAATCAACGCACATCCGCCATGAGCCATCAGATTTTTTGACGAGCACTGGGTTTGCTACCCATGTCTGATACTGGACTTCACGCATGATACCAGCGTGAACAAGCTTGCTGAACTCTTCGCTAGTGAATCGACTCCGGTCCGGGGCCATGCCCCTCTTCTTCTGCCTGACCGGAGTGATATTGGTGTTGACATTCAACCTATGTTCAGCAATTGACCGCGGTACTTGTGACACCCGTCAAATTAGGACTAGTAGTTAGTGCCTAATCAAGTTTTAATACATGTAATTAGTTCTATGTTAGGCTAATTAATGTATCAACATATATATTGATTAGTATATATATATACAAGTATGCGATTTGATTAAATCGTACGAGTTTCAAATCGAATGCAATTCGATTCAATTAATACGGACGTTGGTGAAAATTTTATTAAATAATATAATATTATTTAATAACGCAATTATATCCAAAATATTATTTAAATAATATTTCAATTCAAATTCGTATCGTACAAACAAGGACTACACGATTAGATTATTAAACGCGCAAACAAATCGAAACAAGTTAAAGTTATACCTTATAACGCAACCATTAAGTATTTGGTAAAATACTTCATCAAAATATTGGGTAATTATTCGTATTTAAAACGTGTATTTAAACGTATAAAATAAACATTTAACGTTTAAACGAACGGGAGAACGAACACCGCACGGAGCGCGATTGCGGGGACTGAAAAAGGTGAGGCTTTCACCTACACCCCACCTCTTTCCCTCTTTCTTTCATTTTCATTTCAACAAAAAATACACACACCACAAAAACACTCTCAAACCCAAAAACTCCCATCAATTTTCGGATTTGTAAACCAACCAACAAAAGTTGTATTTTCGGAATTACCATCAAGCAAGGAACAAGATTTACAAAAGCATCATCATCATTTTCGGCCTCCTCTAGCTTCGATTTGAAATTGTAAGAAATTCTCTAAATAATTAGATCTACTCATTTTGGTGTATTATTTCGGTGTTATAATGTTTACACAACTTAGTATTGTCCAAATGTACGAAGAAAACATAATTTTGCAGCCTAAAAATGAGCTAGATTTGTGATTTGGGTCGGAAAAACGCGACAGGCGCTGTTTCTGGGCTGGTGTTCATCTTTGCGACACAAGCCTTGTGTCGCAAGGTTGTGTCGCATAAAACCATTGACGTCGCATTTTATGTCGCATCAACCCTTGTGTCGTAGATTTTGCGACACAACGATTATGTCGCACTTTGTGTCGTATACCCTATACGACACAACCCTTATGTCGCTATTAATTTAGCACCGAAAGCTTATGCGACACAACCCTTGTGTCGCAAAGCTCTTGTGTCGCATATCTGACCTTGTGTCGCATGAAACAGAACCAAGAAAACACAGATTTTACTAAGTGTCGAGACCTAAAATTTTATCAACCGATTTCACCCAAATTCAAGTCCAGGTGTGTTTTTCACCAAAGCTCGACCCCAGCCAGGGGCTCTGCCCCTTGGACCCCGCCAGGGGCTACCGCCCCTTGGACCCCGCTACCAGGGGCGCTGCCCCCGGACCCCCGTCATTAACGGGCTTCGCCCTCACCCTAGGGTCACGAGTAACAGTGTTACATCTAAACTTTCACACAAAGAGTTAAATTTGTATAACATCAAACACGAATGTGACATGACTCCTAAAACACATTGGAATTTATTTTTTTAGTATAATGCTTCAAAATCATCAAAATAATGATATGGGATTATCATTACAAACAAATCACCTACGGGCCGTACACGTTTTCAAAACACAAGTCAAACAACCAAATCGTAGTAATTTGGATAATTCAATTAACCAAATCGTAGTAATTTGGACATTCTAAGTTGAACAAACAACTACAAGGGCAGTCTTTCGAGATGCCTACTCATGTTATAACCATTGTGTGTCTTGGACACCCTCAGGTTACAAGTCTTCGGACATCAATCTACCGCTAACCAATTCAAGTTTATTAATTTAAACACTCAAGGCTCAGGTGAGTCTCATGGCCCCTATTTTACTGCTTTTCAATCAGGGGTGTGATTACATTGCTCATTTTATTTACATGTTGAACGCAAGTACAAATCAATCAAATACTACATGAGTTGTTTTCACTAATCAATTTAAAGCCCTCCATAACATAGTTTGGTAATACATCTGTAGCGTGAATGTTAGTATATGATATCATATAGGATTGACAATCCTCGTCCGGGTTAGCACGCACTAACTGGTCAAACGGACGTATTAGCATTTGGGAAGACGAGTGTAGATTAGGCACTCGTAGGAGGCAACTCAGTTGGGTTTCCTTAATTGGACCTGACACTCAAGTTAAGCTCAGACTATGTGCTCATGGCTGTATAACTTTTATTTTTCTTAATTGCATTTTAAATTCAATTATATTATAAAATCTTGCGGTTCATACAAATATGTGTTGACATACAAACCTGTGAGCTCACCAGCGTTTAGCTGACCCATTTTAGCATGTATCACAGGTGACCAGCAGTAGGTTTGACTGCTTAATCAAGATCCATTAGCTCGAGTCAGCATGCAAACAATCAGAGATTTCGCTGCATTATTACATTTTGTATAGTTTAATTATGTACTT
Source organism: Pseudognaphalium luteoalbum (assembly GCA_963422505.1). NCBI lineage: Eukaryota > Viridiplantae > Streptophyta > Magnoliopsida > Asterales > Asteraceae > Pseudognaphalium > Pseudognaphalium luteoalbum. The sequence continues at coordinate 39,920,491 of OY730195.1, read as the reverse complement.
AAATCTCTCAATTTCAAAAGGAGCTAATGTAAACGATACTTTGATGTAAACTTTTATTTTATCAATTTAAATGTAAAACGACGCATGTAGTGGTCGTTCATTATATCTTTGTGCTTGTGTATATTGATTAGTCGCGCCCCGACCCGATTCGCTTCCGCAACCCGAATTCGGGGGTGCGACAGTACTCCGGTCATTTCAGAGTCTTGCCATGCAAAAACGTCTGTGTTGTCGGCCAGAATCTCACATAGTATTAACCGTATTGCCGGGTTTAGGGCCAGACCTACTCGGACTTTTTGTTCTGGAAATTTGGGATTGACAGCTACTAGCTCGTCAGTTGTCATAATGAAGGGTCCAGGGGTAGGCCTTGAGATTTGGGCGCAGATGGGTATGGTTGTACCCGTCGTCTGTAGAGTAGCGACTCCAGCAGGGGTTGGGAATTTCATCAACCCATGAACTGTAGAGGTGATAGCCCCAAACTGGTAGAGAGCGGTGCGGCCTAGAAGAACGTTGAAGCGCGATGGGGCCCGCACCACGACAAATTCCAACTCTGCCGTCCTGCAGTATGGGTAGTTGCCCAAAGTTACATCAAAGGTGAGCCTGCCGATTGGCCACTTGGTATCATTTGCATAGCTAAACAACGGGGACAGCGGTTCTTTTAACTTTTTCTGCACCTGTGATGGCAGCTGCAAGAAGCAGTGCTCATACATAACCTCGACGGCGCTGCCCGTGTCAGTATAAACCCTTGATACTTGGCAGTTCCCTATACGCGCCGTGATAACGACGGGTTCCGGGGGAGACATGCTCCGAAGTGGTGGGAATGAGATTGAGGCGAACTGCCAGTCCTGCAATGTGTCTGCTTTCCGTTTTGAGCTGGTCCGCGCAGACTGGATCATGTGAATGACCGCGTCTGGTGGATCACGATTGTCATCCTTCCGCTGCCAGCCATAGGTCTTTGCACCGTCAGCTTTCCTAAATTTCTTGCCAGACAGCAAATGATTAAGCTTGTCGGCCTGGATGGCTGCTTTGATTTCTTTTCTTAACTGCCCGCAGTCGTCGGTATCGTGCCCGTATTCTTCATGGAAGTCACAGTACTTTCCGTTCTTGGGCACGTCACGGTGTTCCAACGGGGGCGGAGGGTTAAACGCGTTCCGCGCCGCTGTCTAAGTAAGCAAAATTTCTTTTGGAGACTTGGTGAGTGAGGACAGAAGTGAATTTTTGTCATATGGTTGGCGGCGTGCTGATTCACGATGATCACGGCGATTGTCATGCCGTGTGTCTCGACGGAAGTCACGTCGATTATTGTCACACCGGCCAGAGCCGGACCCGCCCTCATGGGCCCGGCCGTGATGTTTTTCATGCTCGGCGCGGTGGGACTCCCGCGCCGGCGCCTTGTGTAAATCGGTGTCTTCACCGGATCTCAGGTAATCCCGAGCCATGGAGACGGCCTCGAAATACACCTTTGGTAGTTTCCTTTTCAATCGGTAGTACAAAGTGGGATACCGATCCTTATCGATGCCGTAGATGAGACAGGCGATCTGCTGACTCGGTGGAAGCTCACTTATCTTTTGACACTCAGTTGTGAAGCGCGTGAGAAAGTCGTTTAACGACTCTCGGCTTGTTTTCTTGATTTCAAACACGTCAAGATGTGTTAGAGTGTGCTGTTTCAGATTGTGATACTGTTGCAAAAACTTAAACCGGAGGTCAGGAAAGCTAGCAATGCTTCCTGCCGGCAATTTTTCGAACCATCCGCGCGCGTTGCTCTGCAAAACTTGTGGGAACATGTGACATGCCACCGCGTCTTCCCAATGTTCGGTTTTTATAGCGCCCTCAAAGCGTTGCAGGAAGTCTTCAGGGTCGGAGTCACCTGTAACACCCCTCAATTTTCATCATTTAAATATAATAAATCTGGAAGCGTTAGTCCAACTTTAAACAATACCAAGTTACATTTCAATTTCAACAAAATTTAAAACATAGTTTATTAACATGGGTGTTACTTCCAAACTGCTAAATAACATTAATTTGTATAAACAAATATCAGAGTAGGCTTGGTCAAACATTCCGTCCCGAACAACTTCTTGACAATCCCGTTATATCAAAATCATAACCTGCAAGAAGTGGGTAATGTGGGGGATTAGCACGAAGCTAAGTGAATAAACTTGTTACTAACAGTTTGACTAAGCTCAACATAATTAATTATCAACAACTAACACATAGACTCAACATCATCAAGAGGATCGGTGGTCCTTGTGGCGCCCTCAGACCGCGGTGGCCCACCAAGCGACACTTACTATCACTGCAGGCCTTTACAGTGATTTACCGATAACTGCTTGCTACCTTTAACCAACATAAGTTCCGCTCACAACACATGTTCACAATTCCTATGATGGTTAACTTGTAGCCTCACAGTCCAACAATTGTTGACCTCCACATCATCAAATGCCCGAAGGCGACTCATCACATATTACACGTGTAATTCATCAATCAATAGTCAATAATCAACAATCACAACAGCAACTATGTTCACTTGTTGTAACCAAATATGTTACAACCAAATCACACTGAGAGTACAAGTCCACTCACCGAATACCTCAGTTGTCCACTCAGTAGTCTTATGTCACTGAGTCTTTCTCCATATCTGAGAGTACAATATAAATAACACAAGTTAGTCACTTGTCTCACAATCTATATAACATCAATCTAATAGATTTTCATCAACAATTTCAAATTACTCAATTATCAAATTTGTTGACTTATCACTTAGTCATGACTAATTACCATGAAAATCACTTTCAACTTCAAATCAAGTAATTTATCACTTACTTATAATCATGTAATATAATTCAATCCAAGATTATAAACAACCATTTTAATATTATTAGTTCACCATTACTTATCAAATTATGATCATAGGATCACGTCACTACATTAATCCACCTCAATTATGATTAATTAACATCATTAAATCATTAACCTCATATATTATTAATTCCCATTATAATCACTAAACTCATCATTAGCTTCAAAAACACATAATCAGTTTATAGCTCAAAATCATATTAATCTTCATCAATAATCAATTATTCAATAATAACAATCAACTTAAACATTGATTCTTCCAAAATCAACTAAACCCATGACTTTCTCATGATCATATACTAACTTCTTCATTTCTAAGTTAGGGTTTAGGTTATAATTCTCATATAAGCATCAAGTAACAATTATACAAGTATTACAAGCTTCTATTTAAGATTACTCATGCTAATTCTATCAAATACCCAAAAACCCAATTTCTAGGGTTTACATTAAATTCAAGAATTAGCAATTACAACATGTTTATAATGATGATGGAATGATTAATCCATGTTATTAAAGCTTAACTAACATCAATTTAATCATTTGAAACCCTAATTTCGGATTTAAAGTTAAGAACATCAAAACCCCCAAAAATCTAGGGTTCATATTTCATAAAATTGAAACTTACAGGATAGAAGGATTAAGAGATGATAATCCATGATCTTCAAGCTTGAATTCGATTTCCAGAGCTCCAATTTAAGTTTGAGAAGTGATAAAGATAAATTGATCTAGGGTTCCATGTATGTATGCGTACGTATGTATGTGTGTATGTAAATATAAACCGACTCAATCATATAACACTTATCCTATAAGTGTTTAATTTTATTCCCCGTACTTATCATTGTCTGGAACTTAAAACTATTTACGGGGAAATACTATTTTATTGAACCGTCAACTATGTTAATTTAAATCAATTAACAATTTAATAGTCACAATAAATTATGTGACTCTTATCCCAATTATATTCAAGTAAACTTAAACAAAATATTTCCTAACACCTTAAATAATAATTTAAAGTCATGAAAATATTATAAACTACTAGACCCGTAAACTGGGTGTTACATCACCAGAATAGGTGCTGATTGTGAGTGGGATGGTGAGCTTTGCTGACAACGGATGTTCTGCAATTTTTGCCAGAAACCTAGCAGTGGTGGTGGAAACCGGCACTGGCTTGCTCACTTTCTCACCTTGTAAGGTGGCATAGAAGTTTGCAATCAATGTGTCCGCTGTGGTCAGACTGAGCTGAGAACGAGCCCGACGGAGCTGCACTTAGGAGCAAATCGGCTAACATTTTGCGACTTGCTGCCCTGTCCATCCGTCCATGATCCTGGGTAGGCGTTGGCACTGCCTGCCGTGGCGGAGACGGCGGTGGCGTTACGATTTGTCGTGGTGGGGACGGAGCCCGTGGTTCAGGGGTTACTACGAAACCCATTTGTGCCAACATACGTTGGGCTTCAGCAGCGGAGATGGACTTAGGGACGGAAGAAGTGTTCGAGCTGTTCTCCGGCGGAGGACGATTGTTCACCAGATTCTCAGCGCCGGAGGTTGAATCATTCTGGATAAATAGTTGCCTTGGGTCAATCCTTGGTGTTACCGTCTGCCCCGTAAATGAAGCATGCGGGGTGTTAGGGTTGACGGTAGGTTGAGGTGACTGATCGGGATTCTGTGGCGGTGGTGGCATATTAGCAGAAGCACCATCGCCATTGTTGTCATTTTGAGAAATAACAACCATCGTGAAAGGTGATTTTCCGGCGCACGGAAAAGAAAAAAGTGGTCGTTTTCTGGTAAGTCAACCGTGGATGGCGCCAAATGTTCAAGCGTAAAAACGCTTGAGTACAAAGATAGTGATGATGTATGAGGAACCAAGCCTATCACGTTCCGATTAACGTGCAAAACTCAGAGTCGAGACTAAGTCAATCGAGGGTGGTGAAAGCTTGATTCTGGTTGAGAGCAATGGTGGATTATTACTCTGCAGATTTATGAGGTGTTGGCCTGAAATGGAAGCAAAACACTAGTATTTATAGCCAAACCCTAATCCGACGTGGAAGGTTTGGTCGTGGGGGAGAGAGACAATTCTCCGCGTCCACTGCTGACGTGGATATTCGGTCGTGGGGGAGCCCGACAATTACTGTGCATGTGTACACGTGGACCAATCGTATGGGCCGACCAGGTTAGTGGCCAAGCCACATCGCCTACCTGGGTATAACGGTCACAGGTTGTCCTTTTATGTCAGAGAATGTCAGCTCTGTGCATGAGGCACGGATCGTTTTGTTGTTTTGCCGTTGTGCCCGTAAACAGAGCATTTATGATGACGAGATTCTTGGTCCGGGACGGATCGTATCCGGCCCCATGAATCTTATTTGGGGTCGAACTCCCCACCGCGGGTAACAAAAGTTGGCCACGGGTGCAATCCGGGCCTGAGCCCTGGGGCGAACCGGACTAAATCACTTGGGCCGTACCCAAGTGGGGTGATGATCATTCATCATTAATAAGCTGGGTCCACCCCAAACTCTAATTCCTTTCATCCGAAAACCGATGTGTGAAACCGAGGAAAGTAAATGAAGAAGTGATGTCATCGATGTCATAAAAGAAGAAGCAAAGTGTTAGAAACCGAAGACATCGATAAGAATGGTCTTAACATAACTCACAATTATATATTATTATGCATTGCCTAGGATTCGTAGGGTTCACAAATATTATCAGGTCAAATGTCTTTTGCTGAGAACATATATAAATAAATATAAATTTTTTGATAAAAAAACTTCAACGTTGACAAATATACAGTTAAATAATTAAAAGTTGAAATTAAATTAAAATTGTAAACAAAAGTGACTTACTTCACATTAAAATATCAAACGTGCCACCGGCCTTTTGGGAACGGCGTAAACACGAAACTGATCCAATCCAAAACGCTGTCGTTTCAACCATCCCTTTTTTCTCCAACGAAGACTTGTTTTTTGTTTGAAAAGACTAAACACGTTCCACGTGCACGACCCCAATTTCCAGGATTCCTTTGAACCACCTCAATGGCTTTTTCGTAATTTACCTCAACTTCATGCCCAACTATTATTATTATTATATAATCTGACTATCTGTATCTATCTATAGATTATATAGATGAGAAATATCAAATACAGACAGCATCATATAAAACCTTCACATTATTTCATATTCTCTGACTTGAGAAACTTTACCATTTCTATCGCCGGTCGCCGGTGACAGTCCTTTTACCGGCTGTTTCTTCGTCCATCCGGTGATCGGAATCCGATCGGATGACGTCAGGTGCGAGATTGCCGACTTGGAAGGAGAGAGAGAATAACAAACGGAGAGAGCGACGTCGACGAGCGATTGCGGCGAAGATATTCGCCGGACTTAGGGTTTACGGAAACTATAAGCTGCCTAAACACTGTGACAATAACGAGGTGTTGAAAGCTTTATGTAATGAAGCTGGTTGGATCGTTGAAGATGACGGAACTACCTATCGCAAGGTATTTAAATTCGTAGTTCATGATCTATTGATCACGCCTTCCTTTTGTTGATAGATTTAATAACTAATCGCGCGTTAGTAACTTGAAATCAGTTATTATAATTTCGTCATTTACATTTTATTATATAGAGAATTTAGATTCGTTTTGGCGGTGCGCACTTTAGCAAAGGAGTTAGATGATCGAATTGTAGCTTCTGTTGATTTGTAGATCAATTTTATTAAGACTTGTTTATAGGCGCAAGTTAGCACTGTAGTTTTTGCAGATGATATTAGGCACACGTTAGCAATCAGACTTCTGTATAGTCCACAAGGCAGGGGAATTATGGTTGAGTCACAGCATCTTAGCTATCTGCGCACGTTAGCAAGCTGAGTTATGACTTAAGTTGAGGTGTATAATGAAAGGTGTAAGTTAGCAGGAAGATGATATTTAAAACTGATCATACTATGTGAACACTGTGAAGGGATCTGGAAACTTGTGGTTATGACCGACAAGGTAACATGGTTACTGAGAATGTGGCGCATGTTAGCACCAAGGAGAATCACGTAGCTCTAATCTGTGTCCACTTTCTCTTAAATAAATTTTGTTTTGTTTTAATTTTGACAGTCTCCCCAAAGTAGACAATAAATAATAGAGGGAATTGTTAATAATGAAGTGAACATTTTCTTCCGTGAGTTACTCTCTCCATTAATAAGGAGAAGCATTGATTACACCCAAGTTTGTACGGTGTGTATGACAGATATTGAAGCATGCCTTGTCATTATCAGAAAACCAGCTTATTGGTAGTACTCAATATTTTTTTTTTTAACAATAGTTGAAGTTTTTTATGTTATAAACTTGGAAATGATCGATATCGATGTATGAATCAAATATAAACGATATGAATGTGTATAGATTGGATATACACTATGAGAGCAAATGTGAGTTTCACCTTGAATATGTCTGTTTTCTTTATTTCATGAATGAGAAACTTACAAGTTACAACATTAACTCTAGCTTATTAGCTTATATACCTAGTTTTTCTAAGTATTGATATCTACAATTAAGGTCCTATTTAATACATGTTTATAATCTATTTATTTGTCCTAACAAAACTTGTACCGGAACTTAAAATGTTGATTTTTTTTTTATTGTGTGTGTGTGTGGAGAATCATGTTTGTATTGATGGGTATGGTGATTTGAGCTTTTGTGAATGTTAAGTTGGACCTACACCTTTTCTATGGAAATGCCATGCAGAAAGCACTATTTCTGCTTCATTTTAATTGCACTACTTGTTTTGATTTTGTCCAGATTGATTAACTATAGGATTTCTACTGTTGCAATGATTGTTTATTTGTTTCCACTTTCATGATTGCTTATCATTTTGTAACTTACTTGTTGATGTTATTTCTGGTGTTTTGAGTTTAGAAACAGGTAAATGTCAAATCCATATCCCCTGTACCAATTGAAACTCATCTTTTTGAAGGTCAACTAGTAATTTTCATACCTGTTACCTTAATTTTCAGCTGAGTTCCTAATAGGAGGAGTACTTGTTTGTATCTTTATAGGGTTGCAAACCTGTTGAAAGAATGGAAACTATGGGTGGATCTGCATCAGCAAGTCCATGTTCATCATACCAACCGAGTCCAAATGCTTCGTCCTACAATTTTAGCCCGGCATCATCATCCATTCCTAGCCCTGTCTCGACCCTTCATGCAGCTAATAATAATCCCGACCCTAATTCTCTTATCCCCTGGCTAAAGAATCTCTCATCTGGTTCTTCATCAAAATTTCCACACCATCTTTACATACCTGGTGGTTCTATAAGTGCCCCAGTCACCCCACCTATAAATTCACCCACTTGTCGGACTCCCAGAATGACCGACGTTGATGATCAAATGAAAAGCCCAGTTTGGCCCGGGCAGCATTATCCTTTTTTACCTTCTTCTACTCCACATAGTCCTGGAATCCAAACACCAACCGGTTCAGGGTGGCTCTCAGGGGTTCAAACCCCTCAAGAAGGACCATCGTCTCCCACATTTAGTCTTGTGGCTTCAAACCATCCATTTGGGTTCAAAGAGGCAATGTCAGGTCGGTTGTGGACCCCATGCCAAAGTGGGACGTGCTCTCCTGCGGTCACTGGTGGAATTGATCAAACAGCTGATGTTCCTATGTCAGATGCCATTTCATCCGAGTTTGCTTTTGGGAGTAACATGAAAGGCTTAGTTAAACCATGGGAAGGAGAAAGGATCCATGAAGAATGTGTTTCCGATGATCTCGAGCTTACCCTTGGAAATCCGAGTACTAGGTATGTTCAAATTGTTTTCTCGTCTATTTCATCGAATACCAAATACTTGCTTCTAGTGAAATATAACATTTTGTTGTTGTTGTTTCTTTGGCAGATAATAACAATGAGGGATTGATTATGATGAATTTGAAGATATTGTGGTTGTTAAATAAGAGTAGATTTAGATACAGAAGTAGTATGAATTGAGACTTATTTTTCTTCATCTTTTTCTTGTGATATCTAGAAGAGAAGAAACATAACATTGGTACATTGATAAATAGTTGTTGAATGCTAGGAGTATTTTTATTTTATTTATTTGTTTAATACGTTGGTCAGACCCAAATTCTGCTATTTGTTTTTGTCTTTTTGATACTATTTTTAGTAGTCTAGAAGAGTTATGTAATGCCTAAAAAGTGTTTTTAACGTACATAAATATATGCATCGATCTTCATTGTGAGTACGTATAAAATTAACTGCTCTTGTATATAAGAAACCATGTATTTTCGTATATTGTGTGTATTTTGGTGACGTGCTATCTGTTATACATGACATCTTTACAAGTTGACAACTTACCAAAATACACATAATGTACAAAAATAAATAGTTTTGTATATATACAATGTCGGTCATTTTTGTTACATACACATAATGAAGGTAAACACGTAGTTATTTACATTAAAAAAACACTTAACTCATATATAATTTGAAGACCGATATATTTGAAAAACATGTTTAATGTTTTTATTTGAAAAAATGATTAGTTTGTGATACATCATTTAATCGTATCCGTATCTTTATAGTGTAATTTTGGTCTATCATGTGTATTCATCCGTTTTTGATGATGTAATGAATTATAAGGTTGATAGATCATCAAATAAGTCATTAGATTCACAAAATGGACCAAAAGCAAGAGTTAAAAATACATGTCTATTTGAATGGCATATTATAACTAGAAAACTAGCAAATTACTAGAAAGTAAAACCACTAAACATGGACAATGTAGAACAACCAAAAAAGACATCTAACCATACACACTAGCGAAACCCCCTAAACACACATCTAAAGACAACCAAAAGGGTATGAAGATACCCAATGAAACTGAGCAACAACATCCTACAGATTAAATTGCACAGCAAAAATCATAAAAATTCCACTTGACGAAACAACTTATTTACAACGCCATTTGCCGAACCAACTTAAGCAACTTGATAATTGATTTGGTAATTATACTTTCCTATTTGACCTTTTTGATCGAGAAGCTTTTACCAATGGAACCTTACGATCATCGACAATGATTTGCTATAAGTCGTTTATGTTATCCGTATGAGATGAGCTTAATTTTGTAAAAGAAGCAAACACATCACGAATCTCTTTGATAGAGAGATTTGGACCAAGCCCACGAGAGTTTGATACACATGATTCGTCGAAATGAAATTGGGTACCTACTATAAAAGCCAAAGTTAAGTGCATTACGACGCAATAATTACTTGGAAACAAATACGAGTATTTGGCAAATAATTAAATTCAAATATATACACATTACTTTCTTACCAAAAGTTGAATAAGCCAAAACAAAAAGGTGACTATGGGTATGGTGAATAAGAAACCAGTGTGAAACTGAATTCATGGTCCAGGGAAATAGTAGTGTTTTTGGACATAATCATATGGGTACAGAAATGATAATGGATAATGGCACGTGGTGTGGATAGTGTAAATGGAGCTTTTCACGTGTCCAAGACTCTTTAGATGGGTCTCATTGTCCCCTGTATCCTGCACCACAATCCACTTCTTTTATTTGGATTTACTTTATTTTTATTCGTTTGTTTTTCTCTTCAAGATTCTGTTTGAAAGTAATAGTTAGTGGTATGAAAGTATAATTACCAAATCAATTATCAAGGGTGTGAAAATCATCATGCCTAAGAAGTATATACCTATATCTTGGAGATATAATGGATCGAATATAGAAGATGTCTGTTTAAGAAAATACGAATTCGGAATGAATTGTCTCAAGAACAAGAAGAAGATATTGTAAATTAATAATTGAACTAAAATCAATATTACACACAAAAAATTCAATTCCAAATATAAGGTGAAAACGATTGTATAAAACATTTGTCAGAACAATTGAGCGCATTAGAGTTTCTTTAAAGTTAATCTACTAGACAATCTACACCGGTGACATTGAGTCGTGGAACGACTGGTTGTCACATAAGCACGATTGATCGTAATCATGACTGACCACGATTGCAATCCGGGCCTTGTTCTTCTTTGTTTGCTCCTAACTTTGAGGTAGGGGTGTTCAATATTTGGTTTAAAACCGTTTAATCCGAAAATCGAAATGAATTAAAATCGAAAAAAAACCGAACCGAATTTGTATTCGGTTTTCGGTTCGGTTTCTATTCGGTTTTAGTTTTTGAATTCGGTTTTCGGTTTGGAAATTTTGAATTCGGTTTAACCGAAAACCGAATTCAAAACCGAATTTTAATAAATAATACATTAAATTATTAATATATGTAGTACATGTGTGATATTTAAATTTCCCAAACACGTATATCTACATTTAAACATTAAATTAACTTCATATTTTTCACTTTCAACTCTAGTGAAACCCTAACACACGAAAAATAACAAGTCGAAACCGATTAATTTAGAAAAAAAAATAAAATAAAAATAAATTTTCGGTTTTAACCGAAACCGAACCGAATTCGAATTCGGTTTTCGATTCGGTTTCAAATTTGAATTCGGTTTTCGGTTCGGGTTTCGGTTTTGCTCACAAAAATTTCAAAACCGAACAACCCGAACCGAGGAACCGAAAACCGAACCGATGAACACCCCTACTTTGAGGTAGTTATGATGAAAGAGTTATGATTTGTACATCACCTAAAATTATCTATACACCAATAACTGTATATTACAGTGTTGTAATGTACAACACCATAAAGCATATTAAGTGGTATATGAATAACTTTTTGTGGTGTCTGGATTGCTCCTTATAATGAAATGCATAGCTTTTCAGAAGTAGAGATGGCAATGGGGTGAGGGGTACCGGGGACCTCAATTCCGATCCCCATCCGTGGATTCTAGTTCAAGTCCCCATCCCCATCCTCATCGGGGAAGATGATTTAAGCCCCATCCCCAACCCGAATGGGGATCGGGGATCTCCAACGGGGAATCAGGGATTTACCCATAATGAATGTGTCTTATAGTTTAGCTCATAATGATCGTATCTTATGTATTTGCCTAATGTATTTGTCCATATTGTATACATAATGAAGAATTAGGATGAGTATATCAGGTAAAATATGATTACTTAATCTTTAAGAAAATCATAATTTTTAATTTTTTATAATACATATATCACATGTTACATACAAAATAAGTATACATATATAATATACCGGGTATGGGTACGGGTCCCCGGTAAATTCCTAATCGGGTGGTTCGGGTACGGGTATGGGAACCCGCATAGTATTCTCATCCCGGCTCCATACCCGGTTTTTAGTTTCGAGGATTCCTCGCCCCCGTCCCTATCCCCGATTAACTCGGGATTCCCCAGTCAAATCGGTTTTGCGTATCGGGTTCCTCACGGGTTTGGGTTTTTTTGCCATCTCTATTCAGAAGGGAAAAAAATGATTGCAATATGTGCCTTACTATTTTCTTTATTTTCAATTGTCTTATGTAACACTTACATTTTATTAAATAAAACTAATAAATAGTTCAAAATAACATTTCCTTTTCATTTATAAAATAAAAACATTACAATATACTTTTTTTTATTAAGTTACAATTCAAAATGTTAAATGTAACAACAAATTTGATGAGTTTTGTATTATAAAATTATTGAGTCAAGCCAAATTTATAGTCGACAAAATAAATAAAGCCACAAGAATAAGCCAATTAAAAAAAAGTGTCGTCACTTTTCTTCTTCTTTCATTCTTCCCATCTTCCTACTTCAATTTTTTTATTATTATTAATCACATCTCACAAAAGCCCAGTCGGATGGTCTTAAAAAATTGTTACTCTATGTTTAGTATTAAATGGGTATGTTTGGCAAAGTAGGGCTATAAGCTGTTAATTGAAGCTGTAAACTGTAGCTGCTAGTTTTAGATAGGAGTGTTCATTAATTGGTTTGAATCGAAAAACTGCTCAATCCAAATAGGTTTGACTTAATTGATTTCAGGTTATTTGGATTTAGTTCGGTTATTTAGTTTTAACCGATATTATAATTGATTTTTGGTTCGGATTTGGTTTAGAAAATTTCAATTTGAGGCCCACCCAAAAACCCGATATAGTAGTAGTATGTTTTTTTTTATATATAATGGATTTAAAAATCCATCACACACTTTTTATCTCATGAAATTTCTTCTTTCTTATTGTGTACATTTTATTAGTAACATGTTTTTATTTATCAACTTATACATCTATTGTTATAGTTCACTTAAAAATTTAAGTTAGTACACATTTTTTATTTTAATCATAGTCAATAACAAAGTAAGACGTACAATGATTATTAAATGAATAAAATGAAAAGTCAATAATTATCTCTTAATGATAAATGTTAGTTTAATAAATATAATTTTGATTTAAATATATTTCCATTTTCCGAAAAGATTTGAGTTATTTTCTTAGTATTTTTCAACCTTCATCGTAAGTTTGGATTTACGGGCCCCAAACCGAATAACCCGATTGTTATTCGGTTGGTTTGAATTGGGTTTGTGTAGTTCCGGTTTGGGTACCGGGTGCTTTTTATTTTCTTCAAAAACCGAACAAACCAAACCGAATAACTCCACTAAATCGAAACCCGACCGTTTGAACACCCCTAATTTTAGATTTATTTATATATAACTGTTTGGTAAAGTAGATGTAACTATAGCTTAAAATTATAAATTGACATAAAAGGACATCAATATAATCAATATAAAAAATAATGTATACATAGTTAAAAATAACATTATACTTTGTAGATCATTAAATCATTGTAATGAAAATGTATTAGATGCATAAGAAAGTTCATTTTCGTTTCTAAAAATAGTCATTCTTCACGTATATTTAACGTTGAAGAAATTGTTAAAAGTAAATGACATGTTCGCAATCATCTATATTACACTCTGTATGTTGTTAGTGTGCTCTCACATAACATAAAAATGGTAATTTGCAGTACACAACATAAGTTTTATAATAATAGTAGTAATAGTTGTATTTTGATCTCAAAGATAAGGAGGAAAATTAGAAGAAAAGGGAAATGAAATAGGAGATAACGTAAATCATCTTCATGCATTCAAACTTCCTACATTTCATGGAGGGTTATTTATATAATTTGACATACAAAAAGCTCCTACAAAATTTTGAACGCTACTATCTCTAGCGTTTTGTTTGAGAGCTTTGCAATTAAATTAAAAGTAAAAAGCTCTTATATCCAAACAAGGTTTTTAATTTAATGAGAGTTTTTATTACAAATTAAAAAATAAAGCTCCTAAAAGTTTCCAAAAGCTACTTACCAAACACACCTATATATAGTTTTGATTTTCATTAGAACCGTAACTCAAAAATTGAATCTCTCTTTCTAACAAAAAATTTAAACCTCCATAGTTTAATAAGGGAAATTAATAAAAGACACTAGTATACAATTTTAACATAAACTAGCGTTAAACTCATGCGATGCACGGTATCATAAATATCAACACATATTAACGCATAAAGTATTGAAAATACACGAATAATGTAACATTCCCTAAATGGGCCTAGTGATAAAAGATCAGCAGAAGACTCGGTGACATTAGACATATGAGTTGTTGGACTGAGACTAACAAGTGAGTGGATCTGGACTCACAATTTGATTTAGTTGTGACAGTTTGGTTACAACAAGTAAACATAGATATGATTGTTAGACTGTTTAATCTGAATTATTAATTATGAATCTACGTGCTATCTGGCCTTCGGGCATCAGTTGCTATTGAGGTCAACATGATAGTTCGGATAGTTGTTATTATGTGTTTAACACAAGGACTTTGTATGTTGTGTGTAGAACCTGTATCTAGTGATAATAATAATTTATTATCGGTCTCTTCTGTATCGGCCATACAGATGGACGGTAAGTGTTTTTTGAGGGCCATTGTGGCAGTAGGGTTCCTCAAGAACCACTGATCCTCATTGATTAAAGTGTGTTTACTATTATTTGATGTAAACTGATAGTTATGCTAAGTTGAATTGTTTGTGACATATTCATTCACTTAGCTTCGTGCTAATCCCACTATGTTACTTTACACAAGGCATGTTTTGGATACAGGGCGGTGTGAAGTATATACTTTGAAGGAATATTTGACCCACTTTAAAACTCTGATATACTTTTGATAATACAAATATGTTGTAATTATATAACACCTAGTTTGTTGTATATGATTATAAACAATTTTATCTAGTTGTGTATGGTATTTTGAAAACCGTATGTACCTATTATATGATGTATATTAAAGAGAATTGTTTTAATTATACGCTTTCGAGTTAAATACATTAAAGAAATGTTTTAAATGTGAGGGATGTTATAAGTTGGTATCAGAGGATGAGTTTGGGTGAATTGAGCTTTGTAAAGTGTTCAATCCTAAATCTTGATTGTGTTAAGTCAAACATTCCTGGGTATGGGATTTAGCATTGTATGTGAATCAGTTAGTAGGTAGGTACTAACGATTAACGAGTTGTGAGATGTTGTTGTGAATATAGATATGGCAGATAACGAGCAACCGACCATTACCCCTAATGATGCCTCTAGGACTGACGTTCCTCCTGAGACTCTTAATGACAGGCATGGGCATACCGGTACATCATTTTCTGTTGGTGAAGAAGTAGATAGATATGAGTGTGTTCTTCAATTAAAGGATGAATTAGAAGCACTCAGGAAGTATAAACAACTGATGGAGATTGGATTATCTCAGCCTCATTCTCAGTCACATCCAGTTACGAGTACTACTACACCCCTGTGACTACAGTTTCATTATCATCATCTAGACCTTCGCGCTATCAGAAATCGGTGTTTCCACCACCATTTCAGCAGCAGTAGAAGATTTGTTCTTTCAAAACCTTTATGTCAAGTAAACTGTCTGAATATTCTGGTAGTAGTAATCCAACTGTTACTCTTAACTGGTTGAGGGATATTGAGAGAAAATTTGAGGTATGTTAGTGTGAAGAGGAACTCAAAGTACCCTATGCAGTCCAAATCTTAAAAGGTCAAGCTATATCCTGGTGGGATTCGACCAGTGCTACTTTAACTCAACAACAAAAGAATTCTATCAGATGGTCAGATTTTTATATTGAAATGTGTAAACATTTTTGTTCTGAATATGATATAGCTCGAATCAGACGAGAGTTTATAGAATTACATTTAACTGGTCAAATATCAATTGCTGATCTCATTAACCAGTTTTCTGAAAAGTTGAGATTCGTGCAGTAGTGGGTTCCGGATGATAGAACAAAAATTAATCATTTTGTTAGAGCTTTACCCTCTCATTATCCTACTACTGTGAGACTGTTAGGTTCCCTTCCTCAGGCTTTCAATCTTGCTCGTTCAGTAGATAGTGATTTGAGAGCTCATGATGATCTAGACAAGGATAAGTCTTTTCAGAAATCTAGGGGTAATTTCTCTGGCAAAAGTAAACAAAGATGGCAGAGTAATAAACAGAACTGGAGGTTTAGTGATAACAGTGGTACCTCTGACAGATCTACTTGGTGTAGTACTTGTAAATCTAAGCATACTGGACCATGTACTGCACAGACAAATAAGTGTATTAAATGTGGTGAACTTGGGAATGAGTTTAAAGATTGTTCCTTTATATCTATGAGTTTTAGTGATAAACTGAATTTGACCCCTACGATGATTACCAAACCTGTTGAGGTAGAAATAGCTAGTGGCAAAATGGTTCCTGTTACCACCTCGGTGACTGGAGCTAGTATAATGATAGAAGGACATACTTTTCCAATTTCGTTTCTGTTAATGCCAATTCCTAGTTTCGATGTGGTCATTGGTATGGATTGGTTAAGTCAAAATAAGGCGAGTATAGAACGCATAAGAAGTTGATAAAATCCTTATTTCTGAAGAGTCATTTGTCGTGGCTCGAGGAGAACTGGAGATCGAATGGGCATATTTTGCTTTAATATCTATGATGAAAGCTAGGAAATACTTGTCTAAAGGTTGTGAGTCTTACCTAGCTTATGTTATTGATGTCAAACTAGAAAATAAATCTATTAATGATGTCCGAGTAGTTTCTGAAAATCCGGAGGTATCTCCCAAAGAATTGCCTGGTTTGCCCCCTATTAGAGAGATTGAATATCAAATAGACCTTATTCCTGGCTCGACACCTGTAGCTAAAGCTCCGTATAGATTAGCTCCCTCTTAAATTCATGAAATGATGAATCAGATTCAGGAATTGTTAGATAAGGGGTTTATTAGACCGAGTTCTTCCCCGTGGGGTGCACCCATTTTGTTTGTTAAAAAGAATGATGGTACTTTCCGAATGTGTATTGATTATCGGGAATTAAATAAGCAAACGGTAAAGAATAAGTATCCTCTACCAAGAATAGATGATTTTGTTTAATCAGTTGCAGGGATCTTCTTATTATTTTAAATTGACTTAAGGTCGGGTTATCACCAGGTTCATGTTCATGAAGAAGATATTCCTAAGACTGCTTTTCGTACCAGGTATGGTCATTATGAATTTCTGGTGATGCCGTTTGGTTTGACAAATGCCCTTGCAGTTTTTATGGATTTGATGATGTCGCACCCCCAGAACACGTGGCAGCGGAAGTAGGAGGTGTCACGGGGGCGCCGACCAAATTAAATATCACAACACAAAGATTAAAGCAAACGACCTCTACATGAGACGTTTGAAAAATACTTACATTACCATAAGTTAAATGTTTACAAAAGCATCTGGAGTTCGCATGATATAAGTAGATTTACATAGTTATAACTACAAAATATAGGAATGCAATTAAATCTCTTGTTTGAAAATATGCAACTCGAGCTATGCTTTCCAAAAGCATCCTACTGTCTTGTTTCCTGTAGGTAGTCCTACCGCGTCTGTAAACCTGAGAATACATACTAAAAGAGTCAACATAAAGTTGGTGAGTCCATAGGTTTAAACAGCTGAAAACATAAGTATGAAACACACGATTTCTTTTGCATTGCACGAATGCGAAAACAGTTGTAAAAAGTATCATGTTATCCTTTGTTAACCTTTGTTATCTTTTGTTATCCTTGTTATCCTTTGTTTTCATTTGTTATCCTTTGCTTTCATTTTTTATCCTTTGCTTTCATTTGTTATCCTTTGCGTCATGAGCTCATAGTTCGAAGCTTAACCCTTGTTGTTGCCTCGGCAAGTGTCTAATCCGGAACACTCGTTTAAACAAATAATACTGCGTCCGTTTGACCAGTTAGAGCAACCTAACCCGGACGGGGGTGTCAATCCCCGATAGATCTATCCAATAATATTCACGCTTCAAAATTAATGAACTACGATGTGCGAGGGCTTTGTTGGATTATGGTCTCACTCATGCGTTATCCTTGTTATCCTTTGTTTCCTTTGTTATCCATTGTTTATAAACAGTTGTATAAAAATAGTTGCACAACAACAGTTGTATAAAGCATGTATAAAGACAGTTGTATAAAAATAGTTGCACAACAACAGTTGTATAAAGCATGTAGAAAGACAGTTGTATAAAACATGTATGTATGTATTCTCCCCCAAAACAATTTAAAACAAGTAAAAAGGGGCTATGAAACTCACCAGAGTGAAGCAGGTAGCAAGCAATATCAAATATTAGCAAGTAGTGGGTGTTCTCGTTCCCGTGTGCAACCTCCTAACGCCCTAAACGTACGAGGTTGTAAGTAGATGTCTCAAAAGACCATCTATAGCGATTGTATAAGTGGGGGTTAATGTCCACTTAAGCCAATCGGGTAGGTGGGGGGTTTATGTCCACCTAAAGCTAGTTCATCAACTAGTATGTCCAAATGAGTTGTTCAAGTTTGTTTATCGAAAACGTGTGCGACCCGTTGGTGAATGTTTGTAATAATAATTCATTAGACATTATTATTAAGTTTGTTTTATTGTATACTTTTCATTAGTACATATCGTGTGTTGCAAACAGATTATTTTAGTTTGTATAAGCCATAAACCGTAGGTCAAAGTTGGTCAACTCGTTGGTCAAGGTTGGTCAAACCTGGTCAAACATGGTCAACCTGGTCAAACCTGGTCAAAGTTTGTCAATCTATGAGTCACTTATAGAGTCACTTATAGAGTCACTTTTAGAGTCACTTATAGAGTTACTTATAGAGTCACTTGTAGAGTCACTTATAGAGTCACTTATAGAGTCACTTATAAAGTCACTTCCAATTTTATATGTGTCAGTTTCTAATTCGGGAAACTTTCTAAGTTTAGTTTTTGGTCCAAGTTCCTAAATAAGTCACTCAAACCCATATTTGTTACCCATTTCCAAAAATAGTAAGTTTTGTCGTTTTTAGAAACCGAGCCGTTTTTGTTGACTTGGTCAAACTTACTCGGTTTGACCCGAAATTTTCACCCAACCCAAATATCAGTTTATAGAGTCCAAATAAAGTGTCGGTTCATGTCGAAGTTTACCGAAAGTGTCGGTTTTTATAAAATTTCCAAAACTTCAAGATTTCACATTTTTGACTTTTGTCGGTTTGTTTCACCATGTGTCTTACATATTTCTGGTCCAAATCAAGTCTCACCAATTTTACCAACTGATCTTCTATGTATCTAGACTCTAACATATGTTTCCTAAGAGTTCTAAGTCCCACTATCATAGAGAAACAAAATAAATGGCCATGCATAGCCCAGATTCTGTTTTCACCCAGACCAGACCCACAAATCGACCAGTAGAGAAAAACGTGTACGTTTCTGGAAAAAGTGTAAAACCAAAAGTTGTAGATCTTTTCAATACGCAAATTTTTTTAAAAAATGCATCTTCTAACTCTTCCTAGAACTCAAGATATGACGTTTTTAGTGTGCTGTGATTTTCTGGACAGATTATGTATCTTTGTGTATAAATTCATAAAAATGTACTTTAAGCTTATATTTGAACATAATCTTGTTAGATGAGCTTTATAACATGTAAATAAACATAAATGAGAGTAGAGATGTGTCCTCACAATGGTAGTTTGAAGAAAGAAGGCTAAGCTGATGATGAGGAACTTGTGAGCTTGAATCTTCTTGAAGAACTTTTGTAAGATGATGGAGAAAAGGGTGGTGGTGCTATGGTAGTAGTGGTGGTTTATTGTGGTGATTAGGGCTGTGTTTTTCTCTGGATTTTTGAGAGAGAATGTGTGAGAGGAAATAGAGAAAATGAGAAGTGAGTTAGAGTGTGGAATGGAGAGGTTGCATAAAATGTGAGTGGAGGGGTTTGAGGTTGTGTAGTCAAAGAAGCAAGAGGGGAGGGGAATGGGCAGCCATGGGGGGAGAGGGGGCCAGCCAAGGGGGCCCCACTCAAGGGTATTTTGATCATTTTCATTCCTAACTTAATTTGTTGCGTTTTACGTTCGTTTACTCGTTCGTTTTGGTGTTAAACGTTTAATACGCGTTTTTAAGTATTAATTTAAGTTTCAATATTTTCACTTGAAGTATTCATTCTAAATACTTGAAAAACATTTATAAAAATGATTCGTCAATTTAGTGATCTCGATTTGCACGTTCGTCGTACGGATTCTAAATCGCGTGACGTTTTATTTGGACATTTTTCGTTATCGTTTAAAGACACGATATATTAATTGATAGTATTACTCTGAATAATATATTTTAGATTCAAAAATGTATTATGACTTTTTTCGATTATCGGGCGCGTTCTGCGCGTTTTCGTTGCGTTTGAGACGTTTTAATCGAGACGTCTAGGTTTTTCGGGTATTATTTTATTAAAATAATAATATATGATAAATAACTTCTAAAAATAGATTCAAGTTATTTATAAAGATGTTTTCACCAACGTCGTATATATACTGTGTCGGACTCCATCCGGTTGTTTAGCACAATTTCACCAAATTGCGTAAGCGTAATATAAATCAATTACGGGGGTGTATATTCACATAAATATACAAATAGTTACAAGTAATTACTAGTATTTAGCCTAATACTAAACTAAACACACGTAATTAGGGTTTCTAGTAGGTTAATAAGTAACCCTAAATCGTTGGGTGTCACAGATGAACCGTGTGTGTCGGTCTTTTCTTGATAAATTTGTTATTGTCTTCATTGATCATATTTTTGTTTATTCGAAATCCGAGTCTGAACATGAAATGCATTTGAGATTATTTCTGGACACTATGAAAAGAGAACACTTATATGCTAAATTTTTGAAATGTGAATTCTGGATTCGAGAAGTACTTATCTGTAATAATGGGTTTAAATTTGATCCGTCTAAAGTTGAGGCTGTAATGAATTGGAAAGCTTCAAAGGCTGGATCAGAGATAAAGAGTTTTCTTGGGTTAGCGGGTTATTACCAGAAGTTTATTAAAGTTTTTCTATAATTGTCGGGCCGTTGACTAAATTAATTTCTAAAGATTGAAAAATTTCAGTGGAATGAGCAATAAGAAACAGCTTTTCAGAATTTGAAATAGTTATTGTGTCAGCCTCCTGTGTTGGCATTACCTGATGGGTCTGATGATTTTGTAGTATATTGTGATGCATCTTACGCTGGTTTTGGTGGTGTTCTAATACAGCGGGATAAAGTTATTGCTTATGCTTCTCGGCAACTTAAACCGCATGAAAGAAATTATCCTACTCATGATCTGGAACTTGCAGCTGTTGTATTTGCATTAAAAATATGGAAGCACTATTTGTATGCCACAAAATGTGTTATCTGTACAGATCACAAGAGTCTTCAGTATATGTTTTCGTAGAAAGAGTTAAATATGCATCAGCGACGATGGTTAGAATTAATCAAAGATTATGATTGTGAAATTAGATCCCCTCTAGGGAACACAAATGTGGTTGTAGACGCTTTGAGTCGTAAAGTAACTTCTGTCATAATTTTATTTTAAGTGATTGGAGGTTTCCTCTGATTTGGTGGGTCAGATAAAAGCTGCACAGTTGGAGGCTTTGATGGATCATAATTTGAAGTCTGAAATTATGTTAAAAAGAAAAGATTTGTTACTGGATGATTCGAGGGGATTGAAGATTTTTCAGTCTCGTGTGTGGGTTCCTTTGATAGGTGGTCTTCGGGATGTTATTTTGAATAAAGCTCACAAGTCCAGAATGTCTGTTCATCCGGGAAGTACAAAGATGTATAATGATTTAAAACCATTGTATTGGTGTCCTACAATGAAGATGGATGTGGCACGGTTTGTAAGTTCTTTTCATATCTATTCCCAAGCCAAAGCTGAACACCAGAAACCATATTGAAACACCCGTCATTATACACAACATCTATTAATATTATAAACATGGAAGCGCGTTCCCAAAACATATTTGCCGAGTTTATATAAACCATACAACTATATATTAAATAAACTAACTGTTTTATCGCTACTTAATTTACAATCCATATTAATTACTTAACCATATTAATCTAAAACTGGTATTATATAAAACTTTTCCAAACATAAATTTATCAAAAGATCAGAGTCAGTGCATCTAGTCAAACATCCCGTCAATTGCCCACGACCCGAACCATCACTAACCAAAATCTAAAAAAAGATAATCAACGAGGGATTAGCTCACGCTAAGTGAATGGAACTGTAACCGACAATTCAACCCACAAGCTACAAGTCTTACAACTAATAAACTGCAACAAGTAAACACATAAGCAAGTATCGTCAAGAGGATCAGAGGTTCCTGGTATACCATCACAGAAACCTACCGATAGCTTGAGTACTACCTTCACTGAC
Source organism: Pseudognaphalium luteoalbum (assembly GCA_963422505.1). Lineage (NCBI taxonomy): Eukaryota > Viridiplantae > Streptophyta > Magnoliopsida > Asterales > Asteraceae > Pseudognaphalium > Pseudognaphalium luteoalbum. The sequence continues at coordinate 39,897,999 of OY730195.1, read as the reverse complement.
ATAAGTACATCCTCAACTATGTGTATCGGAAGACCCAGACAGCTACACTGTAGTACACAAGCCCAACCAACCAACGTTGACCTCTGAATCAACCACATAGTCAACCAATCAAGCAACCAACAATCAACAACCAATAACAAGCTGTGAGTCCCTAATCACTATTATGTTAGTGATTATGAATCATTAACAGTCGGTTAATTGTAGAAGGGGGGGGGGGTTGAATACAATTAAAAACTTTTCTGTTTTAATGTGTTAATTTATTTAGCAAGTTTTTAATCGTGTTTAAATAACAGCAATATGAACACAAATATATATATATAAGTATGATAAGCAGTTCAATTGCTGATGCAATACTAGCTGAAAGATAAATTCTTTTATTGATAAAATTTATCTATTGTTAATTGCGAATAGATTAGCCAAAGCTAATCTAAATCAAACAATACAGCTTTTACAAATGGAGATGAGCAGTAGTGGACAAACACGCTAACTTGCTCACTCGCTGAGATGAACCAATAGTGGACAAACACGCTATTAGTTCACTCGTTGGTGTTGTTCGTATCTTAAACAAACTAGTCACTGACAAACAAGTAACAATACGAACAATCAACGCCAAATGGAGTACAACATACTAAGCTATTTATAGACACTGAAATCCTTAATTTCCGGATCTGGAAGGACACGTGTCGCTGCTTGATTGGTGAGGTAGTTGAGATGTGATACATCATGGTCCGACATTCTGTCTTGGGAAATATCACCTTTTACCTTGAAGCCAATCACTTGCTGCCACGTTAGTTTCTATGATGGACCAAGTCACGAGGAGCACGCGTGGCACCGTAATAGCGTAGAATATGTCAACTCCTTATTAATGCAACATTTAATGCTGCAATTACTGAAGTAATAGAGGCTCTCCTTACTCACTGCGAGCTAACGTGCTCTTGAAGAGTAACTTGAGCTACAGTACTTGAGTGACTTCTTTTATTCAACAGAAGGAATAACTTAAGAAGACTTGGAGACTCTCACTGGTAGATGAGTATCAACGACACACACAGTTGAGTATTTTATCTTGATAGGTTCTTCATCTTCTAGCTGGAGAGATAGGATCAGAGACTAAAACTTTTGCAACAGCAGCTTCAACTACGATCATTTCCAATAAGTCTTTCAGAGAGAGTATCAGTGACTTTACATCAGCGACTAACGAGTTGAGATCAGCGACCAGTGACTCAATAATCTCCCCCTAATTGATTGTGATTGAAGCTCTGTGAAAATTCTTGAGTGACATTTGTTGCAGAGAGGTTTCAGTTGTCTGATAGTTGTTTTGGTCGTTCAGAGACTTACACTTGACAAGGGAATACCAAAAGAAAGCATTAAATATATAAAGGTTTACAAATGCTATCTATTACAAGGTAATCTATACTATATATCTCTCAAGTTTTTCCTCCTCCTTCACAGTTTGAAGTTCAGCTTCAAGCTCATATTTTTCTTGAGAGGGCAGGTATCTGTCTTTTCTTGCCAAGGCTTCATCGAGAATAGCTTTTCTGATCTTTGAGTTCTTTGGAAGTATGCTTGCTGACCTGATTAGGTGAACGAGTTGATTCTGATCAACCTTCTCAAGCTCAGCTTCTCTTTGAAACCTTAGGACACCATTTAATTCCATGTATACCAGACCTTTCTCCCCCTCAATGACCTCATGTCCTTCAACTCTAGGCACACCAACAGGGATAGACAGATTTATCTTTGAAGTATTGGGGAATCGATAGATGCTGCTGGTGTCTGACCTATACCTTGGGCTTGGTGTCTGAACAATTTCTTCACCATATGTGACAATATCTTCTGGTCTGAGAAGTTCCAGTGACACCATTTTCTGAAATAGCCTATCAATTTCTTTTAGGACATCAGCCTTAGCTGCACTTGTAGAGTGGCTGATAGCAAGTCTGATCTCATTCCATTCCTCTCTGTGCAGCTTGCATACTTGATCAAGTAGGATGGCTTGAGTCTCTGAACCTCTTTGAATGAGTAGCTGAGGTTGAGATTGATTCTTAGACTTCTTTAGCTTTACCTTGGTGATAGGTGAAGGGTTTGATCTCCCTGTCATACGGGCAGCAAACCTTTTTCTATCTATCTCATCACATTTTCTATCCACTGATGTTTTGACAGCTCCCCCTTTCTTTTTAGAGCTCTTGCTAGCTGATATTTTCAATTTCTGTTGCTCTAGCTCACTCTCTTCAGCTTCAGCGAGTACCCTAGCAATTGCAGCATCAGACTCTTCTTGATCTTGCTTAAGTTTAAGCAGTCTGGCCCTTTCATTTGCATCTTCAGTGCTTAATTGCAGCAGGTAAGCTCGATCAGCATCAGATTGTTCTTTCAGCAGCCTTTTTCTTTCTTGTTCTTCTCTTAACTCAGCCTCAAAATTTATTTTCAAAATCAATTCCTGCTCCCAGTCCTGTCTAGCTTTATCAGGACAAGGGTTACCTGAGGTTGAGTCAGAGGAAAGGCATGCTGTGGGGGAAGTGTCTGATGTAGTAGTGTTGGAGAGAGTTTCTGTGGAGATTGGTATAATAGTTGCTGGGGTCGGTGTAGTTGTGGTGATTGTTTGGGTGAGGATAGGTTTAGTTGCTATCGGTGAGGGTAAGATTTGGGTAGGTGGTGTAGATGAAGGTTCAGTTACCTCAGATATGATAGTATGTGATTGAGGGTCACTGACCTGTTGTTTCTTAGATGGAGGCATAGATGCAGGAGAAGTGTCACCGGTCCTTTTCCTTTTAATGACAGATGATATGGGTTGCTGATCCTCCATATTGACATCATCTTCATCTTCACTTTCTGAACTTCTACCCTGACCATTATCATCATTATTGTCATCATCATCATCAGCATCATGCATGATGGTATCATCTTCCTCATCATCAGATACATCATCTACAACCTTCCTAATCATCCACTCCCAGCGAGCCAATTCATAGCTCACTGAGGTACCCTCAACCCTAGCATTCTCATCCTCAGCCCATTGCCTTACTAGCCCATTATAGTTCCTGAGCTCTTCAGCACTGAACTCAGGAAAGCGTTCAGAGACATCCACTATATCCATAGCTACATCCATATCTACCCAATGCAGTTCAGCAACTGCAAGGGCTTCCAACTCTGGTTGTTCAGCAATTGGTCGAAGTGCATAAGTGGTGAGCACTATCTCCCTATGAGCTTTGTTTGCAAGCGGATCAGTCATAGCATGAGGCATCTCAGGATCAGAGACTGAGATGTCATCTTCTTCATCACTCTCCCCCTGACTGGTCTGCGCAAACTGGCCCACTGCCCTATCAAACCTATCTGCAGTTTCTGTTCTGAGGGCAACGACCTCAGCTCTTATTGCTCCCGTTTCTTTAGTTATCTGTGGAAGCACCTTAACAATGGCATCAGTGTTGAATAAATAATTGGATACAGATATAGCTAGGTCATTTTGGTCGGTGGTTAGCTGGGCAATGGTTGCGGCATGATTTGTGAAGTTGGTGGTGGAGGTAGAGGTTAGCTCAGCGACTGCATGGTTTATTGCAGCGCTAGCATCAACTACCGTTTGTACCCTCTCACTGACAGATGTGCTCCATGGTTCAATGGAGTTATATACATCAGTGAGAGCAGTAACGCTTTTTGAAAAACAGAGACATTGCCTATAAGTGCCTCACGGTCAGCAGTGAGCAACTTAATTTGGGTTTGGGATGCGGCAATGTACTCCATCAGTAGCTGATCTGATGTAGAGTGGGTAGAGGTGTTTGTTGGAGTAGTTGTTGGAGGTATAGTGGGAGTAGGTGTAGATTGGGCTACATGGTCAGTGGGTGTGGTTTGACCAGCAGCAGTGACTTGGATGTTGTCACTGGAGAAAGAGGTGGGTGAGAGTTCTCTGATGGGAGAGTTAGTGGTGGGTGGAGGAATAGGCAGGGTATCGTCTGAGGTGTCCATTGGCATGATTTCCTCATCATCAGCTTGTGATTTAGCTGATGGTTCATTGGAAATGGAAGTAGCGACCTGTATCTCACCATGGGTCGGTGGTGAGACATTGACAGCCGGTGCAGTGATAGATGAGAGGTGGCCCGGGTCTGTAGCCAGTGGTGTGACATCAGCAATGAGTGTGTTATCACCCACTGATGTCACTAGCTCTTTTTCTAAAATGTCATCTTTTCGGGAGGATGACAAGTGGCTGGGTTGACTCGATCTGAGGGTGTGGGATGCACCCGAATCACTGCTAACAGTGGTTTGAGCCACTGCAGCTGTTTGTAGTTTCCCCTTTTTAGAATCACTGGACTTTCGGGAATCCAGTGAAGCAGGTAAGGTGGAGGGTTTAGCAGTGGTGCCCTCAGCAGCTGATTCACCCCTGGCATCCGTGGATGTCTTCTTTGTGCTATGTCCATGATCCTTTAATGTCAGGGACCTTAATTTGGATTTTTTTTTGGGAGCAGTTGGTGGTTTCTTGATTGGTGGTTGACCAACAGTAGTCACTGGGGGTGTGGTCAGTGACGTGGTCGATGGGGGGCAGCAACGGACATATGTACAGAAGTTACAGGCTGGGGTGCAAGTATCCCCGGATGTTTCATGAAAGTTGGTAAAACCGCAGTCGCTGATTTTGCAAAAATTTGAGATCCTACCAGAGTGGGCTCAAATCCCTGAAACGGTATCCTATCGTAGGCAACAAACTGATCTCTAAAGATCAGTGAGATGAACCTTAGATAGGGTACGTATTTTGCCCTGGTAGGCTCAGCGACTTTGGTGATCAACTCATTAAAGATCACACTTTCATAATCAACTCGTAGAGAGTTTATCAGTGACCAGCTAATCTGGGCTTCCAGGAAGCTGAATTGATCATAGCTCCCTGATTTTGTACCCAAAGATTGAATAAAATTTGTAAAAATGGCATTCCAAACACCATCCATTTTAGTTTTGTGGACCGTAGAGTACTTACGGTTGCCACTGCCATCAACTGAGTATTTACACTCAATCTCAGTAAGATCAACTAAGCCTTGCTTGGCTTCGTCGCTCTCTGGCAGCGACTCGTAAGACTCTGCGATTGGCAGTTGTAAAATGGACCGGATGGTGCTGGCAGTGATGATGATGGGTTGGGTACCATTGTCGATAAAACCCTGGAGTTGGGAAACACCAGCGACAACTTGGTGAGTGCAGGTAAACCAGAACTCACTAAGCCATTCTGGGTTCATTTCCCCAGGAGACAAGGTAAGAGCAGGGAGGATAAAGTGATTTTGTAAAAAGTTTATCGCCTCCGCATACTCCGGTTTAGCACAAGTTACATTTCCCAAATAATTAGATTTGGGAACTGTAACTACCAGTGTCTCACTGACCGCCGAGGCTCGAAGAGCTTTAATCTCTGGGGTCGGTGTGTAACTGTTGTTGAAAATTTTTGAACGTGCCATAAAAAAAATTGAAAGAAGAAGATTTAGGGTTTTTGCAGAAAGAAAATGAAGAAGATGAAGTTTGAAAAACAAGAAAGCGTAAAAATGAAATTGAAAATGACTCACTGCTTATATAGGGTCGCTGAGGTTCAAAAACATGTGGTCAAAAAGCGTATGTACGTGGTCAAAAAGTGGTGGTTGATGGTAGGTGAGTAGGGTGATGATGGTGGTGAGCGGTAGCATTAAATGGTGATGGGAGTGGTACACCGGAAAGGTATACGATGTGTCAAAAAAAGATGCACCTTTTCGGAGTACCATGAGATATTTAATAAAGCATTTTTAAGGAATATAAATCGTTAACTAATAAATACAAAATGTATTAAATGTAATGGAATATATGTCGAAATAAATGCCATATTAAATAAGGAGAATCTTCGCTGATACATTAATTTTATAATTTAATTTCCAATTAAATTATTAAACTAAGAATTCAGAGAGATAAAAATAAGTTATATCTTAAAATAAAATAAATATTATGTCTCATATTTGATTTCGCTGATCAGATTACAACTTAGAATACTAATCTAATCAGCTAGCCAAATTGTGAAGCACAAAACATATTCCATTTATGTGATATAAAGAATTTTCATGTGTATTTACAGAGTATATAATTTATTGATCATAACTATGCTAACTCATTGTTCTTGCTGATCATATCAGTGAGAATAATAGGCCAGCGAGTTAGAACTACAAACTATACATTCTGTAAATACCTTTTATTAAACAATCAGGTTCAATCATTTAAGTTCAACATCCCCAACTCGCTGATGAGAAAAGTGAATCTTTTCTCATCTAAAGGTTTTGTAAAGATGTCAGCGAGTTGGTAGTCAGTTGGAATGAAATGCAGTTCAATGTCACCTTTCATGACGTGGTCCCTGATGAAGTGATATCTGACATCAATGTGCTTTGTCCTCGAGTGCATCACAGGATTATTTGCTATGGCAATAGCACTTTGACTGTCACAATAAATTGGAACATTGCCAAAGTCAAAACCATAGTCAGCGAGCTGATTCCTCATCCACAGAATTTGAGCAGTGCAAGCTCCAGCAGCGACATATTCAGCCTCAGCAGTAGAAGTTGAGACTGAATTTTGTTTCTTGCTTGACCAGCTTACAAGCTTTTCTCTAAGAAACTGACAGCTACCAGAGGTACTGTTTCTGTCCATCTTGCATCCAGCATGACCAGAATCTGAATATCCCTTCAGCGAGAAATCTGAACCAGATGGGTACCAGAGACCAAGATTTGGTGTACCCTTCAGATATCTAAATATTCTTTTGACAGCGAGCAAGTGAGATTCCTTTGGATCAGCTTGATACCTAGCATATAGACATGTAGCAAACATAATGTCCGGTCTACTAGCAGTTAAATACAGTAGTGACCCGATCATTCCTCTGTAAGTAGTGATGTTTACAGATTTACCATCAGGGTCAGCATGTAATTTTACTGCAGATGACATTGGTGTAGCAAGGGATGAGCAGTTAGTGAATTCAAATTTCTTTAATAAATCTTTAACATACTTTCCTTGATTTATAAAAATACCAGTCTTGGTTTGCTTTATTTGCAGACCAAGGAAAAATGTTAGTTCACCCATCATGCTCATTTCATAACTTTTAGTCATGAGGTCAGAGAATTCCTTGCACAAGTCATTGTTAGTAGACCCAAATATAATATCATCAACATAAATTTGGACCAATATGACATCTCTCTTATCTCTTTTGATAAATAGGGTACTGTCAATTTTGCCTCTGACATACCCACATTTAGTTAAGAAAGTAGAGAGAGTGTCATACCAAGCTCTAGGAGCTTGTTTTAGTCCATATAAAGCTTTTTCCAGCTTATAGACATAACCTGGATGCTTGGGATCAGTGAATCCGGGTGGTTGCTTAACATACACTTCCTCCTGCAGCTTTCCATTCAAGAAGGCACTTTTTACATCCATTTGGTATACCTTGAATTTCTTGTGAGCTGCATATGCTAAGAACAACCTGATTGCTTCAAGTCTAGCAACTGGTGCAAAGGTTTCATCGTAGTCAATTCCTTCTTGTTAACAGTAACCTTGTGCAACCAATCTGGCCTTATTCCTTATCACAACACCATCAGCGTCTATCTTGTTCCTGAACACCCATCTAGTTCCAATCACAGATTTCCCAGCTACTTGAGGTACTAACTTCCAGACTTTATTTCTTTCAAACTGAGATAGCTCATCTTGCATGACAACTATTCAGTGATGATCAGTGAGTGCCTCATCAATCTTCTTGGGCTCAATCAGTGACACAAAGCTTACAAACAAACAAAAGTTAGCAGTTGCTGATCTGGTCTGTCCTTGGATTGTGGATCACCAATAATCAATTGATTATTAATATGTTTAGTCCATTTAGTCATTCGCTGAGGTTCAGCAGTGACTTGTTTACCCAGAGATGATCCATCAGACACATCAGCATTTGAAGCATGATTAATGTTTAAGCTTTGATTTAGACAGTGAGTGTTATCATTTTGATGCAGATGGTGAGATGATGATGATGGGATATCAACAGGCAAAGATGAAGTTCCTGAATCATTCTTAGCTAAAGTAGAGCCAGAAATGCCTTCAGGGACATCTTCTTCCCTTTCAGAATCTGATATATGAATCTCATGCTTGTCATCACTGATTGTATTAAAGATAAGATTTTCATAGTCTTTTGGATCAGTGAGTGATTTATCATAAGATTCATCAAAGGTAACATCCATTGATTCTTCAATACATTCCCTTCTTTTATTATAAACTCTGAAAGCTTTTGAAATGATTGAATAACCAACGAATATACCTTCATCAGCTTTGGGATCAAACTTTCCTAAGTGATCTCTTTTGTTTAAGACATAACAAGTACTGCCAAAAACATGAAGAAAACTTATGTCAGGTTTTCTCCCCCTTAGCACCTCATAGGCCGTCTTATCATGTCTTTTGACAATCAGAGACCTATTCTGAGTGTAGCAGGCAGTGTTGACTGCTTCAGCCCAGAAATGGGTCTTAAGACCAGCATCTATGAGCATTGACCTTGCTGATTCAATCAAGGTTCTATTTCTCCTCTCTGCAACACCATTTTGTTGAGGTGTTCTTGGTGCAGAGAAGTTTTGAGAAATACCTTTTGAATCACAAAAACTTGCAAGGTCAATATTTCCAAATTCAGTGCCATTATCACTTCTTAAATGTTTAACTGAACAATCATTTAAGTTTTCCATCTTTTTGATAAAGGATATGATTTCCTGTGTTGCATCACTTTTGGCTTTGAGAAAAAAATACCCAAGTATATCTGGAGTATTCATCTACAATAACCAAACAATACCTTTTACCACCAAAACTGGGAGAACTCACTGGACCAAACAGATCCATATGCATCAGTTGAAAACATTCAGTCACTGAAGATGTTTGTTTGCTTTTGAATGAAGAGCTGTGATGCTTTCCCTTCTCACATGCTGAACATAGCTTGTCTTTGTCATAAGCTAGCTTTGGAAGACCATTGACTAAGTCATTCTTGCTGAGCTTGCTGATGGCCTTGAAGTTCAGGTGAGAGAGACGCTTATGCCATAACCATTTTTCTTCTGAAACGGTTCTGGAATAAAAGCATGTTCTTGATTGTGCTGAGTCCATATTGACTACATATGTATTGCCTTTTCTTTGAGCAGCCAGGACAGCGCTTCCATTCTTGTTGTAAACAACTCCAGCTTCATGATCAAATAGCACTTTTTTTTTGGCATCGCAGAACAAACTAATGCTTAATAAATTATGCTTCATTCCTTCAACATATGCCACCTTCTTAAACATAACATTACCATTGGTCAAGATCCCATACCCTCTGGTCTTACCAATGTTGTTATCACCAAACACTACATCAGGACCTCTTTCATCCTGGTAGTCACTGAGCAAGGACTTACATCCGGTCATATGTCTGGAACAACCACTATCCAGATACCATATTGTCTCTCTGAGAATGCCCTGCATCATACACAAACAATTAGTTCAATTGATGAACCCGTCCTGAGATGGGTTCATGGTGGCCAGGCTTTGGTTCAGGCTTCCACTGGCTTGCATCAATAGTATCTGAATGCTCACTGATTATTTGTGATTTTGAAGATGATGTAGCTGAACATTCAGATACCAAATGCTGACATACTAATGATGGTTGGTTGAATGAAACTTGTGATGATGAACAATCTGATGACACATGCTGTCTACTTCCACATTTGTAGCATTTTTTATTTGTGGATTTAGATTTCTTTGACTTATTGTTCAGACCTGATGAAGACTTAGAAGTTCTCAGGTTTACTACCTCATTTTGCTTCTTTGACTTCAAGTCACTGATGATAAGATCATCAGTGACTGGAGTGTCAGAAGTGAAGTCGCTGATAGATTCTTGATCATCAGCGATAGTTTTGATAAGAGCTGTGCAAGTTGTTGATTCATTAATTTCTAGTTTCTTTAGTTCATCAATACTTGCAGCAATATCATAACTATTAGTAACCAGTGAACTTCTCACAAGGTAATTTGGTTTGGGCTCACTGAAAACTGACATTGGTTCAAAGACAAATTCTGAGAATGTTTCATCAGGATTGAATATTTGATCAACTTTGGTTGCATCAGGGAGAGAAGCAGCAGTTTCATAATATCCTCCCAGAATAGCTTTAACTTGTTTTGGGATTTGATTACTAATGCACTGATTCACTTTTAATGCAGATCTACACCATGACTTCATCACTTCATTGAGTTGTGAAAATTTAGTTTCAAACTTTACTTTTTCTTGAATGCATATTTGATTTGCATGTATTTGTGTATCAAGATCAAGTGTAAGATTTTTTATTTTTAACAAATTTTCTTCTTGAAGTTGAAGTTTAGATGTTAAGTCACTGATCATACATTCTTGTCTTTTCTGAATGTCATGAGCATTTGATAAGTCAACTATCAAAGTCTCAAAGATTAAATCTTTTTCAGTCGCTGATGCAGACTTAAAACAATGTACCTTGTAGAGAGTTTCTGGATCCCAACCAGATGCTGAACATTTCTGAGCTACTTCTTTGATGTCTTTATGGAAAGCAGCATCGTCAGCCATCAGGCAGTAATCCTTGTCTAAACAGATCATATCTTCTTCCTCATCAGATGATGAAGTTGAGTCAGAGTCGCTGACAGATCCTTCTTCAGCAATAAATCCTTTATTCCTTTTCTTTGACTTGGACATTTCCTTCAGCTTCTTGTACTTTATTTTGTACTTGTTGTACTTGTCATTTCTGAAGCTGGATTTTTGATCAGCGAAAGAGTTGACAGCTTTGAACCGGCATTCAGCTGCAAAATGGCCAGGCTTGCCACATTTGTAGCACTCACCTTTTGGTTTAGAATCATCATTTGATGATGCACCAGCAAATCTGTTGAATCTGCTGTTCTTTCTGAAGTTTGCAACCATCATGGCCATATCTCTTTCCAACTTCTCTAGTCCTTCATCATAGCTTGCTTCTGACTGGTCTTCACCGACACTACCTTCTTCTTCTGCAATCAGTGACTTTGAGCTCAACTTGGTGAGCTTTGCTTTCTGCTTTTGATCAACTTCATCAAGCTCAGCTACAAGGGCATTCGAAATCTTTTGTCCTCCTAGTACAGCACGAATGTGCTCACTTTGATCAGCTAGCTTCTCAGATTGTTCCCAATTTAGTAAAATTCCATAAACTTGAGTTAGATTGAGAAAATTATAATCATTTCTTTGTCTTATGCATGTTGCAATGGTTCTCCAAGTTTTCCTAGGTAGTAACTCTAGAAACTTTTCAACAATGAATCTCTGGTCCTTTCCTATATTAGCCTTTTCCATTTTATTAATTAAAGCTTGATATCTAGTGTAGGTAGATGCCAGTGACTCATTGGGTTCCATAGCAAACAACTCATATTGACGAGTTAGATTTACTTCTCTACAGCGAATTATGTCAGGAGTTCCAATATAGATGTTTCTAAGAATATCCCACATATGTTTCGCTGTTGTGCACAATCTAATAGACTCAAACACTTCATCAGGAAGTGCCATGCTTATGTAAATTTTAGCTTGTTTGTCTAGCCTTACCATACACTTATCCTCATCTGACCATTGTTCCTCCCTTTTAGGCATAACCATTTCTGGTATAGCAGGAGTGGTTGCAGTAGCTGCAACTGCAGGAACAATAGTAGTTGGGGTGTATGGACCATCAATAATTATTGTGCAAAGGCGATCATCGACAAGATCTAAGAACATCATCATCCTGGACATCCAGGTTTCAATTCTAGATGGATCAAAAGCTGGTGGTTTAGTAGTGGATCCATTTCCCTTCTGGTACTCAGAATCAACACAACTGTATTTAACCGATTCCATTGCAGATCTGATTTAATTATATTTAAACCAACTCCGCTCTGATACCAATTGTGAGTCCCTAATCACTATTATGTTAGTGATTATGAATCGTTAACAGTCGGTTAATTGTAGAAGGGGGGGGGGTTGAATACAATTAAAAACTTTTCTGTTTTAATGTGTTAATTTATTTAGCAAGTTTTTAATCGTGTTTAAATAACAGCAATATGAACACAAATATATATAAGTATGATAAGCAGTTCAATTGCTGATCCAATACTAGCTGAAAGATAAATTCTTTTATTGATAAAATTTATCTATTGTTGATTGCGGAATAGATTAGCCAAAGCTAATCTAAATCAAACAATACAGCTTTTACAAATGGAGATGAGCAGTAGTGGACAAACACGCTAACTTGCTCACTCGCTGAGATGAACCAATAGTGGACAAACACGCTATTAGTTCACTCGCTAGTGTTGTTCGTATCTTAGACAAACTAGTCACTGACAAACAAGTAACAATACGAACAATCAACGCCAAATGGAATACAACATACTACGCTATTTATAGACACTGAAATCCTTAATTTCCGGATCTGGAAGGACACGTGTCGCTGCTTGATTGGTGAGGTAGTTGAGATGTGATACATCATGGTCCGATATTCTGTCTTGGGAAATATCACCTTTTACCTTGAAGCCAATCACTTGCTGCCACATTAGTTTCTATGATGGACCAAGTCACGAGGAGCACGCGTGGCGCCGTAATAGCGTAGAATATGTCAACTCCTTATTAATGCAACATTTAATGTTGCAGTCACTGAAGTAATAGAGGCTCTCCTTACTCACTGCGAGCTAACGTGCTCTTGAAGAGGCTCTCCTTACTCACTGATAGCTTGAGTACTACCTTCACTGAAAAGTACATCCTCAACTATGTGTATTGGAAGACCCAGACAGCTACACAGTAGTACACAAGCCCAACCAACCAACGTTGACCTCTGAATCAACCACATAGTTAACCAACCAAGCAACCAACAATCAACAACCAATAACAATCAACAACTATAGATCAACTAACCAATATCACAATATAAACCAAACAACAATAACATAATATATCCAAAACTATCCAGGTTTACCCGTTGTAACCGAACCCGTTACAACTGGGTTAAACCGAGAATTACAGTAACCACTCACCGATATCTGAACCTCTGAACTCAGTTGTTTAATGTCACTGAGTTGCTGCCCGCTTATCTGAAAACACAATAATACCAAGCCAGTAATAATCCAACATCAATATTCATAACATATATATAACATATCATCCATCTCATAATCTCACATAACATAACATCATTAAACTAAATTATACCATCTTTATATTTTGTTAAACTCTTATCAACTATTCATACAAATACTACATATAACATATATCATATACCAATACATAAGTTAATTCAAAACAACAAACTGTTCCTGTCCATTCAATAATCGCGTTGCAATCCCCTTGAATCACGTCACGATTACCATCCAAATCGCGTCGCAACATAATGAGGTTGCGCCGCAATCTAGCTACAATCGCGTCGCAATCTAATGAGATTGCGCCGCGACCATGGTCTAAACAGCAGACCTTCAATCTGTTCTTGCACAGCTCCGAACCAACAACCATTTTCACCAAATCTTAAATTCTATATACGAATTTACTCAGTAAATGACCACAAACTTTAACTACAAACATATTATAACATCAAATAAGTAATTCTAACATAAATTTTAAGCATACATCATCATCTATCTACAAATTCACCAAACCCTAACTTTAACATTCAAACTTGAACAACACAAGCTATTATTGTATAATAACTTCATAGAATCATCAATAACAATTTATAATCAGTAGCAAATAATCTTTCTAACAATTTTTATACCTAAATCATAAACTCTATCATTTACAATAAAATCAAGTTTATAATAACTGGACACCAAAATACTTACAAATTAAGTAGTAGCAAGATGATGATAAATCTGATTTCCTTAAACTTGAATCCACACAAGTTAGTTACTAATTTCCTTTGATTTTATTGAAATGATTTAAAGAATTTTGATGAAGGTTTTAAGGATAAATGAGAATATCTTAATTAAGTTAGGTGTATTAAAATGAGTCGGTCATCCACCGCCCCAAAGTTTAATTCAGTGTAATATTTATCCCCTTCTAACTCTATTGTCTGGAACCTGAAAATACCCGTGAGACAAAATATTTTATTTTACCGTCAACTTTATTAATTTAAAACAAGTAACACTTTACTAGTCACAATAAAACCTGAGGCACTTTTACTTGTTTATTTTCAAATAAACCATTTTAAAACATATTAAAATACTATTTAATTCCAGACCTGAAAATTGAGTGTTACAAATCTACCCTCCTTAAAAAGATTTCGTCCCCGAAATCTAATTACACCCAAATAAACTAAACATACTCAAATCTCCTATTGTCATACAACTCTACTCACATTACTATATGTTATAACAAAGTAAACATAGAATATATCTGTTGTGTCATCGTCTAGACCAAGCATTTCTCCCACAGTCATCTGAAATGCTCTACCCGTCGCCAGTGGAATATTCTTCCTTTTATGCCCAACTGACGCCGTTGAACCCGAACCCGAGCTTCCAGGTAAACCCGAACCTTGCCTTACTTTTTCCGGATATTGCCCTGCCTGATGTCCTTCCTTCTGACAATTCCAGCACATAAACTGAGGAAAAGTGCAGTCTCTAATACCATGCCCCAACGATCCACATTTAATACACCTTGATGTCTGAGAAGTACATGGACCCGAATGTCTCGACTTACAATTTTCACACCATGGATTACTACTTATTGAATTATCACTAAACTCAATCCTCCGATTATGTCCCTTATTCCCAGAAGAACTACTTTTGGACTGATGCGAAGCCTTATCCTTAATCAACTTTTCTCCTGCCCGTAAATCACCATCCACCGACCTAGCTAAAGTAAAAGCCTGTGTCAAAGTATTGGCCAACCTCACGGACGTCCGATAATCTGGGGGTAACGTCTTAACAAAATGAGTAATCCTTGTCCACTCGTCCGGAACCCATTGCTGAACAAAACATAACTTCTCTGTAAATTGATTAATAAGCTCATCCATAGTCATTTGCTCAGTCAACTGCAATTCAAAAAACTCCTGCCTAATCCTAATCATATCAACTCCGAACAGAATTGTTTACAAATCTCATTATGAAAATCTTCCTAACGGATACTCGATCTCTGCTCCCGTGTCAGATGTGCAGTTATAGAATCCCACCAATTCATGGCTTGACCTTTCAACAATTGCACTGCATATCCAACCCTTAATTCCTCCTCACACCGACACACTTCAAACTTTCGCTCCGTATCCCTTAACCAATTCAGAGTCACTGTAGGATCATTGCCTCCTTCGAATTCTTTTGGACCACTACCCTTGAATGTCTTAAACGAACACAACTTTTTCTGTTGTTGAGACGAAGGAAACTGATAACCAATATCTCTTTGCTGAGCCAACCTAGCTTGTTGTTCCAAATACAGCTGTTCTATCTTTCTAAGTCTGATCACCTCATCCTCTAACTGCAACTTATAATCATAATCCTCGTTACTATTTCCTTCCTGATTAGAAGTACCATCCTGATTACCATTATGAGTTTCTGGAGGTGGAAGCTCATTTCTGGATACATTGTTGATCGGGTTCTCATTATCTGTCATTCCTGTGCTCAAACAACAGCTTACAACTTTGTTAATCATTAGTATTACCTATACTAACCAATTACCCCCCCCCCCCCCTCAATAGCTAATCCCTCTTACCGGAATGTTTGACTAACGCATAGATTTGGGATTGAACATTTACAAATGCCCAATTCACCCAAACCTATGCTCTGATACCAAATTGAAACACCCGTCATTTTACACAACATATATTAATATTATAAACATGGAAGCGCGTTCCCAAAACATATTTGCCGAGTTTATATAAACCATACAACTATATATTAAACAAACTAACTGTTTTATCGCTACTTAATTTACAATCCATATTAATTACTTAACCATATTAATCTAAAACTGGTGTTATATAAAAATTTTTCAAACATAAATTTATCAAAAGATCAGAGTCAGCGCATCTAGTCAAACATCCCGTCAATTGCCCACGACCCGAACCATTACTAACCAAAATCTGCAAAAAGATAATCAACGAGGGATTAGCTCACGCTAAGTGAATGAAACTATAATCGACAGTTCAACCCACAAGCAACAAGTCTTACAACTAATAAACTGCAACAAGTAAACACATAAGTAAGTATCGTCAAGAGGATCGGAGGTTCCTGGTATACCATCACAGAAACCTACCGATAGCTTGAGTACTACCTTCACTGACATAAGTACATCCTCAACTATGTGTATCGGAAGACCCAGACAGCTACACAGTAGTACACAAGCCCAACCAACCAACGTTGACCTCTGAATCAACCACATAGTCAACCAACCAAGCAACCAACAATCAACAACCAATAACAATCAACAACTATAGATCAACTAACCAATATCTCAATATAAACCAAACATCAATAACATAATATATCCAAAACTATCCAGGTTTACCCGTTGTAACCGAACCCGTTACAACTGGGTTAAACCGAGAATTACAGTAACCATTCACCGATATCTGAACCTCTGAACTCAGTTGTCTAATGTCACTGAGTTGCTGCCCACTTATCTGAAAACACAATAATACCAAGTTAGTAATAATCCAACATCAATATTCATAACATATATATAACATATCATCCATCTCATAATCTCACTTAACATAACATCATTAAACTAATTTATACCATCTTTATATTTTATTAAACTCTTATCAACTATTCATACAAATACTACATATAACATATATCATATACCAATACATAAGTTAATTCAAAACAACAAACTGTTCCCGTCCAGTCAATAATCGCATCCCAATCCCCTTGAATCGCGTCGCGATTACCATCCAAATCACGTCGCATCGTAATGAGGTTGCGCCGCAATCTAGCTACAATCGCGTCGCAATCTAATGAGATTGCGCCGCGACCATGGTCTAAACAGCAGACCTTCAATATGTTCTTGCACAGCTCCGAACCAACAACCATTTTCACCAAATCTTAACTTCTATATACGAATTTACTCAGTAAATGACCACAAACTTTAACTACAAACATATTATAACATCAAATAAGTAATTCTAACATAAATTTCAAGCATACATCATCATCTATCTACAAATTCACCAAACCCTAACTTTAACATTCAAACTTGAACAACACAAGCTATTATTGTATAATAACTTCATAGAATCATCAATAACAACTTATAATCAGTAGCAAACAATCTTTCTAACAATTTTTATACCTAAATCATAAACTCTATCATTTACAATAAAATCAAGTTTATAATAAATGAACACCAAAATACTTACAAATTGAGTAGTAGCAAGATGATGATAAATCTGATTTCCTTAAACTTGAATCCACACAAGTTAGTTACTAATTTCCTTTGATTTTATTGAAATGATTTAAAGAATTTTGATGAAGTTTGTAAGGATAAATGAGAAGATCTTAATTAAGTTAGGTGTATTAAAATGAGTCGGTCATCCACCGCCCCAAAGTTTAATTCAGTGTAATATTTATCCCCTTCTAACTCTATTGTCTGGAACCTGAAAATACCCGTGAGACAAAATATTTTATTTTACCGTCAACTTTATTAATTTAAAACAAGTAACACTTTACTAGTCACAATAAAACCTGAGGCACTTTTACTTGTGTATTTTCAAATAAACCATTTTAAAACATATTAAAATACTATTTAATTCCAGACCCGAAAACTGAGTGTTATACATATGGGTCACTGAAACAGTTGAAAATTAAAGAATGGAAGTGGGAACATTTGACTATGGATTTTGTGACTAAACTTCCACGTACACCCCGAGGAAATGATATGATTTGGGTTACTGTATATAGATTGACGAAAAATGCTCATTTTATGGCTACCAGTGAAAATGCATCTATGAGTAAGCTTGCACAGTTGTAATTTAATGAAATTGTCTCGGGGCATGGTATTCCATCATCAATTGTTTTTGACAGAGATTCTCGGTTTGTATCTCGATTTTGGCAAAGTTTGCAGCATGAGTTGGGCACCCGAGTGAATCTAAGTACTGCATATCATCCTCAGACCGATGGTCAGTCAAAGAGAACGATTCATAAATTTGAAGATATGTTGCGTGCTTGTGTAATTGAGTATGGCGGTTCTTGAGATTCTCATTTACCATTGATCGAGTTTGCTGATATCGCGTAAAAAGTCATATTTTTACTACCGATATCTCTCTCATTCTAGAATAATTCTTGGCATTTTAACCTCAAAAACAATACAAATCAATGATATTATGCCAAGATGGTCAAAACAAGGTTGCACGATAAAAATCAAGCAAAACGGATGAAAGACAAAGATTCCACACACGTTTGAAGATTCAAGGCATCAAAACGAGATTTCAAGACAAAAGTGCCCATCATCAACATCAATCTCATCCAAGATGTTCATTTTCAAATTACGAATCCAACAGAAGAAGAATCAACAAAAACGGATAAAGAATGAAGATTCTACGCCCGCCGGAAGATCCAAATGATTCGTATGCAATATCTAGAGATAGGAGATATATTTTTGGTATATCTTTACATCAAAGTCTTCTTTTTTGAATTACGAATCTAACGCAAAAAGACTCAACACAAACGGACGCATAACGAAGAAGATACGCACGAATTAAGCAACGCAGTGAAAGACGACGGACCGGGGCGGGTGGCAGCCAGCCGCCGCCGGCCTGGTGGTGGGCGGTGCCGCCTCCCCTACCCCCGTCTCTTTTCTGCTTTTCCGTCCTTGCGTGTACCCGATGTGCCACCTTTCACTACTTTTTCGTACCCGGTGCGCCACCTTTCGCTACTTTTTCGTACCCGGTGCACCATCTTTCGCTACTTTTTCGTACCCGGTGCACTACCTTTCACTCTTTTTCTAATGTGAGCCTAGGGATGCTAACGTGAGCCATTTTTCACCTATAAATAGCAGCCTTTAGACCTCATTTAGAGACATCTTGAACATCATCTTTTAGCATCTTCACACCTTTACTTAGATACCTTTCTTTCCTTGTAATTTTAATTCTTCCTAGTTAATTAGGCTAGCTACTTAACTAATCAAGGAATATTTGTACGGAGGTGCTCCGGGATGCATATTTTAGCTACGAGTTATTGTACTTCTTTCCAGGTGTTAATCTATCTTCCATGTTTAATATGTTTTTTCTTTCTTTAATAAATTTAAATATGCATGCTAGAATTGCCATGATTAACTAAATGACTCAATTGTCTGCTATGATAGTCGTTTAGGAAAAGTTTAAATATGTGATTGTAATGTATGTCATGAGATTGCGGATGCTTTATATTATTAATAGATGTAGGAATTGAATCTTTATCGTTTATCTGCCCAACTCATGTTGTGACTAAAACCTTATCCAAAAATGAACGTAGCTAACTCATAGGGTATAGGTCACTTAGTTATACTATGTTAGATTGAATGATTGAGCTCGGCATGGCCGGTGTTCTCTGGACCACACTAGGATCTAAGAGACACGGAACATGGAGTAGAGGTAGATTAAGATTTAATTCAAACAGACGATATTTTTGAGACAACTTTCGGAATATCCTCGACTTAGATAACACATTTGTATACTTAATTTGAACTATTGCCTTGATTGTCTTATTGCATGTTTGACTAAACTACGTAAGAAACAGATACCTATGGTGTTAGTCAAATGGAAACATAGTTTGGGTTAAAACCTTACGTGGGAAACTGAGTCTAATATGCGATTGCGTTACCCTAGTCTGTTCGAGTCTAGCTAGATTTCGGGGACAAAATCTTTTTAAGGAGGGAAGATTTGTAACATCCCCTAAATGAGCCTAGTGATAAAAGATCAGCTGAAGACTCAGTGACATTATACATCTGAGTTGTTGGACTGAGACTAACAGGTGAGTAGATCTGAAACTCACAATTTGATTTAGCTGTGACTGTTTGGTTACAACAAGTAAACGTAGATATGATTGTTAAACTGTTTAGTCTGAATTGTTAATTATGAATCTACGTGTTATCTGGCCTTCGGACATCAGTTGTTATTTAGGTCAACATGATAGTTGAGCAAGTTGTTATTATGTGTTTAACACGGGGACTTTGTACATGTGTTGTGTGTAGAACCTGTGTTAGCTATCGGTCACTTCTGTATTGGCCATACAGATGGATGGTAATTGTTCTTTGAGGGCCACCGCGGCAGTAGGGTTCCTCAAGAACCACCGATCCTCATTGATTAAAGTGTGTTTACTATTATTTGATGTAAACTGATAGTTATGCTAAGTTGAATTATTTGTGACATATTCATCCACTTAGCTTCGTGTTTATCCCACTATGTTACTTTACACAGGGCATGTTTCGGATACAGGGCGGTGTGAAGTACATACTTTGAAGGAATGTTTGACCCGCTTTTAAACTCTGATATACTTTTGATAATACAAATATGTTGTAATTATATAACACCTAGTTTGTTGTATATGGTTATAAACAGTTTTATCTAGTTGTGTATGGTATTTTGAAAACCTTATGTACCTATTATATGATGTATATTAAAGAGAATTGTTTTAATTATATGCTTTCGAGGTAAGTATATTAAAGAAATGTTTTAAATGTGATGGGTGTTATAAATAAACAATTTCGGGACAGTACGTGATTTTAATTTGTGTAGAAAGTATAATAAATGAAATAATTCTGTAGTAACATAAAAAGTTGAATAATATATATAAACTTTTATTAGTTTGTTACATAGAACCACTTTTGAGAGTCTTCACTCTATTACGTTATATGTTATTCGCAATAAGAATATAAATCTAAATGTTAGATAAAATGAAATATTGAACAAAATTAGTATGAACATTATATATTGAAGGATGATGTCCTTAAAATAGCTAAGACTTCTTGTCAAGTATTACTATATTTCGATCTATATATTTTTCGTTTTTATTTTAAATCGTATAGCATAACATTTAACCATGAAAATGTTGAATGTAGAATAAAAAATGTACCCAAGGGGAGCATTCATTATAAATTAATTATGATTACCATTATCAGCGTATAAGTCACCATTTGTTCATTTGTTTGTGTTATTTCATTAAACACTTGTTATACACTTATACATCTTGAAAGATGTTAAAACACCAACAACAAAATTATAAATATTGAACCAATACCAATTACACAAAATTACCATTTAAGTATAAAAATGCTGTAATCTCATCACTAATAATCATGATATAAGAAAAGTATTATATTCTAAACCTAATAATAATAATATTGAAACATCGTCAAACATTGATATACGAAAACATTAAACATCCATTAAATAATTAGTTTGAGTTAAATTGCCGTTTATTCCCTATATGTACAATTAAATGGAGACATAAGTGATAGTAGATCATACATGATGATGAGAATAAACATCATTTCAATTTGATAATTTTCGATGAAACTATAATATATAAAAGAAAGGAATACGTATTATAGATATTTACGATTTTATAAGAAAACATATGAATGTTTGTTTTGCATAATAGCGGTCTCCTATGGCAAGTTAACCGGTTTTAAAGCACTTTGGCTTACGAAGGAAAAAATAAGATAAAGATGATTGAATAGGGAATTATGAGAATAAGTGAAACCGTAGAAGTATTTAATCATGGTTTCATATGAAAAGTCATATTTTAATTAGGGGTGTTCAAACGGTCGGGTTTCGGTTTAGTGGAGTTATTCGGTTTGGTTTGTTCGGTTTTTGAAGAAAATAAAAAGCACCCAGTATTCAAACCGGAACTACACAAACCCAATTCAAACCAACCGAATAACAATCGGGTTAATCGGTTTGGGGCCCGTAAATCCAAACTTACGATGAAGGTTGAAAAATACTAAGAAAATAACTCAAATCTTTTCGAAAAATGGAAATATATTTAAATCAAAATTATATTTATTAAACTAACATTTATCATTAAGAGATAATTATTGACTTTTCATTTTATTCAATTAATAATCATTGTACGTCTTATCTTGTTATTGACTCTGATTAAAATAAAAAATGTGTATTAACTTAAATTTTTAAGTGAACTATAACAATGATGTATAAGTTGATAAATAAAAACATGTTACTAATAAAATGTACACAATAAGAAAGAAGAAATTTCATGAGATAAAAAGTGTGTGATGGATTTTTAAATCCATTATATATAAAAAATATACTACTACTATATCGGGTTTTTGGGTGGGCCCCAAATTGAAATTTTCTAAACCAAATCCGAACCAAAAACCAATTATAATATCGGTTAAAATCAAATAACCGAACTAAATCCAAATAACCTGAAACCAATTAAGCCAAACCTATTTGATTGGGCGGTTTTTCGGTTCAAACCAATTAATGAACACTTCTAATTTTAATGACAGCATAAATACTTTACTTGGTCTATTTAATTTAATATATAATATATAATATATAATAATAATAATAATAATAATAATAATAATAATAATAATTATTATTATTATTATTATTATTATTATTATTATTATTATTATTATTATTATTATTATTATAACAATGAAGATTTTGGCAATTTCTTACATGGCATATTTAGTTTTAAAGAATTCATCTAATGATGCCACATCACGTTCCAACTTATAGAAAATACACATATAAGCTAGGGGATAAGCAATTAGTAAAAAGGTAAGATACGTAGTTATAATTGATTTCGCATCTAAGCTGAATGTCTAAGAATTATATATTCACTTGTCACTTTTTTTAATTATCACCTAATATCAATTACCAAATAACTATGAATAATAAGCAGTTTGAATTTTGTGCAACTAAGTTTAAAAGCTACTACCTTCGTCCCAAAATTATTTAAAAGCTAGTACCAAATAATTATGAATGACACCTCTAATTATCTATTAAATTAAATGAAAACGTATTAAATAACAACAAAAAATACGACCGGACTGGACTAAAGTATAATATTTTTTTCCTTCTTCAATCTTTTCCTAAACCACAACCATCAGAAAACATGTGAATTTTGAAGTGAAAGTTCTTCCAAACATTGGGTCAAATATGTGAAGTTCTTCCAAACATGGAACGTAGGCTTTAAAAAAGAGTAAATTCTATAGATGGTCCCAGTATTTTACACCGATTTACGAAAACGATCCCTATACTTCTTTTTTTCATTTTTTCAGTCCAATAAGTTTACATTTTGCTCAAAAATAGTCTCTCTTCCACCTAAAATGACTAATGTACCCTTCCTTTTGTCATTTTTCGGATAGTCATGATATAAACGGTCAAAGGGTAATTTAGTCATTTTAGGTAGGTGAGGACCATTTTCGAGCAAAATGTAAACTTATTGGACTGAAAAAGTGAAAAAAAAAGTATATGGACCATTTTCGTAAATCGGTGTAAATTATAGGGACCACCTATAAAATTTACTCCTTTAAAAAATGAGGATTATTATTTGAGTAATGTTGCTTTTAGTAAAGATATTAAAATTTTGAATTGACAATTTACAATGTCAATTGTCGTAGCTCGCGTTGTCGTGGTTCATTCACCTAATTTCTATATAAACAAAAAACTCATCAATTTTTTATAACTAACAATACAATTCTATCCATGTAGTTAACATCACAAATTATTTTCTCTAAAAAGGATTAGTCATATAAAATGAAAAATATCAAAATGGAAATAAATAATATAAATAAGGGAAATTAATTATAATGCCTAATTTTTCCAACTTATTTTTCATTTTGCCCTTAAAAAAAAAGTTGCGGATTTGCCCTACCCGATGCGACCTGCGACTCGCTCACCACGACTTGCGACCCGACTTGCGACTCGATCTCTCACCGAGTAAAAGACAACGACTACCGAGAAAAAGACACCCGGGCGCAGGTCGCATGATGCGACCTGCGACCTGCAACCCAATGCGTGCGACCAAAACAAGTTACCGAGTAAAAGACACGAGCCAAGCCTTGCGACCAAGCCTTGCGACCAAGCCTTGCGACCTGCGCCCGGGATTCTCGATTGCGTAGGCATAAAATAGCCACGACCGGCTTATCACTCGTGCACCCGACCACCCGACCACCCAACCACCCGACTACATCACTCATTCAACTATTATCGATACTTTTTGCGACCACCCGACCACCCAACCTGCGACCACCCTAATCCGCGCCAACCACCACCTTACCCACCATGAACCACCACCATTCTTGAACCACCACCTCCGTGAACCACCCCAACCGCCGCCAACCTCCGTGAACCACCACCATTATTCAATGGAAAAAAAATGTGAAGCGAATTTGAAGGTTGATTTGCTCCAAGCATGTCCTCTCAAACGGTACTAACTCGTTTTTACTCGATTTACAACCTTTATTGTTTAAATTTCGTTGCGGCATTTCATCGAACACTTGGTGTGCGTTCTTAATTTAGATATTTAGACAAGTATATTGCTTCTTTTAATTGATTTTAATGTGTTTTGATGTGTTTGGTATGTTAGAATAATGGATAATCTAGTTTATACTCAATATATATTTTTTTCTTTTGAATATTCTTTGAGGCATTTCATCAAACACTTGGCGTGCGTCTTGTTCACTAGTCGTAAATCTTGGTCACTAGTCGCAATTTTGGGGATCACTAGTCGCAATTCTTGATCACTAGTCGTAATTCTTGATCACTAGTCGAAAATGAACTTCACTAGTCGCAATTGTTATCATATGTATATATATTATTATTAGTATATATATATACACATATATATGTATCTATATTATATATATGTATGTATATGTATATATATATATATATGTATATATATGTATATATGTATATGTATGTATACTATCTATCATATACATATATTTATATATATATGTATATATATTTATATTTATATTTATATTTATATGTATATGTATATATGTATATTATATATATATATATAATCATATACATATATATATGTATATGTATGTACATATGTATACATACATATATATATATATATATATATGTATACGTATGTATATATATATGTGTGTGTATGATTATGATTACAAGTATATGTATATATATATGTATATGATCATTATTATAGATAATAGGGCCTAGATATTATTAATTATATGTATATGTGTGTATATACTAGTATACATATATGTATATGATTAAGCGTTAGCCGTTTATGTACATGTATACGTGTTCCTTTTTATATTTGACTAATAGTGATTGGTTGATGATTTTTCAGAAGTTTACTCATGCGAAGTTGACATTGAAGAGCCAGCTGAGTGTCATTAGTGATTTTACGTGTGTTCTGACAACCGAGCAAGAAAAGATATTTCGAGAACATTGTTTAGGTCATTGGTTGGATTTGAAGACAATAGATAATGACCCCGGCTATGTACACCATATGCTTCAATTGCGCTGCAATCGATCTAATCTGGAGCATCCTCGGGAGGAGGCTGATGAGTTGTGGTTTAAGATCACCCCAGAACATTATATACGATTTGGTAGGAGGGAGTTTTGTCTAGTGACTGGACTTCGGTTTGGTCACAACGTTGATATTGCGCATCACATTAGCTCGGATGTTCTTAAGAGGAGCCCTGCATTTAAAGAACGTGTATTTCCGGAGTTAGATAAGGTGAAAGTAAAAAATCTCCAGGAAAAGGTTTGGGATCGAAACACATTCCTAGGGTCGAGTAAACTTAGCGATGAGGATTGTGTTCGATTGTGTATGCTACTTTTGATAAACATGGGTTTTATGGGAAAGCAGCCGACGTATGTTGTCGAGGATTTTTATATGCATCTAGTTGAGGATTTTGGTATGTTTGACAGGTAACATTTAGTCAATTTTGTTATTCGATTACAAAACTTTCAATGTGGCCATTTTTTCACATATAGTAATATATCTGTAACATCCTCGTTTTGGGCCTAGTAGAAATACGGTATTTTTCACTACTTTCTTGTATTTAAATTGTATTTAGAAATAATTTGTATTATTTGGATAATTTAAATTAATAGGTCAAATGATCAAATGATTTATTGTGCTAGATGAATTATTAATTGTTTTAAATTAATTTAGTTGACGGTATAATAAAATGTATTTCTCGCAATTAGCTTTTAGGTTCCAGACAATAGATTTGGAACGGGTAAATGATTACACTGCATGTTAATTGGATTTGATGGAAATGTCGACCATTTTCCATTTCTTCGGTTCTTTCATTCTCTCACACTTTCTCTCAAGAACACATGCACCTAAAGAAAACCATTCTCAATCTGATTTTCATCTTGTTGAAGCTGTGATTTGTGTTACAACTGAATTCACCATCTTCTTCTTCTTCACCTTGTTCATCTAGTTTCTTCCTCTCCATTGTAAGTAATTTTTTTGTGCTCTTGAGCTAAATTGATGAGATTAAGTGGAAAGATTGATGCATGTATAATCCAACATGCTTAAATGAATTGTAGTTACTGAAATCATCATCTTGTTCTTGTCTTGAATGCGAATTTTTAGGTTTGAATGTGTGAAATGGGTTTTGGTTAAATTAGGTTGATTGAGTAATGCATGTGTTGATTTAGGACTTGAATGATTATTGTTCGTTGTTATAACATGTTTGTGGTTGATACTTGTGGTTAATTTTCTGTCAAAATCGTGTTTTACATTGGTATGTAGTGGATTTGGGTTTTAGTGTTCGTGCTGAGCTTTAACAGGTCTGAACCATTGCTGGAAAGCCTGGGAACGCGATCCAGCTCAATTGCCCGGATCGCGTTGCTATGTGTAAAATGGTCACAACACGTTTTGCTCTTACAAACGCGATCCTGACACGACTCACCGGATCGCGTTGGTCAGTTGGTTCTGAGTCCGTATTGAGTTTACTCTTGGGAACGCGATCCTAGCCACTTGCCCGGATCGCGTTGCCAAGTGAAAATTGGTAACAGAATGTTTTGTACTGTGGAACGCGATCCAGCCAATCCTAACCCGGATCGCGTTTGCTAGTTATAATCTGACGAATTTGATAATGTGTGACTTGTGTACTTGTGTTATTTAAATAGTATTGAATGTATCTTATGAGTATTTAAATAACCTTATATGTTTGAATATTATACTATGAATCATAACATGGGGATCTAACTTGGGTTTTGATTATGTTATCAGATAAACCGAAGACTCAATAAGATAAGACCTTTGAGTGGAGACGGTAATCGTCAAGGGTGAGTGGATCTTGGACTCTCAGTCTAAGTTAGTTGTAACAAATGATTGCAACTGGTAAATTGGTTTATTGCATTGATTGCTTTAATATTATACTGCCATGATGGTATTCCTTGAATGATTATTGGTGTCCTTTATACTATGTTGAGTTGTGGACTATTTGAATTTGGTGGGGGTCAACTATGTGTTGGGTTTGTGTACTATTACTTTGGACAACGCAATGGAATTGTACATGTGTTGGACACTGAACTTGCGTTGTATGTAGTATTAGTACCAAACTATCGGTTAAACCACTGTTTGGCCTTCAGTTGGTTATAAGTGTTACTTGGGGAACCACCGCGGCATGAGGGTACCTCAGGGACCACCGATCCTTCTATGTTACATGTTGTAGACATTTTCTAAGCTAATTTAGATTGTTAGTTTTGGATCTATTCACTTAGCTTCGTGCTAATCCCACCTTACTACTTCTTGCAGGGATAGCTTTTGATTGTGGGTAGCCTGAAGTATGGGACGAATGGGATGTTTGACAAACCTACTCTGATTTAGTTATGTTTGGATTAAACATTTTGTATCAGATTTTAATATAACACCTAAGTATGTATTTAGCAAATTATGATAATTTGGTATTAAGGTTGTATGTATTTTGGGATGCACTATGGAAACGTATTACACGCATCCTATGATGTGTATTTTAAATATTCGCTTCCGTGATGATAATAATAAAAAAAATGTCTTGAGAATTTGAGGGGTGTTACAAGTTGGTATCAGAGCATAGGTTTGGGTGAATTGGACAATAGTAAATGTTCAATCCCAAATCTATTGTGTCAGTCAAACATCCAAGGGTGTGGGATTTAGCTATGATAGGATAATTGCTTAGTATGTAGGTACTAACGATTAACGAGTGGTGAGATGTGTTGTAATGCAGGATATGGAAGATAATGAGAACCCGACCGTTACTTTCATCAATGTTCCGGTATCCGATATCTCTCCTCCTGAAACCCAAAATGTTAGTCAAGGACAATCCGGTACTTCCTTCGCAGCCGAGGATATGAGCCAAGAGGATTATATGTTACACTTAGAGGGGGAAAATGTGAGACTTAAAGCTATTGAGCAACAGTTTTTAGAACAACAAGCCCGGTTATCTCAACAGTTTCCTCAGACTTCACCACCAGTTTATAGCACTGTACCACCTACGCTTGTGTCATCTCAGAATCCTTCATCATTACCACACTACCATCAGCAGCCTCATGGACATCGGCCCCATTTGCATCTTCTGGGCCATCGGGATTTCAGTTTCCGGTATTTCCTCCGCCATTTCGCCATAAAGTTTGTTCTTTTAAGACATTTAAATCTAGTGGACCATCAGACTATTATGGAAGTTCAAATCCCTCCGTAAGTTTGGATTGGTTGAGGGATGTAGAAAGGAAATTTGAGGTATGTAGGTGTGAAGAGGAAGTCAAAGTTCCTTATGCGGTTCAACTTCTCAAGGGTCCGGCAATGGGGTGGTGGGATTCCATTACCTCCCATTTGACTCCTCAACAAAGGGCATCTATTGGATGGTCCGATTTTTATAATGAGGTTTGCAAAAAGTATTGCTCAGGATATGATATGACCCGTATTCGACGTGAATTTTTGGATATGAAATTGACGGATAATATGACAATGGACGACCTTATTGCCCAATTCTCTGAAAAGCTGAGGTTTGTGCACCAATGGGTGCCGGATGAGAAGACTAGAATTGATCAATTTGTTGGTACGTTGCCCCATGCTTATCGGACAACTGTTAGACTTGCGGGTACTCTTAACCAAGCTTTTGAGTTAGCCCGTTCTGTGGATGGTGATGTTAGGGCTCAAGGATTAGAGGCGAAAGACATATCCCCAGTGAAATCCAAAGGGGAGTCTTCGAATAGTCCGGGGAAGAAAAAGTGGCATGGTTCTTCTCGTAGTAAAGGACAAGGTTCGAGTAGTGGTGCTATAGCGGATAAATCTAACTGGTGCACTAATTGCAAATCAAAACATACGGGTCCTTGCACTCCACAAACGGTTAGGTGCATCAAATGTGGGCAGTTTGGCCATGATATCAAGGATTGCACTTTCCCTAAGTCCGTGTGTTGGAATTGTCGCAAGGAAGGTCACCGTTCAGGTTTGTGTCCGGAGGCGGGGAGACAGAACACGGGTACGGTCGGAGGTTCTTCATCTTTTGGCCAGAAAAGAAAGAATCCTCCTTTAGCAACGGGAAGAGCTTTCCAAATGACAGCCGATGAAGCTGTCAGGACAGAGGACGTCATCACTGGTACTTTTCTTGTAAATTCTATACCGGCATGTGTCTTATTTGATTCTGGAGCTAATTGTTCATTCATGTCCAAGTCTTTTTGTGATAAATTGAAATTGACTCCCTCTGTTATTACAAATCCTATTGAGGTTGAAGTAGCGGATGGTAAAATGGTTTCGGTTACCACATCGGTGACTGGAGCTAGTATTGTGATTGAAGTCCATAGTTTTCCTATCTCTTTTCTTTTGATGCCTATCCTTGGATTTGATGTGGTATTGGGAATGGATTGGTTGAGTCAAAATAAGGCCAACATTGATTGCCATAGAAAGCTAATAAGACTTCCTATCTCGGATGAGTCATATGTCGTGGCTCGGGGTGAGCGGGTAAGTGATAGTATTCCCTTGATTTCTATGATGAAAGCTAGAAAATCTTTAGTTAAGGGGTGTGAATCATATTTAGCCTATGTTGTTAACGCTAAATTAGAAAAGAAAAAGTTCACAGACGTCCGAGTGGTATCGGAATACTCGGATGTCTTTCCCGATAAATTACCCGGCTTGCCTCCTATTAGAGATGTAGAGTATAGAATTGAA
This sequence comes from Pseudognaphalium luteoalbum, assembly GCA_963422505.1. Taxonomy (NCBI): domain Eukaryota; kingdom Viridiplantae; phylum Streptophyta; class Magnoliopsida; order Asterales; family Asteraceae; genus Pseudognaphalium; species Pseudognaphalium luteoalbum. The sequence continues at coordinate 39,867,957 of OY730195.1, read as the reverse complement.
TTGATTCCAGGTTCTACTCCTATAGCGAAAGCTCCTTATAGATTAGCTCCCTCCGAAATTCGTGAAATGATGAGTCAAATTCAGGAGTTGCTAGATAAAGGTTTTGTTAGACCTAGTTCCTCTCCTTGGGGTGCGCCCGTGTTATTTGTGAAAAAGAAGGATGGCACCTTTCGGATGTGTATTGACTATAGGGAATTGAATAAAAGAACCGTAAAGAATAAGTACCCTTTGCCCCGAATTGATGAACTGTTTGACCAATTACAAGGGTCCTCGTGTTTTTCAAAAGTTGATTTGAGATCGGGTTATCACCAAGTGCGGGTTTGTGAGGAGGATATTCCTATGACAGCTTTTCGCACTAGATACGGTCATTACGAATTTCTTGTTATGCCTTTTGGGTTGACTAATGCTCCGGCAATCTTCATGGATTTGATGAATAGAGTTTGTCGACCTTTTCTTGATAAGTTTGTTATAGTATTCATTGATGATATTTTAGTGTATTCTAAATCTGAGACTGACCATGAGATGCATTTGCGATTGGTTCTTGATACTTTGAGAAAGGAGCAATTGTATGCTAAATTTTCGAAATGTGAGTTTTGGTTACATGAAGTACAGTTTTTGGGTCACATCATTTGTGAGGATGGAGTTAGAGTGGATCCATCTAAAATTGAGGCCGTCATGAATTGGCAAGCGCCTAAATCACCTTCTGAAATTAAGAGTTTTCTTGGATTAGCGGGGTATTATCGGAAGTTCATAAAGGATTTTTCTAAGATTGCGGGTCCTTTAACTAAGTTAACTAGAAAGAATATTAAGTTTCAGTGGACTGAGCAGCAGGAATCGAATTTTCAGATTTTGAAACGGTTGTTGTGTCAGGCTCCGATTTTAGCATTGCCTGACGGATCCGATGATTTTATTGTGTTTTGTGACGCATCTTCTGCAGGTTTGGGTTGTGTTTTAATGCAACGAGACCGTGTTATTGCCTATGCTCCGCGTCAATTGAAACCTCATGAGATTATTTATCCTACCCATGACTTGGAATTAGCGGCAGTGGTTTTCGCTTTGAAAATTTGGAGGCACTACCTATATGGCACGAAATGTGTCATTTGTACGGATCACAAAAGCCTTCAGTATATGTTCACTCAGAAAGAGCTCAATATGAGACAAAGGCGATGGTTAGAACTGATCAAGGACTATGATTGTGAGATTCGTTACCACCCGGGTAAGGCCAATGTTGTGGCAGATGCGTTAAGTCGGAAAGGAAAATCAGAAAAGGTTTGTTTTATGCGGTTGGAGGTTTCTTCGGATTTGATTGATCAATTGAAAGTGGCTCAAATAGAGGCATTGAGGGATAATAACTTGAAATCTGAGGTTATGTTAAAAAGGAAGGATTTATTAATTGATGATTCTCAGGGTTTGAAGACCTTTCAGTCCCGAGTTTGGGTTCCCTTGCTTGGAGGACTTCGAGTTGTGATCTTGTTGGAGGCACATAAATCTAAGTTGTCGGTTCATCCCGGAAGTACTAAGATGTATTATGATTTGAAACCTTTGTATTGGTGGCCTACTTTGAAATTGGACGTAGCTCGGTTTGTGGAATCTTGTCATATTTGCTCGCAGGCAAAGGCCGAACATCAAAAACCATATGGAGCTTTGAAACAACTTGAGATTCCCGAGTGAAAATGGGAGCATATTACCATGGATTTTGTAACCAATTTGCCTCGAATTGTTAAGGGTAACGATATGATTTGATTAATCGTTGACAGATTAACCAAGAGTGCTCACTTTCTTGCTACTTGTGAGACGGCATCTTTGAGCAAGTTAGCACAGTTGTATATTAATGAGGTGGTTTCTAGACATGGAATTCCGTTGTCCATTGTTTCCGACAGAGATTCTCGGTTTGCATCGGGGTTTTGGCAAAGTTTACAGCGGGAATTGGGTTCTAGAGTAAATTTGAGTACGGCTTATCATCCTCAGACTGATGGTCAGTCTGAGCGGACTATTCAGACCTTAGAGGACATGTTGCGGGCATGTGTTTTGGAATTTGGCGGATCGTGGGATTCTCACTTACCTTTGATTGAATTCGCCTATAATAATTCTTTTCACTCTAGTATAGGAATGCCACCTTATGAAATGTTGTATGGTCGTCGATGTAGAACACCCACTTGTTGGTTAGAGGCGGGTGAGAAACAATTTGTGGGTCCAGACTTAGTACAAATTACTGCCGACAAAGTAGCCATAGCCCGTGAGAAATTTAAGGCGGCCCATGATAGGCAAAGGCAGTATGCCGATCCGCGTCGTCGACCCGTGTCTTTTGTAGAGGGTGAATTGGTTTATTTGAAAGTTTCACCTTGGAAGGGTGTCATTCGGTTTGGGAAACGTGGTAAGTTATCCCCTAGATATATTGGACCGTTTAAAATTCGACATGTCGTCAATGATCAAACGGTGTCGTTAGACCTTCCTTCAGAATTGGCGGGTATTCATGATACCTTTAATGTGTGTTACTTAAGGAAATGCAATGTGGATGACCAATCTCTAGTTCTTCCATTGCGAGACTTGCGTGTAGACTTAAGCCAGAGACATGTAGAAGAACCTCTAGAGTTGTTAGACCGTAAGGTGACTAAACTTCGAAAGAAGGATATCCCAATGGTGTTGGTTAAGTGGAATCATAGTTTGGGCCCGAACCTTACTTGGGAGACCGAGTCTAGCATGAGGACGCGTTATCCTAGTCTTTTTGAGCATGGAGAGATTTCGAGGACGAAATCTCCTTAAGGAGGGAAGATTTGTAACATCCTCGTTTTGGGCCTAGTAGAAATACGGTATTTTTCACTACTTTCTTGTATTTAAATTGTATTTAGAAATAATTTGTATTATTTGGATAATTTAAATTAATAGGTCAAATGATCAAATGATTTATTGTGCTAGATGAATTATTAATTGTTTTAAATTAATTTAGTTGACGGTATAATAAAATGTATTTCTCGCAATTAGTTTTTAGGTTCCAGATAATAGATTTGGAACGGGTAAATGATTACACTGCATGTTAATTGGATTTGATGGAAATGTCGACCATTTTCCATTTCTCCAGTTCTTTCATTCTCTCACACTTTCTCTCAAGAACACATGCACCTAAAGAAAACCATTCTCAATCTGATTTTCATCTTGTTGAAGCTGTGATTTGTGTTACAACTGAATTCACCATCTTCTTCTTCTTCACCTTGTTCATCTAGTTCCTTCCTCTCCATTGTAAGTAATTGTTTTGTGCTCTTGAGCTAAATTGATGAGATTAAGTGGAAAGATTGATGCATGTATAATCCAACATGCTTAAATGAATTGTAGTTACTGAAATCATCATCTTGTTCTTGTCTTGAATGCGAATTTCTAGGTTTGAATGTGTGAAATGGGTTTTGGTTAAATTAGGTTGATTGAGTAATGCATGTGTTGATTTAGGACTTGAATGATTATTGTTTGTTGTTATAACATGTTTGTGGTTGATACTTGTGGTTAATTTTCTGTCAAAATCGTGTTTTACATTGGTATGTAGTAGATTTGGGTTTTAGTGTTCGTGCTGAGCTTTAACAGGTCTGAACCATTGCTGGAAAGCCTGGGAACGCGATCCAGCTCAATTGCCCGGATCGCGTTGCTATGTGTAAAATGGTCACAACACGTTTTGCTCTTACAAACGCGATCCTGACATGACTCACCGGATCGCGTTGGTCAGTTGGTTCTGAGTCCGTATTGAGTTTACTCTTGGGAACGCGATCCTAGCCACTTGCCCGGATCGCGTTGCCAAGTGAAAATTGGTAACAGAATGTTTTGTACTGTGGAACGCGATCCAGCCAATCCTAACCTGGATCGCGTTTGCTAGTTATAATCTGACGAATTTGATAATGTGTGACTTGTGTACTTGTGTTATTTAAATAGTATTGAATGTATCTTATGAGTATTTAAATAACCTTGTATGTTTGAATATTATACTATGAATCATAACATGGGGATCTAACTTGGGTTTCGATTATGTTATCAGATAAACCGAAGACTCAATAAGATAAGACCTTTGAGTGGAGACGGTAATCGTCAAGGGTGAGTGGATCTTGGACTCTCAGTCTAAGTTAGTTGTAACAAATGGTTGCAACTGGTAAATTGGTTTATTGCATTGATTGCTTTAATATTATACTGTCATGATGGTATTCCTTGAATGATTATTGGTGTCCTTTATACTATGTTGAGTTGTGGACTATTTGAATTTGGTGGGGGTCAACTATGTGTTGGGTTTGTGTACTATTACTTTGGACAACGCAATGGGATTGTACATGTGTTGGACACTGAACTTGCGTTGTATGTAGTATTAGTACCAAACTATCGGTTAAACCACTGTTTGGCCTTCAGTTGGTTATAAGTGTTACTTGGGGAACCACCGCGGCATGAGGGTACCTCAGGGACCACCGATCCTTCTATGTTACATGTTGTAGACATTTGCTAAGCTAATTTAGATTGTTAGTTTTGGATCTATTCACTTAGCTTCGTGCTAATCCCACCTTACTACTTCTTGCAGGGATAGCTTTTGATTGTGGGTAGCCTGAAGTATGGGACGAATGGGATGTTTGA